>CM029394.1:2645610-2960610 GCA_017165825.1 Hepsetus odoe
CTCTTTTCTACTCAAATGAAGAGTCTGATCATCCACCACTTCCGTCCAACTCTGGACCTCCCGCTTCCCACCTGGAAAAATTCTTCACGAATATCTGTTTGAGGGGAACCCAGCAAAGATGCAGGTCACTGGAAACGTGGGTGGTGGTGGTCTAGTGGTGGTACTTGCCTACGGACCTGTGGCTCAAGAGGTCCAAGGTTCGAATCCTACCTCTAGCACTACCACCACTGGTTTTCTGAGCAAGACCCTTAACCCTGAGTGTCCTAGGGGACTGTCCTCGTAATTAGGGATATGGAAGTCGCTTCTGGATAAGAGCCGTCTGCTAAATGCCATGAATGTAAATGTAAATGAAACAAACTCTTTGATTAAAAAAAAAAAAAATGATTATAGAAAGATTCTCGCAGAAAAATAACTTCCTGCTTTTCACCATGTAAATAAATATCCCAGGAAACGTCCACGTCCTTCAAAACGTCTGCTGCTACGAAACCCCAGAGAAGAGAAGCTTTTGAGAAGAACTGAAGGATCGAATTGGATCCGCAGGCCGGAAAACTCCCGGGTCCCGTTTAGTGACGAAGGCGGCGGGACTTGATGGCCGTGTCCCGATTCAGGCTCCACACCCTTCGAGTAATGCCGACTGCATTCGTGGCCTTCTTCTCAGCATGAAAGACAACTGGGCGCAACCAAGCACTAAACGGGACGGTCTGGTCTATCAGGATTCCCAATTTGCTTCCCAACCTGCATCCCGAACTGTCCCTCGCTGACTCGAACTTCCCCGACTCGTCAGATAAACACACTAAGGCATCAGTCAGACCTTGGCCAGTGAAAGGGGGAAATGTTAAGGACAGATGAGTCGTGTTGTGTACCTTCCGTTTCCCATTTATTTTTAAAGTGAAAGTGACTTTGAACACCCAGCACACAATGAAATGCATCCTTTGCATTTAACACACACACACAAACACACACCGTGCAGGAGGCAGCCATATCCGGCACCCGGGGAGCAGCGATGGGGACGGCACCTTGCTCAAGGGTACAATCAAGGCTGGTCTGGGATTTGAACCTATGACTTTCCAATCCTGGGGCCTGGTCCCAAACCGATAAATAACTAGTGATTTATTAATAGCGTATGCATTATAATGAACAGGTAACAGCGTATTAGTTTTGCCCTTTAAAAATAGGGTTTACATTCCCGCAGAGTGAATTACAACATGGGTCTCAAAGCTATAAAGTCAAAAAAATTCCACTTACCCCAGCTAAGACATGGCTGGAGTCCAGTTCAGCTTCTAGAAGTCAAGGTTAGAAATCAACAGTCACCTAAATAAATCTCAAAAACTGCTCAGTTGGCATCTTCAGGGAGGTGGAGGAGACTCGTGGATGTGGTTCAGGACAGCTTCGGGAGCATTTTTTTGTGGGAACATGGTGCGAAGGAATCTAATCTGAGCTCACAAACCCACGCCTGGTCGTTTTTAAAGCTCAAAGTCGTACCATGTCCTAAACCACACCCACAAGTCTGCTCCACCTGAACGAAGAGCGGGGTTCTAAGGTCTAGCACTAAACCGCAGAAGTACATTTTGGGACACCACACATCTTGGCTGATCGGCTACCTCAAAAAAAAAAAAAAAAAAAAAAAGATTTATCCCTTTAATCGATACTTGGACCAAAGGGGAACAATAACCAGCCGGGTATGCCAGTTTTCCACGGAATAATTTTGGGTTTAATTTTATCAGCCAACCAAAATTGACAGCGACGCTCATCGTTTTTCCATTTGATGAGCACCTTTAAGAAAGAAACTGAAGGAAAAAACAAAAAACAAAAAAAAAAAACATGCCATTATATACATAAAAATAATGCCTCAAACTTTAAATAGCTGTAGTAGATCGAAGTAGATCTTTCTGTTTTCATATATACATACATTGCAAATGAGACAGTTTTGAATGTGCGCCTGAATGCTTCTACAGCAACTCTGCATCTACATGCAAATGCACATCTTCCTGATCAGCATGCATTTCGGATGGGAAAAAAAACAAAAAACAAAAAAAAGAAAAAGAAAGAAAGAAAAAAAATGTCGAACATTATCGTAGATCACATTACCCCTTCTGGAATAAATAATGCAGGACACTCTGTGTTCATTAGTACATTCAGATAGAAATCAGACATCGGTTTCGGAGCATGCAGTGCTGGAGGCCTACGGAAATCAGTGCAAAAAACAGGGAAAAAAAAAAAATCCTTTCCTGAGACTATTTAGCGTTTTGGATCCCTTCGTAATCTCAGGCAGACGTTTTCCTTTTAAAACCGGACGAGCACAGAACTGAAATCTTCATCTTAACTCTATTTGGTCACGACACGTTGGAAGCGTCTTGGGCTGCACGCAAATTAGATCTACCTTAAAGGAGCCGGCGGGGTGACTTTTTCGAAGCGCCGGAACGTGAGAGTGGGAGTCCCTGCTTCTTATCCCATTAGGAACGATCAGGGTCTTCCGGATACGCAAACGTGCTCCGTGTCCGACGGAACTTCCCCGATGGCTCCTTTACGTCTAACTAGTGCTGATAGAAGGTGGGCAGACAGTGCTGTACATACAAACACGAAGCAAACTCTGAGACACATTTATTCCTTCTCTGCTGTGAGGAATGGATCGCGACGGCGAAAGAGGGGAGGGAGTGAGGGAAGAGGGATGCTCTTTGCTCGGATGCTTGAGAGACAAAAAGAAAGAGTCAAGTGCAAAAGAAGTTGTCCAGTCCCTCTAACGAAAGGCAGCACTACACGCTGCGTGTCTCCACTTCGATCTTTTCCTCGTCTGGGAAGTGTTCATACCCTGGTGGCTGACGCTAGGACGGACCGTTACGACTGGCCCGCCCCCGTGGATGGCATGGAGGAAATTCCAGGTCTCCTCGGAAATCTGTCCCGAATCTGCTCCTGTTGGGACAATGGAAATGATCCAACTTTAAGGTGAGACACTTTGACAGAATTGAGAGCTTCCCTTAGAGCTTCTTATGATGAGCTGAGGTGTCATTAAAAGCTCTTTTATTTGGAAAACATGTCCACTGTCAGCTATATTTTCAGCACAGCTTGTTAGTCGAGGCTTCATTTTGCCGCGAGCGTTGAATTATTCACACTAGGCAAAGTGTAAAGCCTTCACTAACAAGCTGTGGTCAAAATACCACTAACAATGGACGTGTTTTCCTAATAAAATCCCTTTTTAATGGTTGTAAAAAAGACGCACCAGCATCCTTGCAGGCTCTAAGGGTTCAACTTTGATCGTAAAAATGTCAAAACTCATTCGAAAAGTGTTTATGTCGCTGTGTTTGTTCACTTCCACTCGCATCCGACACTATTTCCATAGACCTCAAAGCTCCACAGATCAGCTTTTAGAAAACCTGCATTCTTTATAAATGTTCCACATTTACTTAAACATTTCCAAGGATATCACCAAGAGTCTTGGCTTTTAGGATTTTTTAGAAATGACCTGCCTATTACTTAATATACAATAAAAGAATAAAAACAATACAAGACAATAAAAGAAAAACTTAAACAATAAAAGAATAAAATTTCCAAAGATTGTTGCTGTGCCTTAAAAAATAGAAAAATGTCATTATCATTAAAAAAAAGAAAAAATAAATCAATGCATAAAGACGTAACATCTCTAAATTCCTTCTCGCGTTTGAGACGACAGTGACGAGTAACGTTTGTTTACATCATCATGGAGATCAACGCCGTTGAGAAAGCGTGCGACAACAAACGCAATGAAGATTCAACCCTGCTCATATGTGTGATGCTCTTCAAGACGGAAAACGTTACCTTGCTTAAGTGTGATGTGCCTGCTTCTTATTCACCGCGATCTTTGAGTTGTCGATTGGCCCTGGAGGATCTGAAAAACATTTTTTTTTTTAACATTAACAGGGGCTCTAAATGGTCTATGCCTGGGCCTCATCATTGGGACAACACAAGTTTGATCAGAGGCTGGTGTACATGAGTATGAGTATTCTATTCTCTCTCTCTCTCTCTCTCTCTCTCTCTCTCTCTCTCTCTCTCTCTCTCTCTCTCTCTCTCTCTTCCTCTCTCTCTCTCTCTCTCTCTCTCTCTCTCTCTCTCTCTCTCTCTCTCTCTCTCTCTCTCTCTCTCTCTCTCTCTCTCTCTCACACACACTCACAACAGGAAACCATGGAAAATGAAAGCAAGCTCAAAGAGGACTGTGAAATTGGGTACTAGGAAGGTGCAGCTCGGCTCATTGAGCTCCAATAGAAACACAATTTCATGAATAACTGATGTCCGTTAAGGTGTATAAAGACTACCAAATGTAAGGCACTATTAACTAAGAGCACGAAGAATACTTTTCTAAAGAATGAGTTAAAGCAATGGATTTATTTAGCATCGATTGTAGACAATCTTAAGGGGAAAAAGAAAATCATAATTTTATTGTTTTGGACTGCACAATATACAATCCATCATCCACACACAGGGTCGTTACTACGGTTACTGCCATGTTCTAAAACACGGTGAGGGTGTGGTACTGCACTGTTGTAAATACTTACCATTGTCTTTGCCTTTGACAAAAGCCTCCCATTCCCTGAACCAGTGCATGCTGATGCAGTAAATAACCACCGGAGACTCCTCCTCCTGGAAGGCCTTATTTAGCTGCAGGACACACAAAGAAATAAATCAGCAGTCAGTTTGAGTAGAACAAAAAGCAAAAAAAAAACAAAAAAAAAAGGGGGGCGGGGGAGCAGGTCTCAAACAGCACCTATAATATTTATTGGCCTCAAAAAAAAAACAAAAAAACACCCACTCTCCGCAGGAGAAAAGAAAAACCATCTTTGAGAAAGAGAGCAAAAGAAAGAAAACCCATTTCCTAGGTGTCTTTTCTTTTTCCTTCAGCTGGGTTGAGGGACAACTGCAGAAATTGCATCTGTTCTCATGAATTAATAATGACACCCAATTTGGGGGCACAGCATTTTCCGATCTTTGTGAAAATGAGGAGGTGTGGGGGGGGGGAGTCTCACAAACACAGTCACACCCATCCAACAGCTAAAAGGCAGCTATAAGCATAACTGGAGCTTTAGACGACGTTTAAAAAAAACCTGTCTGGATTTCTGCGTGTAAGGCTCCAACAGAAAGCCGAAATCTTATTTAACACCCATTTTAAACCACCATAGTTTTGTTGAACACAAGTACCCAGTATCAGGTCAACATCAGCAGAAAAAGATGGAAATGAATACACAGAATAAATTCAGTCCCGTCCTCCGGGAGCCTCTAGAAGCAAGGAAACGAGAGGATTAAATAAACAACATTACAGTGTCGTTGATGTGCAGCACCAGAATGTATAAAGGTGCAAAAGTGCTTCCTCTTAGGGAGAATCTTCAGTCTGCTAAACACGCGTGAGTAACTAGTGGAGGCTCCTTTTCTGCCCAAAACATCAATAAAATGAAGCAGTGACCTAAAGGGGATTTTTTTGGACTCTACTCTTCTTTTTGAGCCATTATTTTTGTTTTGCCTTTCAAGTTACAAAGCCCAACCTCTCTTAAGCACCGATCAGCTGATGCTCAGAATGGCAGAAATGCCCGATCACGGCCGTGTCTTTACCACGACCTGTGTAGGATGCCCGCTCCTCGAGAAAAATATCAAAAGTACAGAACTTCCTCCATTTTTGTCAGGCGAATCCTCTTGTGAGGATCTGCCCATACAGCACTTGAAAATAACTCCCTCAAACTATGAGCAAAAACAATGTTACAACAATGTTAACAAGAGATTTGTTTTTCCCCCCTTTGACTATTTGCTCAAAAAAAAGATACAGCGCTGTAAAATACTGCTGGTTCCTCAAGCAAGATTGTTTTTATTCGTTATTTAAACTGGGATCACACTGCTGGAGCCATCCTAGCAGAAATCCGGATAGTTCTCTTTCGTCCCTTCCTTTTCGAGAGGATAGACGTACCCGGACAAACATGTCCAGCTCTGTCTTGCGGCGCTTCTCCAGCTTCTCGATCTCCATCTGACAAGTGTGGCAGACGTACAGGTGGTTGACGGCAGGGCCTCCTCCGTACCTAAAATCAAACAGAGCACCAACAGTTAGCGCTTGTCCCAGGCAAACTTCGAAACTTCCAAAATGATCCTGTCATTTCGAACCTGCTGTACAGGTGGTCCCAAACGTTCTGGGGAAGCATAAGAACAAGGTCATCGATGTATGTGGCTTTATGTGGCGGCACACCTGTCGGGGAGAAACGAGAGTAACATTAACATGCGCGATTTGCCAAAAAAATACATATTCGTCCCAAATGTAGACAAACCGTTACATCTATTCATATTTTCTTTTCCCCTTTTAGCTAAAATTTCAATCACAGCACAAGTCAGAGCAGGCCTTTAAAACTTTCTCTAAAGCTTTCCGATTTGCACCATGCCCTCGGCAATCAGTGCTCAGCTGTCTTTCTAAAAGAAAGCGGAAGAGGGGGAAAATAAACACTATCAGTAGAGAGGAAGTAAAAAGTCCTTGTCCTCCTGGCCTATACATAGTTGGCAGAATGCGTCATTTCGAGATGTTCCAAGATTGGTTTGGCTGAGGTCAGTTTTATGGTCATAGCTGGGGGAAACAGATTTAGATCAGGGAAAAAAAAAAAAAAAAAAAAACTCTCATAGGGGCTTCGTAGAGTATCATTTATTAACCAATATCACAATACTGGCCTGTATGGTACTGATATGCCTGCAGTAAGCAAATGAAGCCTCTGACCAATCGCAACGCTTCTTCTGTGTGCTATGACCAATCGCAGCTCCAGTTTGTGGGTTTTCTGATTAAATCAAAGCATTCCTGTGATCCAACACTGCAGGGTAAATCAGATGTTTTGTTAAATGTGATTTATAGACTCTAGAGAGTGTCCATATTTCCAGTGAGCAATCTGAGGTGAGGTCAGACTGCAAGTGCTTGCATATTTATCAGCTGCCCCAGTAATGATGCACACTTTTGAGCATTAGATGTTGAGCTATGCTATCTATGCTCGGAACTTGGTGTCCCATTATTTCTCATTTATCGCTAGCAGAATGAATGTGCTGTTTTAAAACAGACTCTCACCAACTACATTAACCAAAAAAAAAAAAGAAAAAGAAAAGGGAAAAAAAAAAGTCAGCAGATAGTGTGCAGTGTTGTGTTAAGCTAATCAAATACCCAAATATGACCGACCAAACAAAAGTGCATTATTGTTACATGTTTAGACCTGAGGGTTTAAGCCTCACCTCCATGAGCGCACAGGAAGTCGTGATTGGAGATGGGTCCAGGCTCGGCGAAGGTCCTGAACTTGTTGAGCCACTGGCGCGAGATGTAGAACTGCAGCAGGCTGGGCTCCATCATGTTCAGCAACGCCGTCACCCTCCGCCTCTCCTTCTGGGCCTCCTCATTGCTCTTCCTGTGACACAAATGAAATTATATCAGAGGTGCAAACAGCTTACTAACTGTCCCCATCTCCATCACGGCAGTCACTGTAGGTCTCACTTTGATCAGCGCAGCGGAATGATGAGAACCTTTTTGTTTTTTGCTTTTAAACCTATTCCTTCTGCTGCTGAAATGCATTAAATGTTTCAGACTGTGCTAGAATGCAGCACATTCACTTTTTTATATTCCATCCAGATCTTACTTGTAGAAAAGCACGTAGGCCTCAGCGTTCTGAACGCAGGACTCGGACACTTCAGTCACACTCTGGTCATCAAACTCATACCACAGCTGGTTCACATCATTGCGACAGTAGGCAATGTAGTGGCCGCCTAGAAACAGAAAAAAACAAAATTGAATACTGATTTGAAGGGGTGATGCGGAAACGTACATATGATTTTATTTTTACAATATTTATTGTGAAACTGGACGTTCAATAAAAGGACCTAATCCTTTTCTGAAGAGAACAGTGTTCGAATCGAAATGTTGTGAGGGTAGACGTTTACACCCCTGCTGATGTGTCGACTGAGTGTGTGACTCACTGCTGGCCGTGCCGTGATGGCAGATGACGGACAGCAGGTCGTAGGTGGTGATCTGGGCCGTGCTGTCTTTGGCCAAGAAGGGCTGAAGGTCCAGCCCGTCCAGCGGGAAGGAGACATGGGTGCTGATTTTGGTGGAGAACATCAACTCGTGTCTGAAGCGCTTCAGGTGAATGCACAAGATCTGGGATAAAAACACAACGGGAACCGTGTAAAACTTTAACACAAGCTTTATTCCAAAGACACTTTATTGGTGGACGATTACAGACTCAAGGTAGCCCATCTGTTTGCCGCCTTCAACCCCATTGATCATTTATCGGTGTCTGACCACTGGGCCAATGTTCACTGGATGCTATTTGGGTGGTTTGAAAACATTACTGATAAATGGCTAAAGACAATTTCAAGGAAAATTTTCAGGTGTATCACAAAGGGCTACATGGTGGCTGTGTCCCAACAAATGGGCTAGTCTCTAATTATACACCAGCAAGGTAGAGCGGTCCGTGCACACAGCCGTTCATTTCAAATCCAATTTAAAGGCCTAAACAGAGTACTGAGGCACTTTAACAGATATAATGAAAAAGAGCAATATCATAATGGTTCATGGGACTTTCTCTTCAGTACCGCATAGAGAAATAATTCAATTATGGTACAACACGCTTCCAACTGAAAGACTCAGCTTTTCAAGGTCGAGTCTAAAATGCAGGGCTTTGATGCAGCTGCTGCCAAAAACCTAAGTTGAACATTAGATCTTTATACCCCAGAAAAGTAGCAAATGCAACCCTCCATTACTTGTTCAACCAAATCACAACCAATCATTGAAAAAGCCTTAAACACACTTTTTAAACAATATTGCCTCAATGAATACTCTCGATGAAAAGGTTTCCATCCACTTCACTAATCGATGTATTCAAAATCTGCTCAAAAGACATCCAAGCTTTTTCACACAGGAATCTGATATGAGATCAAAGCTAAGAAAATCAAGGCTTTTCTGGAACATCTGCAGTACTCTGGAAAACCCCTCAGGGGTGGCTCAAACCTTCGCGCAGAACTGTACCCTGCGGTTGGAGCCAATAGAAAGTGGAGTTATATTTATTTCAGATCTCACCTCTGGCAAACTCTGGACTTTGCAGAACTTGACTCCGTTCCGTAACCTGAAGAAACAAGAAGGCGCGACAAACAGCAGCATTAAATTTGCAAAGCTCGTCACTTACTGCAGATGTAGTCGCCCACCCCAGATGTCTGGTGAGTGAAGCCGGTTTCTTTAAAAAGGTCCATATCATAGAAAACCCAATTTTCATTACTTGCATTTGTTTTGTTAATGTTAAATGGTGTGCATTGCTACATTGTATTCACTCCCAGTGCATCTATACAGTCCATATATACAAATTAACCAGCAAGACACCCCGTTTTGAGCGTAAAACATCAAATTAATGAACCCTACAGCATTTCAGCCTTGCTTATTTTCAATTAGAAAAGAGCATATCCGTTTTAAAGGCAGAGTAACAAGAATGGTCTCATTTTAAGGGATGTAAAGAAAAATGCCAATGTAAGAATTCAAAGGACTAGCTTTGGTACACAAAACCACTTTTAAAAAAAAAAAAAAAGCTGACTTCAGGAAAAATGTAGGATTTGGGTTTTGGGCAATGAGACTAATGTGGTTAACCAGTAATGATACTAAAAGTTTTAATGGGGTACTCACTTCTTGCATTTTTCACAGCTGTACATGTTATCCCCTGCAGAAACAAAACACCGAGCTGTCAGTGACACACACCTATAACCAGTCATCTTGTTCACTTGACCACTCGTGCATTACAGGTTGCTTACCTTTCAGCTCATCTCGGGCAAAGAAGGCAGCCAGACAGTCCTGAAGTGTTACAACAGGGCCCCAGAACCAGCTAAGGGAAAAATGGTAAAGAAAGCTCGCCTAAGAGAGTTCAGGCTGTGCTGAAGAATAACGGTGGTCGTATTAAATATTGACTGTTTAGAACTACACAAACTCTAGCTGTGTTATGGACATTTCTGTATATAAAAATCACTCGTGGGGGGTGTCTCAAGACTTCTCGCCCAGCACTGTAGATAGGGTGAAGACTCTGGGGTCTAATCCACTAAGCAGATTGATGGAAATCGTATCTATGGTGATACACAGAGGACATAAAGGACTCATGAAATTAAAATACCTCTTAATGTATTCCATAACGAAGGCAATCCAGCCCTGAGGGGCGTAGGCCTCCCCACAGGAGCCTGCCTTCACCAGGGCCGTTTGATGAGAAGAGGAGTGCAGCTTAGCCAGGTCCTCTTTCCCTGGAATGGGCAGCGAGATGTCCTGGAAGTTCTCCAGAGTTACAGACACCTGAAAATATATGGGAGGGTCAGTTTGCAATATGGTGTCAAAAATGTCCTGATTACATTGTTATATCCCCTTAATGAATCTACGCTCATTATGCTATGGCATTTCAACACCACATCATTATGTTTTTAATGACTGCAGACTTAACATTATAGCACCATATCTCCCCTGTCTGTGGCAGTTGGAGGCTCAGTGTGCCAGCAGGCAGACTACTCACTCTGTCACAGGTCAGGCACTGCACGGAACTGACAATGGTGCCGTCAAAAACATCAGAGATGACACTGCGATATTTCCTCTGACGCTTGCTCTTAGGAGGAGCGAATGAGGTCACTGAGAGGGGAAAAAAAAAGAAAAAAAAAAAAAAAAAGTGAGACACATGGTGCAATACTTGACAGCAAATGACACAAACTCAAACTGGGGCATTTTTGAAGGTCTGACTGACGTGCGCTGAGCAAAGGTACCTTTCTTGTGAGCAGAGCTCAAGCTAGGCCACATGGAGGTGGATTTGGGAGGACTGCTGGACAGTTTTGGGGCAATTCCCTCGCTGGCACTGGGGCTTTGGGGCCGGGCATTGTTGCTGACCTGGATCTCAGGGATAGAGTCTGTAGGAGGGCAGAAAAATCACCGCAATTATGACATTAGTGTAAGAGGGACTAATGACAGTGTCATTCAAAACACATCATTTCACTTTATTCAGATCGTTATCCTTTTTCTGAATGAGGTGCCATGCAAATTGCGATTAAACCATCACACGTGTCCAGAATGATAGATAATTCATCTACAAAAATCCTCTTTACGTGGCTGCTGGCATTTTATGACATATTGCTATCTATAAAAATAATGCACATCCACTGAAGCTGCAGGTACGCCAAAACAGAGCAGTCAAGAAGTCGACTAAAGCATTTTTCTATGTATCTTGGTTGACAATTACAACACTGCTAAAAGCTTCAGTGAACTGTAACCCCGCCCTCCAATAAAGCTTGAATTACTTACAGTTGACTACATTAGCCTCCCAGCTCTGGTGCAAACGAGGAAAGCCAACTCTAAAATGATCTACACTTGAGGAAAGGGGGAAATGCTACAACCTGATTTTAACCCCAACTGTTCCCATAAGAATGGAAGCCAGAGCAGAACATTGTACCTGCAGCCTTGACCTGCTTGATGGCTCCCTGGTTGCTGATGATGCTTCTGCTCTCGCTGGCTGTGTCCACATCCTTATCCAGGTCACCATGGGAGCCAGCGCGGTAAAGGTTGTTGATGAGATTCTTCTCTTTCTGCCACTCTCTGTTGGCCTTCTCCTCATCTGGGATCAGCATTTCTGCCTCCTCGGGCTCCTCTGGACAACGGGGCCCCTCGCTATCAGCGCTGCATGACTCGCAGGACTGGAAGTCACTCTCTGAGCGGCTACGGTCGTCTTCGTCCGGGCTTTCGTCCGCACTCACCACCGGACTTTGGTCCTCGGGTTCTACCACAGGCTCTTTCAGCTCCTCGTGCAGCTGATCCATCAAACAGCGCAGGAACTCCTGAGAGTCCTAAGAAACGGACGGCAGAGCAGGCCAGGAATTACTACACGCAGGAATGCATCAACTAAAATGAGAATATTTCAAAATAATATTCTAATATATATATTGACCCCTAAGGGGTCCAAATCAGTAAAACCAAACAGACAATTTATGCCTCCTCCACCAAACTTTCCTGTTGGCACTATATATTCTGGAAGGTATTGTTCTCCATACATCCACCATGCCCAGTTTTTTCAGAGTAACAGATATTCCAAATTCGTTTATCACTCCATAGAACACATTGCAACTCCTTTAGTGCCAAGTCCATGCTCTACACTGTGTTACAGATCAGCCATTGCAGCACAGACAGGTTTTTACTCAGCACTTGGCAGCCTTCGTGTGGTCTGCTGCTCCAAACCTAAGCTGTTGTTCACAACACGCATAGTTGACTGGATCAGTTCTAGGGCCAGTGACTTGTGCAAAGGTGGCGTCCTATGGCAATGCCGTCTTTATAGTCACGGAGCTCTGCGATCCATTCTACGTTCATGTTTGTCTATGAAGAATGCGCAGCAACGTGCTTTTAAACACTGTAGGTCTGGCTGAAACACAAAAAGTCCACATACTTTTGTCCATGTGTCTGTACAAATATTTAAAAGCTGAATGTGTGTGAAACTCAAACCTTTTTAAGTAACCTCTTCGCTATAAGTCCAGCTACCAATGTCAGATAAGTACAGATCATTACCCATGCTCTCTCTTTCTGTCTGCACCCATTACTGTGACTCTGAAAATGTGATTACTGCTGCTGTAGCCTTTACAGAGTTCCATTCTGATCCTGGCCCGCAACGGCCCATGCATGCTAATGCCACTTCTAAAAATGGCTGTTCCTCTCTGTCCCGCTATGACAAATGAATGCAAGCTCCATGGGGGTTTATCACATGGCTGTGAAAGTAAAACCAGTCGCATTACAGATAGCATTGCTTCTCCTCAAACTAATTTCAAATCTGAAGTTAGCCAGGTCGAATAGAATGTGGGAAAATGCATCTTTTATTAATCACGCCTTCTTTGTGTAGCTTCTGTTAACGGAATGATTGAGATCAATTTAAGCAGCAATGATTACTGAACCACAGTTTCTGAAAACAGCATCTATAATGTCCAAAAGTGGCGAAAGCTAGCTGAACACACGCTCAGGTGTTCCAGTGAATGTCTATTGTGTTAAATCTATTTGTGTCTATTCCGTTTAATCTGAATCGACAAAAAAAAAAATGCAGAACACTGTTCACTTAAAATGATATCAAAATCCCATGTAGATGAAATGAGGAAATATAGGTTATAAATCACAGAGTCCCTCTAAAACTGTCAGTCCCTTTAACACAATACTTACGAATTTAGACACAAAGTTAGGCTTACCTGCTGGGAGTAGCCCCGAAACATCGGATTAACAGCTTTGATGCCCTGGAACAGATTTGTGGGGACGACAAAGGAAGGCCTGAAAGTGCCCAATGGTCAGTGGGTTAGTCCAGTCTTGATACAGAAGAAAAACTGAAGTGAAGAAAGAAAGGAAAAAGTACACACCTATTTTTGTGCCACAGGTCTGTGACCAGCTTCTGGTAGCTTTTACACAGAGCCGGCTTCTTGTCGGTCCTGACCAGGCCGCCGCAGTCCAGGAAAAACTGGGTCAGGGGAGGACTGAAGGCCAAGGGGAGAGAAAGGGAACAAATGGATGAGAAGTCAAAGTGGATGATGGCTAAGAGATAATTTGACTAAGAAACAAGAACCTCCAACTTAAATTGACCCATGCTTCATGCAGTGATGCTTCCTTTTACCGCAGCAAAGGTTGGGCAAGCTTCACTGAACGAAACTGAAGGAAACTTTTTGTCAAAGCATATATTTCAATGATCTGTATTTTTGACTCCAAAAACATCATTAGTGAAAAACAAGAGAAATACAGAATATGGGCTCTTAAAATGAGAAGGTTCTATCAAATGCACCATGTGGAGGAAGAGTGGAGATGAAAGAGAAATGTCCACGAAACATAAAAGTCCTTCCCCTCACATACAAACATGCAATGCAAAAATAATGTCCCTGAAGTAATTAGCAATCTTTTTAGGTTTGCAGATTTTGACCCAGTTCTTTCCTTTTTTTAAAAACATCCCCAGAGCTGAGCTTTAGACTAAAGATGTCTTCGTTGTTGGATCCAATTGGATCCAAGATCCAATCTTTGTTGGATGCCACAAGGCCTTTCTAAGCATAATCTGTGCTTTTAGCTACATTATTCATGTTCACTTCAATCAGACTAAAGGTGAACGGAGCACAAATCCAGCCTGGAAGTGACCCTGCTGAGTCTGAATACATGAAATCAGAGGGGGAAAAAAAGAAACAGAAGGCAAGACTCGCTGTGGCACAGAATCGAGCAGATGAAAAGCAGGTTGTGCATAAAAAGTCTTGATTAGGTCTTTAAAAAAAAAAAAAAAAGCTGCATTTCATATTCAGATGTTTGCAGGCTGGCTGCTCTCTGCATACAGGCAGAGCGTTTTCCTCACTGAATGACTGGGCACGGCGAGGGCTGAACATTTAATCATTTTTATGTCGAAATGGCAATTTGACAGAAGGCAATTCGCAAGGGGTGCAATTTCTATTCGAATCTAAACTCTGCAACACTGACAACTTTGATTTGGGGAAATGTAATAATAACATCTAATAATATAAAAATAATATAATACCAATAACGCAAATTTGATCAGATGTTGATAAGAAATGTACATAGGAAATGTGTTATGTGAAATAAAAAAAAATAAAAAAATTGAATTGAATAGCTGAAATTTTGGGGGGGAAAAAAGAAACAAGGAAAAATGCAATTAAATATAATAAATAAATAAATGTGTATAGTCATATGCAAATGCCTGCACTCGTGCTTAAATTCTACATGTTTTCAGTGAAAGGAGAAAAGACATCCTTAAAAAGCTTTTTTCTGCAGTTTCTACGTATTTCTATGCTGTTATTATTTTTTCAACAATATTTAAAAGTCAGTCAATTTAGAACTGTAATCAGTAATGACTAATGACGAAAACATGTCATCTGAGATTATATATATGTGCATACGCGCAAAAACAAAATGCCAATCCCCACTTTGAGTTTCTGTGGGAAAAAGGCCGAGCATGTTTTCTCACCAGTTGGAGAGGGCCTGCAGGGCTGCGTTCATGTAGCAGGTGTTGCCGATGTTTTTCAGCCCAGTCAGGCCTGCAGAAGAGGAGCACATGGGGACTTCAGAAAGTACACCATTCATCAAATACATGGTTTGGCAAAAGGATTAACTATAGATGCATTAATCATGCGGCTCAAATGCAAACGATGAGACCAAACTGAATGATAAACTACATTTGGTGTAAGGGGAATATGCGTAAATTTAATGGTTTGCCTAAAATTTACATTTTGCTTTTTAAATCCTGATGTGGGAAACTAGCCACCGATATATTCATGCTTTGAAATACACTTTTCTTGAATTTTAAACACAGTGATGAGCTGAACTGGCATGACAGAGGTTTATTTTAAAAAGCTGAAAAAAGTGAGTCAAGTTAGGACACTGCCAATACCTTTGGTCCTCAACTCGTCATCATCTTCTGTCTCCATGTCCAGATCCTCGCAGGCTCCAGCGTGGGGAACTCTCAGAGATGTTGGACTGCCAGGGGTGGTGGGTCCCTGAGAATATTTATTTATCATCACATCATGCCTGCAGATCTAGCCTAGTCGATTTAATCTCCACCCTTTCCCAATCTATCATTTCTGTTTAATTCATCTATTTTGAATTTAAGCCTTTATGTATACATAGATGAACTCTTTACCTGGCTGGGGGTCTGCAGCGGAGACAAGGGTTTGGCAGAACCAGGCAGCAGGGTGGGTGGTCCCAGCTTCCTGTCCAGGAAGACTTCCTTGGCGCAGGCATAACACCACACCCTCAGCGTGGTCAGATTCACTGTCAGGTTGTGCCGTGTCTCCTGCAAGGTGGGAGGGAGAGAGTTAGGCTGTAAAAAGGGCTCCAAGATTTGGGAAACCCACAGCAAACTTAATGTTTTAACTGGTTAATTTCCCATATGTTCATATCATGGAAAGCTGATAGAAAATAATAATAATAAATAATATTCTTGCACCAAGATAATTCCCTAGAAGAAAGATTTTTTTTAAAAAGGGGTTTCTCAAGCAAAGTGCATTACTTTTGACTCTCAGGATTTTAAAAGCAGAGAAAACAACATCACTATCACTCAGTTTTTTCCTGGAACAAATCTCTTTGATCGAGTCTGCCAGGCTGGTGACAAATTCTTGCCTCACAGGAGAGAATTACATACAAAAACAGCAGCAGAAAGCTTCGGTATTCTAGAAAACCATCACAGAGCTGCACTGCAGAGTCAAAGGAGTGCAGCAAAACAAGACCGGAGAAACACCACGGGGACTGAGGAGCATAAGGTGGGTGTGAAGGAGGGTGAGGTCTGCTCTCTGAGCGTGCAGGAACGCACACACACAGCTGAAATCTGGCGTGCTGGCCGTCAGTTTGGCCGCTTTTGATGGGACATGAAATATTTAGGGCTGAAGCCTTCAGTTCCACCCGGACTGAAGAGAACGCAATGCTGCGCAAAGCTGGAAGGCAAAGCTGCAGGCCTTTACAGCGATTTACAGCGACTGCAATCGCCTCTCCATGTTACTCGACTTCTACAGCGCTTTGTGCTTCTGTGGCTGTGCATCATATGCAAGACTACGGTGACCAGAGTCAAAGAAAGAAAAGATCGAAAAGAAAATATCCGGATAAAGTGTCATAATAAACAATGATTGCATTATTCACAAACTTTACTATTATTTAAAAAAAAAAAAAATATCTCCCAATTACAGCTTTTGAAATATTGGATAAGGGAGGATACACTATCATATCAAACAAAGAAGGCATTGAAATCTGTCCATCAGTACACTTTGAGTACCTTTAGTTATGGAACATCACATTCCACAGCAGGTTTCCTTTTTAAGGTGAACTGAAAGGAGTATACCAGTGCTTACATGTTACAGCAAACTACTATACATATGAAATATTTCTAAACAGGATATTAATTATACATCTAAATGAAATGGACCTTTTAATAGAAAGTCTCGAGCAAAATGTTTTTTGATATAATGGTTATTAGTATCGGCTGATCGAGGGCAGCCGATGAACCGGTTGGGCTGTAGTAGATCGAATCAGGACATCCCTATCAGCTAGGAAAGCAAGGAGGTTGGATTCCTTTAACCTCAAGCACACGCGGATTTTAGCTGCTCTCGGGAGAATAATAGCTCTAATTAACTCTCGTCTCTCCCTTTTAAGCACACGTCTTTTCCTTGTGCTATAAAGACACGAGTCTCTGGTGGTCCGAGACGGTGTAGCTGGGTGGGGCTCATGTGCTGTCAGGGCTTTTAAATAAAGCATCTCAAGGAAATTCATCGCTCTGGAACTAATGTAGGTTAGTGGGGCAGGTGCTTGCCATAGCGCACTCTTTCTCTCTCTCAAATGCCAAAAATACCAGCAGAGAGGAGAAGGTTTATATCAGAGGAGCATTGATTACTAATGTACAACCACAGTCCGAGCTCTGCTCTCCTACAAAACAGCACAGCGGCAGACCTTGTTTTTTCCACAAAAAAGAAAAAAAAAAAAAAAAAGTGTCTGCAGTTTGAAGATAAAATGTCATCAAAAAGAAAAATGACTCACCTGAGAGTGGACCGTGCTGTGGTCAGCATGAGACTCCCCGCAGCCGACGTATGCACAGCCATTCTAAAACGAATACGGTCACGTTCAGTGCAGGAAAAACATCCAAGCTATCTTTTATCACGGACTATACACACACACACACATACAGCTGTGTCCCAAAATTAGAGCAACCCCTGGTCAAATTTCACTACAAGTTTGTGCAGGGAACTTACAACTGTAACGACTGTGGAGAAGAACAGTTTGGGGGAAAACATCTCTTTAGTTATCATCAATATTTCCATTGCAATGCTGCACGTTTTTTTCACAACCAGGACCTTTTTGCCAAAGAATACTTATGTCGAATCCTGCTTTATCCGTTTTATCCGAATTATTATTTGTAACCTCCCCCAGTCGTCTATGCTGCAGAATGCACAGTATCATTAAGACTGCAGCCCTTGCGGTAAGCATTTCAGTTTAAAGATGGTTGATTGTTTAACCCCAGCGATGTTGTGGAAATTAAACCTTTCTCAGACAGCGGTATGGAATTATACAGCCGCAACAAAAAAGACGCTTATATTAAGGACGTGATAATAATAATAATAATAACGGCGTCACGTTGAAGGATCAGCTGCTCATCACTTCACTTACTTCCAGGCAGGCCCACAGGTTTGGTCCCCCGACCTTGCAGTCCTGGCACTGGCCCTGAAAACACAACACATTAAAGCACAACACCATTCCTTAAAACATCAGGAGGAATATGACGTGAGTTTTCATCACCGGGACAGATTAGGTTTTTCAGGAAAGAGAGACACTGAGTAAAACCGTTCACATAATGGGTCAGTGGTTGAGACATAAATGGGCGTGAATAAGCGCGGTTAGGAAAATGCCCTGGTTAGTTATACCCTGGTTTAAAAGTTTCTATAGTCATTAAAATGGAACGCCTTACTTTACAGCACCTCTGAGAAGCTCAAAATTAAATACACGCAGGACAAATGATCAATATGAGGAAATAAACGTGGAATGTCTAATGAAGCAGTTTGAATATGTCGATTTTTTGAGTGAAGAGTCCCAGTGATTTGAGGTATGACGCGTCTCCCCTTTGACGTTTTTATTCGCTTTTTTCTGGTTTGTATAAACTAAGAAGAAAAGACTGAATCTGATCCTTTTTAGATTTAACATCAAGGAGGAAACCTTAAAATATGGTGTTATATTGGGAAATTGTAACACTGAATTTGTTCAACACTGTTACATGTTTGTAATATCACCCTATCCGTGCATACCAAGACCTTGTTATTTGCTCTGTGGCTGTTAAGTGATAAAAGGGGAAAATGTGTCCAATCACAGGCCCGAGAGACAAAATGAGGAGTGAACGGAGAAGGACGAGGGACGGCAGACTGGGTGAAGACTCACGTGGGACTTCTGGATGAGCTCCTCTTTAGTGATCTCTCCCACGCACTCCAGGTGCGGACAGTCGCAGCTCGAGGTGCCAGACATTGCTTTTGACTGAAGGAAAAAAGCAAAAAAGAGTCAATTAAACAAGAGGAGAAACAATGCGGTAATCATTAAGCTGCGAGGTGGGTTTGGTGTGAAGCGCTCCGTTCTAGAAAAAGTCAGAGTTGTTCAAAGACTCGTCTAAAGACATTACGTGAATTGATTATGAAGATGCTACCTGATGCCTGAGTTAAGAAACAAGTTTTTTCTCTTTTCAGATTTGCTGCTACTAAAATTAAAAAAAAAAAAAAAAAAGGTTCATGCTGAGCGTGATGCTGAATAGCCTGTTGTGCGCAGATTTTATATAAATGTTTAATTTAAAAAAATATACGGAGTATACACAGTGGTTACGTGTACAGAAAAATGGAAAATCACTAATAATGAAGCAAAACTATGGACCTCGAAACACTGAAACACGTTGAATCTATTATTATTTTCGGTCCCAAAGGATGGTTGATCTGAAAAGAAGGTTATTTTTATATTCGCGTATTTTTCATGTGTGTAGCACTTTGCTTGTATTGCAGATTGTACAGCCAGAGTCACATACAAGCTGCTAAAAGCAGTAAAAAATGATAAAATCCCTCCATCGCCACGCAGCCACTGAACCTCTCCCAGTTCACTGATCTAATGAAACGCTTGAAAGCTTGGCCTGGATTTCGCTCAGGGCAGGACATTCTCTTAAAACGCTACTCGCATTTAGATAAATGGACAAGCGGCACCAGCTCTAATGGAGTCGTAGGTCTAAACGAAGCAGCCTCTATGTGCAATTAGCCTCCATCGGCTGATAAAAGCTGTTAGAAATAAAGCCGGGCATATTAGGGCAGCAGAACATGCCGGCATTGCTATAATATTATTGCGTATGTTGAGCGGAAATGGGGAAAAAGTGGGAACCGTGGGCCGATGCGGATAGTGGTCCTGTGTCTGATTCAGATGTTGGGGATTAGTACACAATCATTAACAATCAGCCGTAACATTCAATTCTGGGTTTGGATTTAAAGACAGGAAACATGAGCGTGAACGAATGGGGGGACAGCAGAGTGGACAGGACGCTGCAGAGGTACTGAAGGAAGAGAACCTGGGATCCTCAGTTCAGAGGTGAAGAAGAGAGAGCAGGCAGGTTGGAATGGGTGGAGAAGAGTGACAGGAGTGATCTGTGACAGACAGGGAACAGCAAGATTGAAAGGGAAGGTTTAAGGGACGGTAGTGAGACCAGCTACGTTATACAGCCTGGAGACAGTGGCTCTGATGAGAGTTAAAGACGGGAGATTTGCATTGAGAGTGACAAGGACAGTTTCCAATAGCCTGAAACGTTTCACATCAATGACTTATTTGGAGAAAATGAACTTTATTTAAATGAACTTTATTTAAATATTCTTTATTTAAATGTGTGTGTATATATATATATATATATATATAAATAAATGCACATTGTGCGTAAAAATGTACATATTAAGCAAATTTTTTCTAATTGTTTCAACTTAAAATTGGAGTTCAAATAAGGAGAAAATTAATTAAACTATAATTAAAAATTAAGTGCTGTTAAATTTTTAAAAAGTTCAATAAAGACCAAAATATGAATCAAAGTAATTGGGATTATGATTTTTGTCATAACGATCGACCTTACATATAAAAGTGAGCTTGAAATGGTAAATAAAATGACTGGATTTGTACTGGGGCTGCGTCCCAAACTGCAAAGGTTCTGCACTATTTCATTCCACACTATTTAGTGTGGTAGTGTGCAGCGACTAAACCTCTCAAATCTGCAATTACACTCCAGACCCGATCGCAAAGGCTCTTTTTACAACTCCACTAGCCAAAGAAAATGATAAATCTGTAGAAATCCAAGCATAAATCACTCCAGATTTAAAGTTTGAGAGGGTCTGTGTCCCAATTGCACCATCGCGCCCTTGGAAGTCTGCACTATGCTGTCAACGCCTTGGCTGAGGACTTAAAAAATATATTTATATATATCACATTTTATTACACGTATAATAGAATGATTATATTATTAAGCGTTTGCATATTACATTTGTAATTAATGTGCCGAAAAAAAATGGGAACAGAAAAACTAGCTCATGCTAAGTGCTAACGCAAAGAAATCAATTTTTGGCTCCAGAGAGAAATGTCTGTGGAAAAAACTAGTACGTTTCTATTTTCAAACAAGGTTTTCTTTTTAGTTATACTCTGCATTTAAAATTATTTTATCCTAATAATCTACATAACTGCAATTAAAAATTAGCCGCCCTTGTGGACGAGTTGACCGTTATTTTAGGGCACTAAGCGTAAAACGAGGGCACTTGGACGCGATTTGGAACTCGACCGGAGTGAAAGCCGACTGTAGGCCGTGAGGGAATTTGACAGCTCGGAAAAAAAGACCACATATGATCCAACCAAAGCTTTAAACGTCCCGGCAGTGAGTTTAAGCAGAACAAAGGCATCGGCCGCTTGAGAAACAGACAGAAAATCACATTTAAACCCCTTCACAGCTTCAAACATCGGCTAGCAGTTAGCCGCGAAGCTAATGTCGCCCTTCTGGTGTGGTTTGCTTTGGCCTTTACCTCCAGTAGACGACGTGCAACGCGGATGAAGATTATTCGACCTCTCTGCCGATTTGTGCGCCAGCAGCTCGGGCTCTGTCCTTTATTTTACATCCTTTCATTTCCTCTGGGCTCGTCTTCCTGCTGTCATATCGCTCCCCTGACCTGCAACTGAAGAACGGCGAGGCGCCGCCTGGCGGACAGCAAGGGGAATGACAGTTAATTCGAGCGCCCCCAGTGGAGTAGCGTGCACATGACAGGATGTCTTTTTTGCATTCACGGCATTTAGTAATTAATGTTTCATTTGTTTTAGTTGTTAATAATTATTTTTATTTCACATTAATTAAAAATTTGAAACAATTTGGTCTGCATGTTTATGCTTAGAATATATTATTATTATATAATAAATAATAATAATACTGGATTAGAAGCAATGGGGAATTAAAGCAACAATACCTATATATATATATATTTTTTTTTTTTTTTTTTTTTTTTTGAGTAGATATATATGGATTATCACGTAGAACTTCAATTTTGCATGGAGACAAAACAAAATATCATGAATGCAAGATATTAAATTGATCTCTAATTCAGCTTCTTTTCTACTTAAAGCTTCAACCTAAATATATGAAAAAATAATAAGAGTCGGACTTTTATTTTGAAGGCAATTTTCTAATCGCACCGCGAGAATTGCGTAACCCGCTCGTGACGTCACGGCCCCGTCCTCCCCACGTTTTTCACCTCCTTGTTCTTCTTCGTTGTTTCCTGAGATCGGGCGCGAGCAGCACTGGCTGTAAGTGGCTTTAATTTCTTCCCGGTTTTATTTTTAGAGCTTTTATTATATTTAGACTCCCGCGAGGCCACAACTACAGGCAGTAACACACCGCAGGACTCGGGTTTTAATCTAAAGCTGAATTTAACGACCCTCCTCCAACACTCAAGAGGCATTATTTCGGAAAAAAAGATATGATTGTATTAAAATCTGCAGCAGGATGCAGAATGACGCACATTAAGCTTCGCCAGAGCTGACCCTTTACCCTGACTGCATGGCTGTGTTCCATTTGGCGTATGAACTGTATATACTCATGCACTAGGTCCATGTACACTAGCTAGGGCACTTACCAAGCCCCCTTTGCCTCAAGATGGTACTTTGTCTTTTCCACTCTCATGAGAATACCCGTAGAAACCTCCCAGAAGTCTCTTAAAATACCCTTAGAGTAACCTGGCAGAATGGCTGTGTTCCAATTGGTGCACAGGTTTCCTGTATACTGGGATCCAGTCCTGGGACGAACACTAGGGCCGACCCATCAAGCCATCGATATAGTTGAAACAGGTGCTCTCGTCCACTTTAAGAAGGACACTTACATAAACCTTCCAGTGCAGAATTGGGTTAGTCTTGGAGGAGAGCAAGTCAGCTTGATTTAGTCACTAGGGAGCTTGGAGTAGGAGCATGTTAATGTGCCTTAGAAAATAATAATCAGGGCTTCGTTCCCTGTGCACTTGCTAGATATATTGGAGCGCAGCCGTGAGGTCTAGAAGTTGTGATCGGGTGGGTCTGACGTGGATGTCTGTGTCCTGCAGGAGAATGGACCGGCGGTAGGATAGCAGGATTATGGCACCATGTCAGAGGACGTCCTCCGAACATCTCAGCTGTCCCTAAAGCTGGCCGCCCTGCGAGTGGTGGACCTGCCTCTGTCCGTCTTTTCCTCCCTTCCACGGGTAAGACAGCTCACACAGGACAAAGGTGTCCCAGGTTTCGTCCTGTTAACGTTCATAACTGATCTCTGTGATCTGGGAAGAGCGAGCCCCAGTTTATTCTGTCAGAATGGAAACGTTTTACCAAAGCATTCAGCTGTTACCTCGAAAGTAAGACTCTTTTCTTGAAACATGGACCTAGTTTCTCAAAATGATCTTTTTTTATATAATGGCTCGTATCTGCTTAGTCTCTCTAAACTATGACTGTAGGGACTTCTCAAAATCAAAACGTTTCAGAAATAAACCTTTCCTAAAACAATGGCTTTTATTTACGAAATTATAGCACGCATAAAAACAATGGATGTTTTTGGAGGTTGTGCAGGTATCGTCCCCATCACTGCTACCCAGGCGCCGGATATGGCTGTCCACTGCTGGACAGCATGTGTGGGTTAAATAAAGAGGATGCATTCTGTTGTGTTCACAATGACCCATTTTCACCTTTCATGTTCTTCAGCTGCTCGTAGGGTAAACGTTTGTGGTGGGATTCAATGAACCTAAAGCTCAAAGATGGCCTTGCTGCTGTAGATTAGAATGCAGTGTGGATTATGTAACTGGACTATTGATTTGGAGATGCTTCACAGTTCCACAGTCTGGTGTAGTGGCTTCTGTTCCCGAGCGCCTCTTATTGATTGCTTTTGCTTTGAGCCAATGATGCCCCTCCATGGTGTTGGCATTAAGGTTTATTGCAAAAGCCTGGCGTCCATGGACACTGGTCATGTTGCTTCTTCCCTGGCTTCAAAACCAGAAGAGAAGAGCCAGAGGTTCAAGCTCCAGTTTCTCACAGTGCAACCCATGAACATCTAATAAAATCCTGAACATTTTATTACTATACACCCTTGGTCGTCCACGTAGCGACCGCTTCCTTCCATCCGTATTTGTTGTTTTGTGAAAACCTGCTGATCAGAAGTAGCAGCATCTCCGCAAATCACAGGGCAATGTGTTGTTGCATCAGGACCTTAATGTATTTAAATCCAGCGGTGCCTCCGCAATGTTGAGTATCTCCAAATAATAACTTCTATTCTTGAAATTATGGCCTGTCTTAGTCCTGACTTCCCCAAAAAACGAGGACCTGTATCGGCCATCGGCACATAAAGCTGTTTACGCTCTTTATCTTATATTAGACGTCCCATCAGGAGTGCCACTTCTTTTCTTTTCTTCCTCTTCTGAGTCCTCCTCTCGAGGTTCTTCCTCCAGTTTTAGAGTTTGTCATCACTAGCCGCCGGGAGCCGGATTCTGAAAAGCTGCTTTTTGATAACAAGAGTTGAAAAAAGAACTGTAAAAAGAAAAATGATTTGACAAGGAAAGGGTTTTCTAAAAAAGTGGCCATCAAGTGTAGTTTCTGGCTTGGTTACAAAATGACAAATCCAATTGGCCTGGATTAAGAGCATACTGGCCTCGGCATGGGGTGAAGATTTGCCTATCGGGGCATTGTAGACGGACGCAGTGAAATTGCTGCGCTCTGCGGAGGTCAGGTTGGCCACAGTAATGTGATATTGACTTTGAACGAGTCTAACTTAAGAATGTTGCCTGTCTGACATGAACTCTTGCAGCTGCCAGTGTATTGGACTGGAAAAGGGGGGGGACGCCAAGAGTTTGCTCATATTCACCCAGAATTATAGTGCGAGTGCCATTAGAAAGCATTGATGCTCACAAGTTCCTCATTTTTTTTTTTTTTTTTTTGCATATTTGTCATTTTAAATGGGTTTAAATCCTCATTAAAGTGCAATTTACGAACAAGGAGAACATAAGAATCACAGCTATTAGATGTTCTTTTCTTTAATTGAGTTTCTTTTGAAGCTGCTGTAAAATAATCGCCCCCTAAGCGTTACTCCTGAGTTTTTGACCCCCTCCTCGTTCTAAAAAAGAGGTGTCTTTTGACACGACTACAGTGTGTGGAAACCAGTGTGTGGTATCCACCACTGACCAATCCTCGTCCTCCCAGCCATAAAAGCTCCTGTCGTTTGATAGTGTCTCTCCCTCCCTCTCTCTCTCACTCTCTCGCTCTCCGTCACTCTGCTGGGGTTCTGGAGAGAGCCAGCCGGCTGATTGGAGTCCTGAGAGTGACCCGGCCCTCATGTCTCTCTCCTCTTATGACCAGGTAAGCCTCAGCACCGGCACCAAGAAGCTGGTTGCCGCCACAGCCTTGGGTGCCGTCTCCCTCGCCCTCCTCGCCCGACACTTCAGGAGGAGAAAAGGGAGGAAGAAGAGCCAGCCACGGGAAGAGGAGGCCTTCGACTTCCACACTGTGCTTCCCCTGCCGAAAGGTAAACCTCACGAACAAGGAAAGGATCAGCAAGATATTTCTGAAGTCAGAGGCGCCTGGAGATCAGCCACAGTGGCTCCAGTCAATGGGAGATGTTAGGCAACCGAGGAACAGTCAGGTCTTGGGTCTGAAGTGTTAGATAGAGGACAAATGTGAGAGCCCGAGGATCTAAGGGACGAGCCGTGATGGGCAGACAGCTGTGTTTGAGCATCACTGAGCTTGCTGTGGGTAGTACCAACCAATTGTAGAAATTAATGTACCTTCTATGGGACGTCCTGGACGAACAATCTATGATGCCCATCTCTTACCGAACGATCTGCTGCTTAGTGCAGCATAACTTCAGAAGTCCACGTCTTGACAGGTCAGGCTTGAGCCCAGTGATTTAATGTGCAATCAATCCAGTTCAAACACAGGGAGAGTTTCGCTCTTACCAGCTCTAAAGTGAATATTCACTACCACCACCGTTATTCTTCAGCACAGCCTCAGCTCTCTTAGACCAGCTCCTTTCTTTAAGTCATCTTCAGGAACACTTCTCCAGGCTTCTTTGGACGCCACCTGCCTTTTGTTTTTCTGTGGAGATGATCCCGCACTGCTTCTGAAACCGATCAGGTTCTGAAAATGAGAACCCAAAACCTAGTCCTTCAGGAAGATCTGGAGAACTGCTCCTCAACAATACATTAAAAATAAGTCATTCTGGCTCTTTGAAAGCAAAATATGAAGGAAGAAGGGTCGCTGAAGACCCTTGTCGTTTTTATATGTATGGCATTTAGATGCAGCCTTATTCGGTCATTCATCTTGAGACTTGCTTTTCAGTAACGACAGATGGAATTATGAGAGAGTGGAATGGAAATGTGAGCCACGTTTTTTTTTGCAATGAAAAGAGCTTGAGCTGTGGCCTAGGGACAGCATTGTCCTCTTGCAGCTGTGTGAAAATAGTGAGGCTGCCAGCAGTGAAATGACTAATCTCTTGTCTTCCTGCAGATGTTGCTGGTAGCCGCCAGAACTTAAGTTTGTCTCTGAATTCCAAGAATGGCTTTCCCTGCCTCACGGTGCCAAATGGCAGCTTGTACAGCAAGCTCTCCGGCTCTCTGCAGAGTCTGGCCTCGGTAAGCTGACTTGAGCATCTGCAGGGCTTTTACACCAGTGACTGATTTCTTGGCATTTACCTAATTTATTTCTTCAAAATCATAGTTTTGCATTGCAGATGATATGGCTAACTGATCCCACACACTTCCAAACCACATCCAGTTTGGTCTAGTTTTTGCCCACGTTTGGGACCGGGGGAGGGTTAAATTCTGCTGTGGGTGAACTGGGAGATATTTAACAGTTAATACAAGCCGTGTCTATTCTCGCAGGTGAAAAGCGTGAACTCTTGCAGCAGCTGCACTTGTCCTAATGGATCCAGCTGCTGGGACAGAGCAGATGAAAGTGAGCTCTGTAACATCATCCCTGTCACCACCCCTGAGAACCTCTACCTGATGGGTAAGAGTCCACACACCTCCTGTTCTGAGTGGGTTTGGATCGACTTTGAGGCCAAAAGCTTTGTACAGCAGCATCTCAGGGACAGGAATCGTAATTTCAATGGACATCTGGTTCCATTTACCACCATTTTTAAGGATTTTAGTAGGAAAAACAGGATGAAATGGAGCCAGACATTTTCTGGAAATGATTAATATAGGGAGAATTCCCTTTCAGCTATGCTAGCGTGTAGTATCAGATCTGATGATTGTCCGAAATTGTCCTTTAACGCATGTAGCACAGCAAAAGATCTTCAGTGTAGGATTCGTCATCTGGAAATACTCTGTGTGGTTTAGGTGAGGGGTGGTGCCCTCCTGAGTCTTGATTCTTTAAGAGGTTTCTACCTCCAGTTTTAGGGAGTATTGCCTCCGACCCGGATTCTATAAATCTGATTCTTGGCAACTACACTTGAAAAACGGTGCATAAATAAAACTGATTTGACTTGGCTTCCTGATTTGCAGCCACTTGTTCTTGAATTTGTTTGACATTTTCATTGCAAAGCTCTCAAATCTTGAATTTCATGCTGTCCTAGTGTGAATACCTGACTTAACACACCCTCTCACTTGCTGAGAATTCTTCTGGAAAATCACTTTACTGGACAATACACTAGTTCGCTGTTATCCGGACTGTTTTCATTGGTGCAGCGGTGGTGTAGGGATTAGTGTCTCCCATGATCGAAAGGTTCGGGTTTGGGTTCCAGTCCAGTAGGTTACCCTGAGTTAAGCTTGAGCATGTCACTGTCCCCTGTTACTGCTCCCTGGGTGCTGGATCTACTGGTTAAATGCAGAGGAACCTTTTGGGTGTGTTCACAATGATCTTGCTTATAAACCTGGTTCTGGTTGTCCAGGTATGGAGCTGTTTGAAGAGGCTCTTCGGCGTTGGGAGCAGGCACTGTCATTCCGTAGCCGACAAGCCGAGGACGAGGCCAGCTGTGCTTCAGTGAAGCTTGGGGCTGGAGATGCGATTGCAGAGGAGAGCGTGGAGGTAAAGAACCTTGCTGTGAACCAGCACTGACACTAGCCTTGTGGAAAAATGGGACCACGTGATGGTTGGTAGTCGATTCATGTTGGACCATATATGTGCTGGACGATGTGGGTGAGCACTGGCTTCTGTTGCAGCGTTATCGATGTTATGCAACTCTTTTATCCAGAAGCAGCAGCTCAATAAGTGTCTGCCTCGGCAGTGACCGTGTCCAGCTTGCTACGTGCTTCCAGACATGGCAGGAGGTGATAGAGGGAGATTGCGGCGATTACTTCCACCCAAACCCACCATGCTTTCCCTTAAGCTGCTATTTAAATTAGGACTTGATCTGAGCTCAAAGAAGCCTGAAGAAGGCTTATTGAAGATTAGAGCATGTCTCGCTGCCAGCCACAGTTCAAGTTCAAGTTTACTACATTGGAATCTGAACGTAAATCTCACTCCGGCGTTCAGAACAGAACTGATATCCTGAAATATGGTCAAATATTTCCTTATATGGAAATATCACGCACGATTGAGATGAGTATGGCTCACTTATTGTTTTTCTCCTGAACTTTTATTAGGACATCATCAGTACAGAATTCATCCACAAGCTGGAGTCCCTGCTTCAGAGGGCTTATCGCCTCCAGGAGGAGTTTGAAGGCGCGCTAAGCATGTCCGACCACTCCTCCCATCCCAGTAACGGTGAGTCTTTGACCTATTATTCTCATGCTTTCAAAAGTGATCAGCATCTTTCAAATTTACATTTATGGCATTTCGCTTTTATCCAGAACGACTTCCAGGTCCTAACTACAGGGACAGTCCCCCCCTGGAGCAATTCAGGGTTAAGGGTCTTGCTCAGGAACCCTGCGGTGGTAGTGCTAGAGGTGGGATTCGAACCTCTTGGTCCATAGGTCCATAGAAAAATGACTCACACCCAGGACGATCTAAACTTTAGTCAACTTGCATTTAAATCCCTAATTGATATGCCATCTGTGGTACGTTTCTGCTGAATCTGTGCAGAAAAACAAACAAAACAAAAGCCCAACGTGAGGAGGCTGAACTTTATATCATATAATAATATTATGGCCCCAACGGAACAAGTACCAAATACAACCCAAACTACAGAATTCTCCATTTCATCCAGATTAAACACGGACCAGTTACAATCCTAGCTCTGTAAGTACCATTTCAAAACTACAGGCAATTTAATTACTCCATATACAAAAGGTGAGAAATGAGGGGTGGCTCAAAACGTTTGCACAGAACTTTATATCTAAATAAATCACATGACATGGGCCACGTTGAGGTCAAGAACGGATAAAAGAAACGTTGAAGGTACAGTTAGTTTGTGGCTGCCGCACGTGCCCCGCTGGTAATTGACTAAGCTTTCTTCCCCGTCTGGCAGATAAACACACAGACGTCTCGGCGAGGGAGGATTTGGACGACTCGTGTTTGAGGGACTCTGTCAGCATCGCCTCCACCGACTCCTTTGTGTCTGCCGCCGAGGTGAGCGAGCACAAAGGCCAAACCGTTCCCGTGGCGACGCCCGAAATCTCATTGCGCATGCTTTGGCAAAAAAAATAAATCCAAATTTTTTTTTTCTATTCTATTTACCCCAGATTAATTCACTCAGTAAGATAAGCAGGTATAATATGGAGAAAAGGTCAAATAAATAATAAAATGAGTCCAGACAAACTTCCTGGCCTTTAAAAACGCCCCGTTCCCAGAAAGAGCCGACTCGGGTTTATTCCTCCATAAAGAATTTCCAGATTTTCTGCTTAAGCCTGAATCTCATTCTTTCCATAATCGCCCAAACACTGAACCCAGCGTCAGGAAAGAGAGTCTCTCATTCACGGAGGATTTACTGAGGTGGACGAGGTCCTTTCAGAATGGACAGATTTCCTTTTCGATCTTTTTAATATGCATGATTGGTGAAATAAAGATGATTTGAGGTTGATTTACTTTCTTTCACTCACCCTAGTGTCCCAAATCCAGTAGCAGTGGGCAGCCGTATCCGGCACCTGGGGAGCAGTGATGGGGACGGTACCTCAGGGCAACCTACTGGTGTGGGACTTGAATCCGCGAACTTGCGATTATGGGGCCTAGTCCCTGAACGCTAGATCGCCGCTGAAGTGGCGTGATCTTGTTGATTTTTTATAGCTCAAAGGAAGTCTGTTCCCTAAACCACACGGACCAGTCTGTACGAAGTGTGCGTTTTTACAGAACGCTTGATATTTGGGTGAATAATTGAGCTTTAGTGTTTGTTTGGCGGCAATTTTATACTTTGACAGCAACATGCTGACACCAAACGTCTTTCCTGATCGATTAAAAGCGGAGAAGATAAAAAAGAAATGAGATTTCTTTTCGCTCTTTGGTAAAGATGTAAAAAGGGTCATTTTGACGAGGCAGATGAAACAACAGTGTAAAAAAAAAAAAAGGCTGTTTTTTTTTTTTTATTCTGTTGTTTAAAGTAGGGCTGCGTGATTATGACCAACAAATCAGAATTTTCCCCGCCCTGTGATCTTGACCGTGAGATGCAGTTTCCAGTGCTTAACCCCAGAGAATACAAGCGCCGTAATAATGAGAAATCATGTGAGAAATCATGATCCAAAGCTTTTTTATAAAGTTTGTGTGAACGGCTAGACTTCTGAGGCGCTGAGTGCTCCCTCTCTCTTGCAGCTGTCGGAGAACAGAGAAATGAGGAGCGCCTTCGGCCTCGGCTCGCTCTGCCACTACCCCTTCTATGAGGAGGCCCTGCAGATGGCGGAGGAGGGCAAGATCTCCTGCAGAGTCCTGCGGTGAGGCAGAGCTTCTGTGTGATAGTTTATCTGTTTGTCTGTGTCTGTCTCTGTCCATCTATCTATCTGAGTATTTGGAGCCAATTATATATATTTTATTTATTTGTTTGTTTATTTTCAATAAGCGAAAATCTGCAAATAGAAGTTAGCGTATTTAAGGAAGTGTCTGTAGAAGATAAGAACTTTAACTTCTCTTTTAAACGGGCCTGATGTGTTTCCTCCGTAAAGAACAGAGATGCTGGAATGTCTCGGGGACACGGATTTCCTCGCTAAGCTGCACTGCGTTCGTCAGGCCTGTCAGGTAAAGGCACCAGTCCTTGGCCTTTTCGTGAAACTGCTAGAAGCCTGAAAACAGTCACAGTTTTGCCTTTTGAGGCGCTCCATCTCGAGTGACGCTGGAAAACGCTTCCCATTTCAGGTCATCCTGCGGGAAAGAGCGACGAGGATGTTCCTGGCTGAGACGGGAAAGAAGATCCTGTCCTCGATAATAGCTAAAGCCAGGAAGGTGAGAGTATTTCCAGCTGGACTTTCTGACACCTGAGCAGCTCGTTCTGCAGCTTCTCCTTGCTTCCGTGCTCCACCTACAGTGTAGAGAATAATTTCGCCTCTTTTGAAAGTCTGGTGAACAAATTTCATGTTTCATGATCACTTTATTTATTTATTAAATCATCTACAAATACAGAGCTTTGTATTTGAATGTTGATGGATGGATAGGAGAGAACTTCCAAAAAATCCAAGAATTTGCTCATGCATCTATCAACAGTCTGCAGTTAATGTAGTGTTCCAGCTGATGTGGTTTTTTTTTTTGTTTGTTTTTATGGTTTTTCAGAACCCCAAGAGGTTTGAGGAGGTTTTCGAGGACATGATTTGCTTCCTGGAGCAGGCGGATCACTGGGAGAACACAGAGGCAGAGCTGGCCACGAGAGGGGTGAGGGAGATTTTCTCACGTTCTCACATGTGCCGAGCTGTTGATGTCGAAGTGCAAGCTGTCTGAGCTTCGAGCTCGCTCTTAATGAGCTTTACTCCTCACTGCCTCGTTTATTCGGCCAGGCAACGTGATGAGAAAGCGGCAAGGCTTTAAAAGGAGGTTTAGGGGGAACTTTAGGAATGCAATCCAGATGTGAACGTGACTATGACAAATAGTCACTTTCACTTTTGTGTCTGGACTGCATCGCTAAAGTGAACCACAATGAATCGCAGCCTCTGAACCTTTAACCCGTGCAGCCGGAGGCAGCCATATCCAGCACTCGGAGAGCAGTGATGGGGACGGTACCTTGATCAAGGGTTCCTCAGGGCAGCCCACAGGTCTGGGATTCAAACCCACGATCCTTCCGATCCTTGGGTCTAGTCCCAAACCACTAGACCACCTCTGAAAGTTCACTGCAGAGAATTCAAAGTTGTTTTTGTCCCCACCTTTAGGTAAAGCATTTAAACTTCTATGATATCGTCCTGGACTTCGTCCTGATGGATTCTTTTGAGGATCTGGAGAATCCCCCCATCTCCATCCAGAACGTGGTTAATAACCGCTGGCTCAACAGCTCCTTTAAAGAGACAGTAAGTTGAAGAGGTTTTTTTTTTTTTTTTTAGATCCAAATGCTGTGAACCGAAGCGCTTCACTCATTCCTTGGTCTTTGCCGTTACAGGCTGTTGCGTCAAGCTGCTGGTCCGTTCTGAAGCAGAAGAGACAACATATGAAGGTGATTGTTGTCCGTTGGAAGGTCTTTAATGGTTTTGAGGTTCCCAGTGGCAAATCCACGAGATCCACCTAGACGGTTTCTTATTGGCTCAATCCAGTGAGCCCGTTAGAGTTACGGCTTCTTAAACAATAAGGTAGCAGGGTTTGATTGGACATCCTCATGAATGAGAGCTCATAACTGACTAGAGTCACACCAAGCGATGAGGGGAGAGAGAGACTTCTATCGGCCACGGATGGCTGTGGCATCGCTGCTTCGTTGATTATGCCACTTGTTTTTAGTTTTATATCTATTTAAAATGAGAAAAATTCATCATTGTCTTCTATTAGGATGTTGTTTTGCTTGTTTAGGACAAAAGTGGGGAAAGTTGGAAAAAAGATCTGGGTGTTTTTGCTGTGCGTTGTTTAAAGTAATTAAATAATTGATTAAAATGGGGGGGAGATAATATTGTCTAATTAAGGTTGAAATCAATTCTATTCTGATTATTTCTAAAGGCTTTAAATAATTGGTTAAAAAGAATATCTGGTTCAAATTAAAGCCTTCCTCTAGAGTACACCCTGTATTTGCTGCGTGGTATTCAAATATTAACATTTTGTTAATCTGCCCACCAAATCGATGAATGTCTCTCCTGCTTCGTTCAGGTACAGGACGGCTTCATCTCTCACTTCTACACGGTGTGTGAGCACATAAGCCCAGTGTTGGCCTGGGGCTTCCTGGGTCCCAAAACCTCCCTGCACGACTTCTGCTGTTTCTTCAAGGTAAGCTTGACACCGTTGTCAAATTTGCCCAGTTTTACTGGAAGCTGCAAATGATGCTGGAGTAGCATCAATCATGTTTCAACATTACTGGTCGAGATGATTTAAAGGGCCCATATTTTACATTATTTAAGTCATTTATTTATTGATTCACGCATGTAGTTTTTAAAATAAAAGTGAAAGTGACTACTTGTAGCACAGCACAGTGAGACACAACGAAATGCTTACTCTGCTTTTCACCCACACACCGTGCAGTAGGGGGTAGATATTTAAAGCAACCGGGGAGCAGTGATGGGGACGTTACCTCGCTCAAGGGTACCTCAGGGCAACCTGCTGGTCTGGGAATCGAACCCACAACCTAGTCCTTAACTACTAGGCCACCGCTGCCTTCATAATCACCATACCTACCTATGATCATTGTCCACCATTATTTACCCCTTTTACACTGAATTGGTGTCGGTTCTGAAGGTGGGAACCAGCGAGAACCAACCCGTGTTTCCACTGACTTGAGTTCCCGGTGCAAGCCGGGCGACAACATAGCAAACATCACATACCAAGCCATCCGCCGCTCCACTGATTGGTCAGATCCTGCCGTTTTTAAGTTCTTTTTCGTCCTTTTATGCATTTTTCTTTACTTTCTGTTGTATTTCCTGGAACTGGTTCCAGGTTGGGAAGTGGCACTGAAACAGCAGCTGTTCAGTGGAAACGGGGTAACGGGTAACCCGGGGTAACAGAGTTGCACTGAGGGCCTGATGTTTTGTTCTGCTCTCGTAGGACCAGGTGCTCTTCTTCCTGAAGGACATTTTTGACCTGGAGAAGGTGCGTTACTCCAGCATGGAAACCCTGGCCGAGGACATTCTCCACCTGCTGCACCGGCGCTCCGAGCTGCTGCTGGCCTACCTGGGGGCAGATTCCCTCCGCCACGTCAGCGGCTGCGTGCCAATACCCCTGCATCTGGTGCCCAGCACCCTGCTGGAGACCCGGGTTCAGTGAGCTGCCCGCTTCCGCACACTGACCTTCATCTCGCTCTTGACAGTGTTGTAAAGCTCCATCATGCAGGCTCCCTCGCTTGTGTCCGTCCACGTAAAGTTTCACGTGGGTTCTGCTGTACCAGGAGGTTCCTTGGACTCTGGGCGTGGAGTGGTTTATCTCGAAAGAGGTCAAATGTAGAGAGAAGACATACCAGGAATAGGTCGAATGGTTCCATTTGCTGCTCTATTGATTTCATTGACACTAAATATGTATGTGATTTATTTATTTTTCAGACTCTCTGTGTTATGTTCATTTTTGCCCAAGTTAAGGGTCCCAAAAATGCTACAGAAGGAATCAAATATTGAGAATCTTGAAGTAGGACAGGAAATGTGAGATTATCTCCAAATGTTGATGAGTTTCGTCTCTGATTTTGAAGATTAATATTGTGGAAATCATGTCCAGGTTGAACGCTCCATACGTCTTGGACTTTGGAAAGCATCCATCCTCTCTGTGTTTTTGGTGTGTACACTAGTGGAACTCCACAGTTGATGTGAACCCCCATCTGGCATCTGCGAATGCTTGTACAGGGCTGGTGTGAATGTCCAGTATCGGTCATTTGACAGTATGAGCCTTACTGTGCGTGTATGTCCAGTTGGTGGCTGTATTTTCTTAACTTTTTTTTTTTTTAACCATCCATTTGCACAAAAGAGTGGCTTAGCAGACTGTCTGGCCTGTCAGTTAAATCCTAAAGCTGAATATTTGTACTACTATAAAATTGTCCAAAAAAAAAAAAAAAGCTATTTTCTGTATGAATAAGTCTCTACATGTGTTTCAACATGAGCTGTCAAGAAATGTTCAAATACATGTGCAAATAAAGAGGCTGAGGGCTTTAACCCCCAGAAAAAGACTAGTCCTTTAAAGTTCATATTCACTGTCAACAGACTACAAACACTTTATTCAGTGCAAGTGGAAAAAGTACAGGAATGTACTGAGAGCGTAAAGTAAAAAGTACAGGAATGTACAGAGTGTAAAGTAAAAGTACAGGAATGTACTGAGAGTGTAAAGTAAAAGTACAGGAATGTACTGAGAGTGTAAAGTGAGACGTGTCTCCTCTGAAGGACGTCTGGAGTGTCTGTCTGTGCTGAAAGTGAACTGAATCTCACTCCATATTAACAGAATTAAAGACTATTAAAGCCTCGAACTTCAACTCCAATAAAAACAATCTACTGAAAATAATCCACATGAACTTCACCGCTTCACTTTCATCACCGTCTCTACTAGTTCTCCATCACGGACACACACTCCACACACCCTGAACTCCACCGTCCACTCTCCCTGTCCTCTCTCTCACTCTCCTTCACTCTGTCCTGCACCGATGGACACACAGAGGGACGTCTCTTCTGTGTTTGTGCCCATTTAGGCTGATGCTGGTCTGGAAGTTGGGAAGGTTGTTGGAGGATTCCTTCAGAATAAAGTGAGGAGTCTGTTCTGAAAATGGAAGGAAGTGAAATGACACATTTGGCTTCAAATGCAGGGAGGAATACTCTTAACTCAAAGGACAGTAATGAAGTGTCTGTGTCCTGATACTGCCCTCCATTTGTCAGACTGGGAGTGAAAAAGCTCAGTGAGACTCTGAACTGAATGAAAAGTGAGGAATAGGCTGATGGGCCATTAGAGATGCTGATCATCATGCTGATCACGACGATCATGCTCGTCTCTCTGTGTCTCCCTCTCAGAAAATGTGTGAAATTTGCGTTTTTATTTGATGGGTGGGAAAGGCACTCATGAAAGTGATTAACTGTCTCAAACACCTCTGAAGAGGAAGTAGTGCAAAAAAAAGTCCTACGTCTCAATTTTACACTCATGTATAAAAGCTATTGAAGTTCTTAGGATGTCATTAATCATGACTGAATTTTACAAACGTTTATTTTAATAATAAAAAAAACTTCTATACTGTTTGACATTATAATTTGAACATATACCTGCTTACACAAATTAGATTTTTTTGAGCAATTATGAGCAAAAGACATCAAGAAAGGTGTGTGTGTGTTTTAAAAGCAGCAAGCGGAAGTTATGTTTTTAATCAGCCAGCCAAATGTTGCAATGAAATTATCTTTCATGAAATGTGAAAATGCTTTCATTTTTACAACCGCGTTCAAGTTTTTTTCTCGGTGATTTTAAATCAGCAGCAGCGTAGCCAAATAAAAAAAAAAAAATTAAAAAGACTTTTAACTTGTTGACCTACTTTTTCAACCGGAAGGACGCATTCTTTCACACGGCTACATTCGGCGCAACACCTCTGCGCCCCTTTTCCCCGAGCTCGTCAACCCTTTTAATTTCTTTGTCAATTTTAAGGCTCGTATTACTAAATTATTGTTATTGAATGTTTTTCATGAATCGAAGACGATCCCATTCGGTTCATTAACAGATTATGCAAAAAGCTCAAAGAACGTTTCAAGATTTTTTATGCAATTAAACCTGCCAATTTAAGGCTTACGTGAGACTCTGTAATATGTTTGGTGTTTAAATGAAAATGTATTTTCTGTTAAAGTTCTACATAGGTGGTTTTATTTTTCTATGTTAGTGAAATATTTAATATGTCAGTTACGCTTTATTATTTCAGTGGTTCAAACATTTGACTGTCCGTCAATAAAGTATCTTTAAAGTATGTAATTATTACATTAATTCTTTATTAATGTAATAAATAAACACAAAGGGCCTGGCAATATATGCAGTATGCTATATAAACACTGTCTAAAATAATATGGCTAAAGCATTATTTTAATTATTTGGAGCAATGAATACTTTATTCATTGAATAATTGAAAAAATGTCATCAAAAATGTACTTTTTAAAATAAAACACCTGTGAATTGATATTTTTAAGCAACAAAAAGCTATCTGTGTATATAGTTTTATAAAGTTTTTTTTATTATTTAGAAACAACTGATGGCAAAGGAGCCACACGCAGGGTTTTAATGAAAATATGAGTTAATTTAATATGTCAATGTTTCAATATTATTAATTAACGTATTTTTGTAAACCTTTCTCAAAAAATAGACATTTTTTTCTAAACAAAAAAAGTATAAAGCACTGTTTCCGAGGTGGATTACGGAAGGACTTTTAACTTTCCGGTCTCCCACCGGAAGAGCGTCTCATTGTGGCAGGAGGCGCTTTTTTGGCGCTGCAGCGACGTTCCTACTCGCACTCCGCCATCTTCACTCGGTCATGGCCGATTACACGAGCGTGGCGCCGCCGACCTCCAGCAGTGGCACCGGCGGGATGAACGACGCTTTTAAAGACGCGCTCCAGCGGGCTAGACAGGTGGGTCACTTTATTTCAACACATTAAAACCCTCTGTAGCCGAAAACGCGGCCGTTTTTTCCTCACGAAATCCGCGAGTGAACAGTTAGCACGGCCGGCTAACTGCGCGCGCGGGTTTCCAACAAAGAAAACGACCCGGGTTTCCGATTTTCTACCTTAAAACCGCACCAGTACACAACATTTCGCCCCTGTGGTGAATTATATCTGCTCTAAAATGTAACGCGAACGTTTGCTAGTTCGGTTGGTGATCATTTTTCGAGGGTTCCGTTTAAAACATCCACGTCTGGCTCTAAAACGTGGTCGTGGCCTTTCTGTCTCGATATCGGACCTAAAACGTCGATGTAATGAAGTTGATTCAACTTTATTAGTCAGATTTGTTCCGAAGGGAAGCGCCGAGCCGTTTTAAGGTGGAGCGGAAAAATTCGGTCGGCACCAAATCTCGTTTATTATCGCGATATTTGTGCCATATTGATATCGCCGAGAGCCGTGATCTGAAAAGCCCTCTAACCGAGATCAGAAGAGGCGTTCACGTAACACGTCCCGTTATTTTTGGCCATTCTTCAACTATTAGACATTGAATCTCCAAGTTTCTTTTTTTAAGGGCCCATATTTACTTATTTATTTAAAAAAAAATTTGGTGTTTGTGGTTTGGGATATGAAAATATCAAATAATTCATTAGAATTGTGCATACATGACAATTTTCCGACTTATTTTGGTCTCTGAGAATCTGGGAGGTATCTGTGCCCGATCTGTAAATGATCTCTCTTCTGATTGGCTGTCCTGAATTGGGGAATTTTTGACTAATATTTTCGACCGTATCGTTCGGCCAGATTGCGGACGGTGGAAAAAAAAAGTGACCCAGTTGTAATAAACAAAAATGAAATTGTCTTTCAGATTGCTGCCAAAATTGGTGGAGACGGTGTTTCTTCCGCTCCTCCTGCAAGTGAGTTCAGCTATGGCGGCCAGAAAAGACCCCTGGAAGATGCAGGTGAGCGTCAAACCTCTTTTCACTGCACTCCAACCCCAAATCTTTGTGTTTGGGACCTCGGTAAGTAGAGCTCACCCTCTGTTCACATTGCAACTTACATGGTGTTAAATCTACTTCTTAAAGCTACTCAATTTGGGCGGAAATCACAACCCTGATTAGTTTGGCTGAGATTGGCTGCAGCAGGCAGCTGATCCCATTGATTAAGAAAACAGTTGCCAACTAATTGATCAGTTGGTTGTCATTATTCCTCAGATTTTTAGCTTTTGACTTTAACATGTTCAAATTAAAATGTTTTGAATCTTTTTGATTGATGTTTTGAGTTGAAAGGCTTGTAAAGATACATTGAAGGCAGTTTTTATCTAAGCCTGAAATGTGGGGCTTCTGTATTCGATGAATCTTTGTCTGTTTTATAGCAAAATCATTAGTTGCAGCCCCTTGATTAATGTTAATGTAAGCATGTCTTTTAAAACAATTTAGTCGCTCGTTTTTGAAAAGTGGTGTATGATTTGCGAGATGAAAAACCAGGGTTAGGTTAAACGAGGCATAATGTTACTTGCCTAACGTAAGTCATTTGTGACCAGGGCCTCCTGGTGATTAAAAAAAAATGTTTTTTTTTCCTCCCCACTTTGCGAGATGGTCATGAATACATTAACAGTAGATTCATGTAGTCTCTCATTGTTCTTTTATTTCACAGACCAGCCAGAAACAAAGAAAGTTGCTCCAAGTGACCGTAAGTGTTTTGTATTGTAGAAACAGTTTCAGAATTGTTTAGCAAGTTTGTCGGAAAACAGGAAACCAGTAGATTATTAGAACCGGCTTCACGAGGTGTTGATTTTCTTTAAGGGTTCTCTCTTGGAACCGCTGTGAGTCTTTAACTAGATTTAAATCAGAAGAATGTGGACATGTTGAACCATTTTAATCGAATTCTAGTGTATTCTCTGAGCTGTAAGGAAAAAAACAGTTTTGCTAGATTAATTGCAGCCCACCTTTTTCAGCGATTGCCTCATTTATTCAGTTTTGGACACTGTTTAACTCATCTGTTTTGTTTTTCTTGTCCAGCTTTTTCCTCTGTAATGGGTGGAATGAGTGGCCTTCCAAGGTATGTTTTTAATTATTTAATTCCCTGCTGTTGACTTGTGGTATAATTGCCTAGTAACATTCAGAAAGATGTGTTTATATGTACTTTTATAGGTATACATGATTCTCATCTCTTATCCTTCCTTTACTCAGGCCTACATCAGAAGAGTTTAAGGTTCCAGATGGCATGGTTGGCTTTAGTAAGTAGATTCTGCCTAACTTTAAAAATGAATATAAAATGTCAATTTGCTTTGCTTCGTCATTGACAGTTTGATTTCTGTAGTTATTGGTAGAGGAGGAGAGCAGATATCAAGGATACAGCAGGAATCAGGATGCAAGATACAGATTGCTCCAGGTGAGTGACTGATTGATTAGTTTAATGGCTTTTTTTTTCCCCTCCCCATAGCGTGTTACTCTAAAGAGAACTTGTTTGTTCCTTCCTACAGATAGCGGTGGTATGCCTGAAAGGTCTGTGATGTTAACAGGCTCTCCAGATTCAATCCAGTAAGTGCCTGCCCACATTGAGTTCACAGAACAGCGGTTTTTAAAAAAGAAATTTGATGTGCTGACCTTTTTGGAAAAGGAGGATTGAAGTTTTGTGTGCTCGACAGGACTGCAAAGAGGTTACTGTCAGAGATTGTAGAGAAAGGAAGACCTACCCCTTCATTTCATCATAACGATGGTCCAGGAGCTTCAGTCCAGGAAATAATGATCCCTGCATCCAAGGCAGGGCTGGTCATTGGTAAAGGAGGAGAAACCATCAAACAGTTGCAGGTGAGCCCGGAGTGGTTTCATGTGGAATCATTGTAGAGAAACTTCTCTCATTTTATGTTGTAGTGAAAGAAACTAAGGGTTGTGTTGGCTGTAATGCAAAAAAGTTTTACTTTCTTAAATTGTCTTTTGTAATGTTTGTTAAAAGGTGGCAGATCTCCAACTGAGTTCTGTCCAAAAAAATTAGGCCAAACATTTTCAAAAGTTAAATTAACGTCTCGGATCAGCCTCCTTCGATTGTTGTTCTTTCACACCAGACAATTCGTTTTTTTTTTTTTTTTTTTTTTCCCAATTGATTTGAGATTGACCTAATTTGTGTTCTTGTTAAATGACAGGAGCGTGCTGGTGTTAAGATGGTCATGATACAGGATGGGCCACAAAACACAGGAGCTGACAAACCACTCAGGATTTCCGGAGATCCTTTTAAAGTTCAGGTCAGTCTGTAAACGCGATCAATAGTTTTACATTTTCTCAGATCTAGTATTTTTTATTTATGATCTGTAAAGACTAGGGTTTTAAGACGCTTTATGACTAGAGGTTCACGTGACCAAAACCAGTGTTGTGGTGATTGAGACTGTCATTAAAGTGAACATCATCTTTCCAGCAAGCCAAAGACATGGTGATGGAACTGATCAGAGACCAAGGCTTCAGAGAGCAGAGGGGTGAATATGGATCTAGGATGGGTGGAGGAGATGGCCTGGATGTAAGTTTGGATAACGTTGTCTAAGCTGGTGGATCGGAGTATAAATGCGAAGGAATATTAGGCTTACTTTCCTGGTTTTTCTCTTAGGTGCCAGTGCCACGGTTTGCTGTGGGGATTGTGATCGGCAGGAACGGCGAAATGATCAAAAAGATTCAGAACGACACTGGTGTTCGCATTCAGTTTAAACCAGGTGTGTGAATACCTTTTTTTAAAATAAATATTCCAGTAGTTTGACCAGAGTCTAATTTTCCTCTTGCCTCGATTGGAATCGACCAAGAAAATGTTCTTTATGGGGAATCGCCCCTTAATAAAATTATTCAAAAGTGTATTAAAACATTTTGCGGTTAACTTTCAGTAACCTTTAAACTGGTTTCGGTTTTCTGTCCTCCCCCTGCAGATGACGGCAGCACACCAGAGAGGATAGCTCAGATCATGGGCCCTCCTGATCGTGCACAGCATGCAGCAGATATCATCGCAGACCTTCTTCGGAGTGTCCAGGCTGGTGGTCCTCCAGGACACGGGGGTGGAGGCGGTGGCCGCGGTCGTGGCCGTGGCCAAGGCAACTGGAGCATGGGTCCCCCTGGCGGCCTGCAGGAGTTCACCTTCACAGTCCCTACCATGAAGACCGGACTTATTATTGGCAAAGGTCAGTCCTGATGTGAGAAGTCTGCGAAGTTACATTGCTCACTGAAACTTGGAAGAATTGCTTTTTGATATTGCTGCCCTTTTTTTCTTCCTTCCTCCTTCTCCCCCTTCCACAGGGGGTGAGACAATTAAGGGAATAAGTCAGCAGTCCGGTGCCAGGATAGAACTGCAGAGGAATCCTCCTCCTAACGCAGACCCCAACATTAAAATGTTCACAGTACGTGGTACGCCTCAACAAATCGACTATGCCAGACAGCTGGTTGAGGAGAAGATTGGAGTGAGTGTTCATCCATGAAAATTTCACTTAAGCTTCTTTTGGGCCGCTAATTCTCAGAGTTCATGCAAGTGATTAAGTGAATTGTTTGTTTTTTCTAATTAGGGTCCAGTCAGTCCTATGGGTGGTCCTCATGGTCCACCTGGCCCCCACGGAGGCCCTTCACCCCATGGCCCTCCTGGTCCACCGGGACCTCCCGCACCTATGGGACCCTACAATCCCGGACCCTACAACCAGGGCCCACCTGGACCACAGTAAGGACATTCAGTGTGTTTAAACACATTTTGAGTGATTTTGTTTTTTTTTTTTTTTTTTTTAATTACCAGTCAGTTACCCAGATTAATCTATGGTTTTGGCTTTTTGCAGTGGTCCTCCAGGGCCATACCAACCTCAAGGCTGGGGCAACGGGTACCCTCACTGGCAGCAAGGTCAGCCAGATCCGAGTAAGTTCATTCCAGCAGTCTTTGCTCTCTCTTTAAAGAACGGTGTTTCAAAACCCTAGGTTTACTACATGGTTGGTTTGGTGTGTTTCTGTGTAGATAAAGCAGCAGCTGATGCTAACGCAGCAGCATGGGCAGCCTATTACGCTCAATATCAGCAGCAGCCCCAGGCCCCGATGACCCCCACCACTGCGGCTCCAGGCACCACACAGGCCAACGGACAAGGTTGGAGCCAAATTTCTTTTCTGATTCTCCTACCTTGTGTAGAAGATCTTTAGACTTGATCTGAGGCCTACTCTACACTATAGCAAATGCCACTCAGTAGCCTCTTGCTTTATATGTATCATGTTCGGTTTTTTTTCTTTTTTTTTTTTTTTTTTAAAGAAGGCTGCTTCCTTTTTCCTTAGTGTTTTTGGGCAAAGAACAAGTTCTTAGACACCTTCGACCTGTTTGGGTCAAATGCAGGCTTTCTGCGGGACGGTTTTCAATCATATTGTACCATTTTTAACAGGTGACCCGCAGGCTCCAGGTCAGACTGGACAGGCAGATTACACCAAGGCCTGGGAGGAATATTACAAGAAATTGGGTATAAATATTTTGCCAAACGTAGCTTCAGATTCTTATCCTAGGGCCCAGCCTAAACAGCAGCAGGGATTTGAATGGCCTTCTAATTCTGCTCGCCATGGAGAACCTAATCTATTTGAGGTTAATCAGTGAGTAGTAGTTTGCCAAAGGGGTCGTTTCACAGGTTGATTCAATTCCTGCTGTTTAGACTGGAACTTTGGTATCTTTTTTTTTTTTTTTTTTTTTTTTTTCTTTTTTTTTTTTTCTTTTCTTTCTCTCAGGCAGGTTAGAATGATGAAGGTAGAAAACAAAGCATATGCACCAGTACTTCATTTGTTCATGGCTTTTATACATGATCGGTGTGTTAACACTGTAAATTCTAGTAATTTGATCTTAGTAGTGCTTCTTGTATTCCCAGCATTTTGAGGAGCAACTGACTAAAAATGTGTCAAATTTCTGTCTCAGGCCAACAAGGACAGCAGCCTCAGGATTATACCAAGGCATGGGAGGAGTACTATAAGAAACAAGGTAAGAGACACGGAGGCACGTTACGTTAAGGCGGTTGTTATGCAAAGGAGATGCGGGCAGCCGGATTTCTTATGGCTCTCTAGGGTAGAGCTGCTGTACAAACGGCTGCCCTAGAACAAACCAGTGGGTTTCTGTCCCGCCACTCTAAAGCAGTATGTGGCTGGGGTCGTTCCCCCTCTTACAATTTCTGAAGTGTTAACACATTAACAGCTTTTCCAAGATCTGGTTTCTACAGACATTTACAAACTAGTTTTGGTTCCACGCTTTGCTTGAAGGTAATCCCGTCAACACAGATTAATGAAACAGAAACCAGGGTTTGCTGGCGCTTTTAAAAGGGGGTCGGTGGATTGTTTTTCGTTCGGCTTTAGAGTGCAGGTTGATTCAAATGTGACTATGTACCACACCTGCTGTAAGCAGCTCAGTGAATGTTTCTTCCTGTTAGGAATAGTCAGGCTGTTGTCCTTCAGTGTTACTGTATGGTATGTGATTTGGCACATCTGTAATGTCCTCTAGGTCAAGCTGCCCCACAGGCCGCTGCAGCAGGTGCCTCTCAGCCCGGAGGCCAGCCCGATTACAGCGCCGCCTGGGCCGAATATTACCGGCAGCAAGCAGCCTATTACGGACAGAGTGGCTCTCAGCCCATGGGAGCAGCACCGCAGGCCCAGCAGGTACTCTCATCCTGACATTACTACCCCCTCTTTTTGTGTATTACCTTTTGTTCTTTTTGGAGCCCTTCAGGTTGAATGTCTTTTGTTGGGTGTTCTCCCCCTCTCCCCGTAACTTTTTCCTCCACAGCTTCAGCAGGCTTCCAGGCAACAAAGCTACAAGACCTTAACCAAAGTTTTCCCCCCTATACAGGCCTCTATCTCTTTATTTTGGGAATGGGAGGGGGTGGATGGTGGGGAGCGGTGTCGGTGTTTCTGCTCTTAACGTGTTGTGTATTTCTTATGTATTTCTTCTGCACAGGGCCAGTAATGCGAAGTGGACATAAAGTAAATGCTACATTGTCGAAAAACCTTTATTAAATGTTTGGATGCAGACGCCTTGATGAAGATCTTAATTTCCTTGGTTTGTGTTAAACTAGATTGCAAATATGGCTCCGGAGTCTTTTTTTGTTTTTTCTTTTCTTTTTTGTTTTTTTTCCCTTTTTGGTTTTTCTCTTGTATAAACGGTTTGTTTTTAGTGAGGTAATCTTGGTCATTCCAGCTCCTGTATCTCAATGTAGTTAGAGCTCATGTCTATACACAAGTCTTTTTTTCCTTGTAAATCATCTCAGTTTTAAACTCATGCCTGTTGTGTTTTTGCAATAAAACAAAATGAAACCTCCTGTGTTGGTAAGTGGGGGCGGCAAGATGGGGAAAGGAAACGTGTGTAAGAATTTTCTTGTCTAAATTAGAGGGGGGGTATTTTTGTTTTGTTTTTTTCCCGTATTTTATGGGGAGGGTTAAGACATTTCAGACCATTTCTTTGTCTAAATTTACAGACTCAGTGACACTCCTGTCTTTGTTTCTCTAACTGTTTATACAGCTCATGTTGTCTTTTATTTCGATTCCTGGTCTTGTTTTAGATTTGACAATCTTGCCATTTGCCTGCTTGACGAATGAAATAGTTCTGTTTTTATACTGCCTTTTTTTTAATATCCTGGCAATTACAATGATCATAGGGATAGATAGACCTGTATCTGAGGGCAGGTGTCCCATTTTCAGTGACTGCTTTCTCAGCGCTAAGGTTACTTATGCTGTGTTGTTCCCAAGTGTGCTGACATCAGGTAGCGTGTGCTGTTTATAATGTGAGAAACTTTCCCCCTCACAGGCGAGTTTAGGACAGCGGTAAGCAAGTGTAATTTTTTTTTTTTTTTTTTTTTTTGGTTTTGTTTTTACTAAACGAATGTTCCTGGATGTGACTGCAAAATATGTTGCAAGCTTTTTTTAGTCGCTCTTTCTCGGTATGGTTTTTTTTTTTTTTTTTTTCTCACACAGGGCAGGTGAAATGTGCTCAATCAAGTCATGTATTTATAAAATTACATGTCTTCCCCCTTTCCCCCATTTTTAAATGTCTTAAAATTCAGTTTTAAAGAAAAATGCACATCTGCTGGCATTTCTTAAAATCTCTTGCCATTGAAAAGCTCAAATGCCAAGGTGCTCCCTTTTTTGCTCTGCCATTGTGTGTTGGCATCATATCAGCATAGGACTGTGTAGGATTTTTTTAGGGCTGAGGAGCGTATGCTGTACCGCACCAGTGAAATGAGCCCTTCGCTGTAAGTACCAAAAAAAATGGCCCCAGTTTCTGTTTTGCTGTCAATGCATTGTCTTTGACCAACTGATCACTGATGTTAGTGCATAAGATTGAAATGTTTACCATGAAACTGCCTTTTTTTTGTTGTTTTTTGGGTAAGTATGTTTGGCTGCAGTTCGATTTGACTGTTGATGTCTTTCTTGAGCCTGTGACCTTGCCCTGTTCATAAATTGAACTGTTCTGCCTGTGTTGGTAGAATAACACTTAGCAATATGTCCACTGTTTTAGTCCCTGTAGAACATGCCATACAACACTTGTGAGTAAATTTTCCAGTCAGGGAGACGAGCTCTTTTTTCCGAATATCTGAACAATGTCAGATCAGTGCTTAAAGGTGCCATCAGTTTGCTGTTTTGTTTTTTTGTTTGTTTTTTTTGCCAAGCTTTCCACTACTGCATTCAAGTTCCTGTTTTCTAAGACGGTTTATTTGCAAAATGTGTTGCTCAGATGTCGGCTGACTTACCGGTATCATTTTCCAGGCTGTCGTAGCTTTGTGCACCGTGTTGACATTGCTTTTGAAACTGTATGGCTGTCAAAATCGATGCGAATGATTCATTTGACACTGTTGATTGGCGTGATGAGCAGTGCATTTGTCTAATTTTGCAGCGTCGTCCCAGACCTGCTGCAATAACACAGGTAAGCTTTGCCTAAAACACAAGTGTTTAAGCCTGTGAACCAGTCATGATGCATTTTTCTGACTGTGCATTTCTTAAAAAGATGTCAATGTAGACGTAAAAGGTGAAATGTTGAGTGTTAAGCCACAGCCCTTTTTAGGATGTTCTTCATTTAGGAAAACGTATTCACTGGCTGACATGTAGCTCTGAATGAATTGTTCTTCCTTATATGCAAAGTTTAGCATTTGTTCTCTTAAGCACGATTTTGAAATGCTGTCCTTTCGATGCCAATATGTCCAATGCTCATTCATTCAGATGTTGGTCAATGTTTTTTAGGGTGTTAATGATGGCTTTATCACTGTAGACCGTTTTCCCTGCCTCACCAATGCTGCATGCAGTTGGAATCTGTGTACTTTTTTTCAACCAGGGATCTGTCTTAGCAGTTATTTGACTGATTCTGAAGTGTACACATGTATGTATGCTCACATGTCACTGGTTTAAACCCTGTGCTATTGCCCTTCTTGTAGTGCTAATACAAATTGCTGCCTTCATTCTCACTCACAGTGTGGAAGATGCTGCAGGCATAGGTCGTAGAATCAGGTCCTGAGCTAGGTTTGTCCCTAAGGAGGAGTCTGAGTCTGTCCCTCCGCTGAACATAGACCGTTCGAGGGCTCCAGTTTTAAGGTAAAGAAAAATGTATCCTGAGGCATCTGTGATGTTTTTTGCAAAGTACATGCCATTCGTTCAGGGCAACTGTTTGATGATATTCTGATAAGCTAGCATTTGTCTTAAGATCATCATGCTTTTTGAATTGTCGGTCCAATGGCTTGTTTGAACTGTTCACTGATGTTTTCGTGTATGCTTTGCTGATATGAGTTAGGGATTGTAATGTGCATTAATGCTAGATGGTTGGATCATGACCAGGAACTTTATTTTTCCCTTTTTATGTTTCGCGTAGCAACCTTACACATTGCTTTATGGCAGTTAATTGGAGAGTTTCTTTTGAAATTTTGCTGTCCCTTGCTGCATATGTTTTGGTATGCATGCACCATGCTCTTTCCTTCCGAGCAAATTGTCCACAACAGAATTCGTGGGGGTGTAGAAAAGAAGACATAAGCGGAGGCTATCTGACAAATGGGGGAGCATGCCTTAGAGGTAAACACAAATGTACTGTTGAAACTCTGAAATGTACACTTTTTTTTTTTGTTCACATTGCGAGAATTGTTGGTATTTTGACTGTTAAGCGTTGTTGAAGTGTCCATCAATAAAATTGTAATGATTCCAAGTCAGTGATTGGATTGGCCTTTAAAAGTGTCACGGTGGAGTGACACACACAAAAATCGCATTTCACGAATTTAAGCACCAGTGTCGCAGATTCTGGTATGGATTGTATACTAAGGTTGTTACTTCATGTTTAGGCAGAATTAAGATTTATATTTTTGGAGCTAATGCTGCACACGTTATTGACCCAGTACCGGATGCTTTATACTGCAAAATCGTGATCAATAGCAGCTTCTTATGAAGCGAGGAAATGATCGTAGGCTACCTGAATCCCCTTCTTTACTTTTCTTTACTCTTATCTTTTTGCCTTCCAAGTGATCACACTCCTCTTTTTTTGGGAGGGGGAGTTAGAGGGTACTGTGTGTGATTTAGCACACCTTTGGTCCTCAACTACCCTTGTAAGTGATCTTGCCAGTTAAAGTTGACATGAACTGGGAATCGCAACATGGTTTTTGTCAAGTGAACAAATACAGGATTGGTCTTTGAGCTGTCGGAGGGTTTAAGGCGAAGGGTCTGAGGGGGTAGTGAAACGTTTCTCCATGGCTGTTGCACTGCATGCCTCATGTTTGACATTATCGTGCAACACAAAACGGATTATGGGAGGAAGGCATCAGTATGATCATGCTCAATGTGAGGAGGCTTGACCACCATGATTCAGTTTTTTTTGTAACTTTAGGGCCTTTTGCTATTGTTTGTTAAAGGGCTGTGAGTGTCATACATTTTACTCAGTCAGACTAGGCTATGTACCCCTTTTTGCAATGAGGTGTTCTGGCAAGATTTTATTTCTCCCAAAAGTAGATATAGTTAATAAGTTGGACAAGTTTTGTAGGAAGTTTAATTTATATTAACAGTTTTAAATGAATTACTGTATATTAATAACCTATGCTGCATCTGCTTAGCCTGATCACATCACACAGCAATGATAATCTATAAATTAAGTATCTTAACTAAAGTACAATAACAATCATTGGTGGTGTTTTTAATCAAAAATGGTGAAATAAACCAGAAGAACTGCGCGGCAGTAGGGTTTAATTTCTTAAACCCAGTCTGAAGAACGGCTGCAGCGGCATGGACTTCACCCGGGCTGGTAGGGGAAAGCACAACTGAATCCCACTGCTGGAAAGGTTGGTGGATGAAGAAACGTGGGCTTAGACTTGAAAGCCCGGATTTAAATGCACACATTTAGGTGTTAGTAGTTTATCGCACCAGACTCACGGATTCAGGAGCCTGAACTGGTGCCAAGTCTCAAAACGTCCATCCTCTGCAGAGAGCTAGAGATTGGGTTTTTGTTTTGTTTTTTGCTGCAGGTCATCACAAAATACATTTGAAGTGTTTTTAAACGAAAGACAAGCTCTCCATTAACTCATGGTTCAGTGCAACGTGACCCATCGATAACTCAATGCAGATCTAGATTTGGCCTATATTAAAGATTCCCCCCCCCCCCCCCAAAACATCAGCTTGAAGATGTTGAGAGCTTGAGAACAATTTGGTCAAGATTTATGGAAGATTAGCGGGTTATGGATAATGTTTTTTACCACTCGGTGTCAGGAAAATGGCTCGACTCTATTAGTCTGAATTTTAAAGCTGATCTGATTTTTATATATATATATATAATGTGCATCTCTGACAAGATATAATCCATCATGGCAAAGCTCCAGCACCAGACTCAGTGAACACCATTTGTACGCAAAACAGAGCTGGAGCTGTTTCTAAACAATATATTTGTATTCTAAGCAATCTGTGTGGGAGAAGCAGCTGATCTGCTTGGGTGAGTTGTGCTTTTAATAATAAAGTTTTCCCTTAATTTGACACTCAGGAGGGAGGTTTAAAGAAATGAGGTCACCTGCTATGGAAACTTGCATACTTTTATTCATATTTTTGTAACTGTTTGGGTAACATGCACCCGTATTCAGAAAATCAGAAAAGGACAAATATTAAACAAGAACAAATATTTAAAATACTAAATATACATAATGGAGGCTAAAGGGAGAGTTGGAATCAACAGTGAAACAACTCCATTACACCTCTGTTATTCACCCATACACACACACCAGGGGGCAGTTATGTTATGCCTTGCTCAAGGGTAGCCCGGGGCAACCTACTGGTTTGGGGTTCAAACCCATGACCATCTGATTCTGGGGCAACTCCCTAACCACGAGACCACCGCTGCCCTCAAGCTCTCATGTCGTCATAAGTGGGACGTGCACCATTTTTCTGAGAAAACACAAATGCTCAAACACCACGTTCATTGGTGTGGGATTCAAACTATACGCATCTCAAAATACACAAAAACAAAATAAAAGACCTGTTCAAAAGCTTGCCTGCCTTTATTTTTTTTACATTTAAATGTCTTTCATTCTCTCTTAGGTGTGGAAAAAATCTAGGGTCTTCATCATTAACTAAAGCTGCCTGTTCTAGGCAAAAGTCTCCAGGTTGCATCAATTATTAGTTTCTCTTGAATGAACTACATGTCTGAGATGATGTCACCCAATCATTTGAAGGACAGGAGGCTGATGGCCACTCCAGCATTATGGCTTTTTTGGCCACAGCCATTAAAAGGTCTTTAACACTACATTCATCTCGTCATACATTTTCATGAAACCTCCTTCTGCCAGTGAGGATCTCCCACAAGATCGGAGATCCTCCTGGTCTTCTTTTCTTTACAGGCCTCGTTAAATCCTCTCCACACATTGCGTTTATGGTTGTGACCATAATGTTAAACTCATCCCTCCAAATGACTTTCCTGCAGGAATTTTGTGGCCGACTTGTCCACTCTGAGGGTCATCTAGTCTACTTGAGTTAATGTAACGCCACACCTCTGGGTAGCGCACACCCTACAGACTGACAGTGTCACACAGGTGCCATTAAAAATTAAGAAGGAGCCCATGCTTCAAGTCTGGATTTTGTTTGTGAGTTACTTGGCAACCCCGGGCAGTGGCCGTGGGATCGTACGTTGTCCCACAGGACCTTCTGTGAAGTCTTTTAGGTGCTATTAAGCCCAACAATTAGAAATCAGCTGGCAGTGTCTTTAGAAAGTGTTCACCTTGATGTGGATGCTGAAGACGAATGGAGCTCTAACTGGACTTCATCCAACTGAAAACATCACCTGCTGAACTTCTCCAACCACATCCAAGGCTGGAAAATCTTGTAAGTTCTCCACTTTTATAAATTTTTGTACTTGTAGAGAAAATGGATGGAAGTACATTAAAAAATACAAACCCACCAGTCAAATCCTCTGTGTGTTGCTATTGAATGATTTGAATCTGAACTAAATCATTTTCGGGGGGGATTATTTTTCCACACAACGCCCTGCATGTGTCCTTCCGCCACTGATGTGTTTAGTTTTTGAAAAATTCAAATGAATTCACAAGGAATTGCAGAATGTCTCACTTTGCTCAAGGGTACATCAGGGCAGCCTGCTGCTCTGGGATTTGAATCCATGACCTTCTGATCCCGGGGTCTACTCCCTAACCACTAGGCCATCACTGCCCCTATCTCGTAACTTTTTTTTGGACAATTTTGTCTAAATAAATAAATAGAGTCCTTTCTGCAGACCACCTCTCATAGTCCAGAATTGCAGTGGAGTGGAAAAAGAAAGTTGTTATATATCTGGTAAACATCCAATGACAGGAACGAAAACTAGATAAACAGAGTCTAGAGTCGCTGTTCTTTGACAAAACCTAAAACCAGGATTGGGTTTTTCAGTGATTTTGTTGGTGAACATTAAATATCGTCTTTGCCAGAGGGCCACCAGCGGCTCTCTAAGAATGAGGATGTTGTAGTGATACTTGAGGACCACTGAACGCCATTGTCGAAAAATCCTCTTGAGCTAATGTAATTACTCGAGACAGGTTGGCGACTGAGTAAACGAGTGTTTCCGAGCAGCACATGAAGGGATTAGTGTTGTTTTGAATCAACAATTACAGCAAATCTTGAGGTAAATCTGAGGGTTAGAGTGACACAAAATGAAACGTTTGGGAAACAATTGGTTGAGGTTTTGGGGCAAATAGCCCTCCAGATGTGCAACCGCAAATCCAAAGCCACATTATTAAAATGTTTGCACCTTTAGAAGGTGGGACTCTTTCCTAGAAGCCATTCTAGACAAGCCATCCTTTGCAGGACAAATCTACCCTCAAGGGTTCAGATTTGTTTAGTCAGACTGTATTAAATTAAATATCCAGATTGGTTGTCATAGTAATAAGGCAAAACTGATTGAACTGGTTACATTTTTCTTAGTCGAACGTTTAATGTCTTCTAAAACATAAAATAAATAATATAAGCTACATAAATAATACAAATAAATAAGAATATAAAGCTGTGCATAAAATGCATAGGTAAAAAAAAAAAACACAATGTACAATTTTTTACTAAAGTTTTGAGCCAGCACTCATTTCTTCATTTTTTGCTTCTACAATTTTTTGTATTTTTAATGTCCTGTACCTCAGCAGTTCTCCAGATCTTCCTGAAGGACAGTGTTGTTGTCTCTCATGTTCAGTCCAGTCTCTGTACTTGAGCAGTTTGATAGTTCTGTGTTGGTTAATCCACACAGTGATCTACATCTGAACCTTCAAGCAGAACAAAGCTTCTAACTTAAGACATGAAGCAGTGAAGAAACAGGTGCAGATGATTCCAGATGATCAGGTGTTAATTTTACAGCTGATGCTGAACGCTGAGTGGTTGGAACCCCTTTATCTAGAACCTTGTATCTTTAGACACTTTGCAGCCTGGAGCACTAAAATATTTGTTCCCATTTCTGTCATTTAACCTACTCAGTAAGCCAAAGAGGAGACAGTTCGTACCACATAAAATGGTATTTTAGCACGATCATGGTGACTCCCTAACAAAAAAGATCAAAATGAGTGGTGGCTCAAGACTCCAGCGCTGGAATAGAAGTTCTGAGCTTTATAGCAGCTAGAATATGAATAGGACATGAGCTAAGAACAGGATGGGCTGAAAGTGGGAGAAAACTGGTAGCCTATTCCGTAAATCAAGGTTTGAGCAGATCACAAGTCACAGTAATGACAAAAAAAATGAATCAGGGCCAAAATAAATTTAGCCAAAAATCTGACTTGATCTGACTGGTCAAATTCATACGAACTTCTTGAAGATTGTGAATCAGATTTATAAGGTTCCATGCAAACCTATCACTGTAAAAAAAAAACCTAATACTTCTATTTCTAGTTTCTAGAAAGGCCTGCTTAGCATTATCTCCACCCAAATCACTGTGAAAAAGTTAGAAATCAGTAGTGATCCAATGAAATGACCTTTTTTTTTTTTACTGAAAAAGTGTATTATATCATTTGCCGTCTGAGGGTATTAAGATCTATTACATACTAACCACTCCAGTCACTCTCTGTTTAATAGGCAGACTCGCTGGCCCTCCAGGCAGTGACCTTTACACAACAGCCATGACCCCTGGTGAGTGAACGTTGACTTATTATGTTAACCTACGATGTATAAAGATGCATGTGATGCCATGTTACATTCGGTGTCTGGTAAATCAGTTTTTTCATTTACATTTTAGAAGCACCTGAGTGCTGGTATAGACTCCAGTAACCCTTGTTAGCATTGCTGGATGGTTGGATGGATGGATGGAGCGGTGCATATTAGGAAGCCTTTATGTCTTCTAGAATGGAAAACTGTGGAACTGATGGTCATAGTTTTTATTTCTTTAATGAAGGTGCTCTTAGATCATGACCATACTGTTTTTTCTTTAATCTTCTGAAAGGGTCAGGATACCATTAGTGGAATACCAGTAATGGGAATTTATATTGGGAAAACTGAAACTGAGTATCTGTGTGTAACTTTTTTAGAATTCACAGGAAGAGCAGTTTGATACCAAAGCTTCACAGTTCCATTGAATGGAAGCAAACATCTGCCTCTAAAATCTCCCTCAGAAGGTCATTACGTGAAATGGTTGCGAAGAACCTATCAAGACATCGTTTTTCAAGAATTTGAGAAGGAGTTAACGTCTTAACTCTGGCAACCAAAGAAAACTATTTTACCATTAACACCGCCCATATAAACATTCAGAAGCCATGCATAGGTGCAGTAATGGGTTGGGAGAGGAAACAAAATGGCTAGATGGGCCCTGGAGACGTCTGGCTCCATTCACCACCACTGTAGTGAAACCCATGCCCCAATGAGCAAATTATCTCCTTTAACCTCATTGATCTGCTGGAGCCTTGGCGACACATCACTCATGAGTTTCATCTAATGCTGTGCATGTTTCTATGGTCCCGTAGTTTATACCACGGGTGTATCTTCAGACATGAGCAGTGGCTACCCTGCACCCTTGTATGGACAGCTGTCTCTTCCACCAGGTGCGTTTGCATCAGAACAGAAGACTGCGTTGTTTCTTCATTGCATGCGGATTCAGTGCTTACACCTCAGTTTTCCTTTCCCCCAGGTTACGGACCCCCTCAGATGCCCACACTGATGCCGCTCCCTCCTCCAGGTACACATAAGCTGTGTGGTATTTAGGGAAGCACCTGTACCACTTCCAAAATCGGACTGAATAACTGGCTGGAACAAAGTTAATAGCCTATCCTTCCATATATCTCCAAACATTCACACTGATATTTACCTGGATTAGCATGAATTAACTACACAGCAGGAGGGGAGGGTGAAAGTGAAAGGGACTATTTGTCATTGAACACGCAGTACAGCACACAGTGAACCACAGCAAAAAAGCAGTGATGGGGACGGACACAAGGGGATACCATCCTCCCTCCGCTCTTTCAAAATGAATGGAAAAAGACTTTCCGATCATTTTGTCCATTGTTTAATGTCTCTGTTACCATCACTGTATTTTTGTCTTAGGCTACGTGCAGCCTCAGGCACCTGTGATGATGCCTGTCCTGCAGAGACCACCCGGCTGCCCCCCCGGACTGGAGTACTTAACCCAGGTGATGGATGGAACAATCCATGTGGTTTCTGGAAAAAATGCCCTTTTCAGTTTGTGGGTCTCTCTTGAATGACAATGTCCTCTGCGGAGACAGGCTTTCATGAGGTGTAGACACAACATCATCAGTTTCAAAGAGGATTCTTAGGAAAATTAATCGTATTAAAAATCCCCCTTTGTATTTCTCTCTCCATCTTTTTCTCTGGGTGTGTCTGTATCTGGTTCACTCTCTGTCTTTTTTCTCTTGCTCTTTGTGTTACTGTCTTTTCCTCTTTCTAGCTTTTTTTATCCTCTCTCTCTCTCTCTCTCAGAGCAGAATTTAATTGCACTTGATTATTATTGATTTGAAAGTCCAAAATCAGTTCTGAAGCATGTTTTCCTGCTGATGTTCACACCTGCCCTCCGTCACTCACACAGATTGACCAGATCCTTGTCCATCAGAAAGTGGAGCTAATGGAAGGTAAACGACCCTGAACACTTGCTGATTTGAGAATAAACAGACCCTTAACCACAGCGAGAATCTCTGTTCCTGTGTGTCTCACAGCTATCCTGGGTTGGGAAACCAACAACCAGTACGTGGTTAAAAACAGTCTCGGACAACAGGTGTTTCTTGCCGCTGAGGAGAACAACTTTTGCACGCGGATGCTGTTTGGGCCCATGCGCTCTTTTGTCCTCCGCCTCCAGGACAACACAGGAAAGGAAGTGCTCACTCTCACGCGCCCACTGAAATGCAGCAGCTGCTGGTTTCCCTGCTGCCTGCAAGAGGTACCAGAGCACCCCGACCCTTCTGCCAGTAGAGCCCAGATCTAACGCAGATGTAATGCAGCTGATGCATCTTGTATGAGGAGGTTGTTTAGCTGGATTTCTATTGTATTGATTTGTTTGGGTCGAGTACCAAAATAAGAGTAAGAGTTGTAACAAAAGTATTTTTACCACAAGTACTAATTTGTCATTTAAATACATTATTGATCTGATTCATCTTTTATTGGTATCATTCTTTTTTGGTATTATCACTTGCTGACCTCATGCTTTCTACATTTCAGCTTGAGGTCCAGGCCCCGCCGGGGAGCCCGATTGGATACGTCATCCAGGACTGGCACCCTTACCTGCCCAAGTTTACCATAAGGAACGAGAGAAGAGAAGCAGTGCTGCGGATAGTGGGACCTTTCTGCGACTGTAAATGCTGTTCTGACGTGAATTTTGAGGTACTGTTAACAGAATACTGTCGTACATCAGCAGAAGACTACATCATGTTCCTTCAGCTCCAGTGGGCTGTTCAGTTTGAAGCATTTTCCGCCTTAACACACTCGAATTTATGTAACAGCTCACACATATCGGTTCTGAAGTGAGGTTTTCCTACTTAAACATTTTGGTTTATGAAGAGGTACAGTATGTCTTTTATCACCGTTTGTACCTTGATGAAGATCTTCTAGTTCAGTACCTTTTTTTTGTGAGCTGTTTTGAAGTTTTCCATGCTTTTCTCTGGAATCATACAAACTTGAACAGATTGCATGGGATGCATCGGTGCACAACCGTTTTCATGTCCCTCCAGAGATGCTAATAATAATCCTGAGTCCAGGTTTCAGTGCCAAACATAACAAAAATGGGCCTTCAAGTAGAATTAAAGGCACTGTCAAGTCAAGTCAAGTAGGTTTTCTTGTCATTTCAACCATCTACACATTGATCCTCCAGGACCCTGGTGCTACACATAAGACAGCATCTAACATCACATAGAACTCAAACAATTGCAGACAGGACTAACAAGGGCAGACAGAGTACAAGTCTAATGAAGCAGCATTGTCATTGTTAAAAAGCGTGGAGTGCAGTTTAAAATAATCACACTAATAACACATAATAACACTAGTATTATTAAAACAGCGTTGTTATGCTTTTTGGCTGACTGTGGCCCAAACCCACAAGGCGGTCCAGGATTAAGTGACTCACTAAAGTGGCCCCTGACCAAATGACCCATGTCAATTTTGCGATTACGTTCTTTTGTGGTCGTAGGTGATGTCACTGGACGGAGCCTCTGTAATTGGTCGGATAAACAAACAGTGGACGGGCTTGGAGGCAGAAATGTTTACAGACGCTGACAATTTCGGCGTGCAGTTTCCCGCGGATCTAGATGTCAAAATCAAGGCTGTCATTTTGGGTGCCTGTTTTCTGCTGGTAAGTAGCAATACCTGTGTGTTAATGCAAGAATGATGCTCACTGAAACTTGCAGAAACTAATACTTTTATTTTGTTTTGTTTTACAGGATTTTATGTACTTTGAGCATTCGCCAAAACAAGACTAGCGTGACTAATAAACTTTGTTTTCCACACCAGTGACGCCTATGAACGAGGGTCTTCGTTCGGCACATTAAGAACCCCGTTATCATGTCCAAACCAGGTGCACATTTGACTGAACTTGAAAGTGAAAAAGTAAACTTGTCTTGGTGGAAAGATTAAAGAAAAATACAAATGGTAAATTAATAATGCACTAAATACAATGACGTAAAGGCGTTTTGCAGTAGATACCTCCCAGCTGGGATCTCTGGTGGGTCCACAGCCATCTGTAGTCATCAGTCTGGTCCTCAAGAACGCCCAGGCAGTTTCCTCTGTCCTTATGTGCTGTGAGTTCTTTATTTAAGTCTCTTCAACCCTAAAAACTAGACGTGTTCTTTTCAAAAAGTAGGACAATACACAACAATACTTAACATCAACAAAATAATATGATCAAATTTCTTCTTCTGGTGAGAAGATGGGTCTAAACATTCTATTCCTGCTTCAGTCAAACCCTTGATTCAGATTCGGAAAACTGAACACACCCCACTGTAAGATAAGCCGAAGGGGCCATTCCAAGGCCTTTACGTCAGTAGTTTACATCAACAGTGTTCTAAATGAAGGTCACAACTCAGATTAGCCTCACAATGGTGTATAAAACCTTTTTCTCGACTGTGACCGTCATCTAGTTTCAGTTCTTCTTAGATGTTCTCCAACAGCTGTTCTTAATATACTCCTCATTTACATATGCTTCCCCCGCCGTCTCTCTGGGGTTCATTAAATTTCAGGTCTGGTTCCCCAACCCCTTGGGACATCTCACAAGAGCACGGTCACCCTGGTAGCCTCCTGCTGATCCAGAGGGTGTAAATTCAACTCCTTGCTGCTTCTTCTCAAGAGATGGAGAGAAGAATGGAGAATTTAGAAATCAGGGCTTCAGGTCATGCCATGCTTCTGTTTTCAGAATGGCTCCATGAATGTTAAAAACGAACAATTTTACTAAAAAAAACAAAATGTTGGTCCCATTCCAACTAGTTGAGGTGTTTATGTAGATACTTATGTCGTGTCATTGAATAGTCAGGGACAGGGTTTGTAAATATATGACTGAGTGGTAAAATAGTCTAGTCTGGGTTTGAATCCCAGGACCCTTGAACAAGGTATCATCCCCATCGCTGCTCCCTGGGCGCTGGATATGGCTGCCCACTGCTGCACGGTGTGTGTGGATTAAATACAGAAGGTGTATTTGTTTCACTATGTGTGGTGTCGGTCACTTTCACTTCACTTGAAATGTGGATTCACTGGTGTACGTGAACTAAAAGAAGAAAAGAACAGTGTGTGTGTGTATTTGCTTTGAACTTTTTATGCAAAACGTGACGACTACCCAAGCGTGATGCAAAGTTGGAGCAAGAGGTGCTTGGTGAACATAAACTAGATGTAGAACATCAGATAATAAATGGAGGAATGGGGCCATTTTTTCGTCTGGAGAACCTGTCCCATCCTGTCATCTTATGAAAGGCTTAAATGAAATTAATAAAACTCCTATGCTGGCACTAAAACACTGAACTGTGAGCAGTAAATTTATTCTCTGCATTTAACCCATCCAAACACACCAGTGGTGAACACACACGGTGCCTGGGGAGCAGTGATGGGGACGGTACCTTGCCCAAATGTTTCTCAGGGTAGCCTACTGGTCCAGGACTCGAGCCTATGACCAATGAAGACCACATTTTGCTTCACATCAATCAAAGAAGACCACGCTTTGCCTTTTGTTGCACGAGGAATAACTGGACAACCAAATCCTCTTTTGAGGGTGGAGCGGACTTGTGGATGCGGTTTCACCTCAGGTGAAGAGCTGAATGCAGTTTGAGCCTGGAAGATATATAAAAAAAGAATAAAAAAGAATATTTGATATTTTTAAAGAAACAATTTGAATGATTATTGGCGTCTTGCTGCATTTGGCCTCGTATCACCAGAATAAACTAAAAAAGCCAATTTGGGACTTTTATTTTGCCAGACCATTCCTTTAGTTATGAACTTTTCCTTAAAATGGTATCATTTTTTCTTTATTTATAAAAAAAAACAAACAAAAAAAACGAATATATTTGGAACCACAAAACCAAATCAAATTATTTAAATGTAAGACTTTTATTATGAAAGGGGTGAGAATGAAGTAGCCTTGCTCGTTTGGTAAGAAAGTGAATCACTGAATCAAAAGAGTTCAAAAGACTCGACTCTTAACAGAGTCGAACGCCACAGAAATCGATAATTGACGATGATGTTTCTTTGACTTGTAGTCAACTGCACGCTTTGTGTATATTCTGCGGCCATCAAAATTAGACACAACAACGTATTTCTATTGCACGATTCACGAATCCTCCGGAGTCTCATTTAACTCGTGATTCTTCTCGCACATCCAACAGTGGGCGTGGCCAATACGTTGAGGAAAAAATTACTGTATTTATCGCTTTGTTGGGACTGGATATCGCAAACATGAAAGAAACAGTAGAAAGTGTATAGGTTGGCACAAAACTCGCAAGAAAAAGTGTTATTTCCTTCCACAAAACCGGAAAAAACTTTTAAACCGCCGACAGACCGGATAAAGTCGAGTTCGAGTTTTGTAGTACTCAGGCACGCTTGAGTTGAGTCAGTGAAGGTCCTCACGAGTATAGTTATACCGTTTGTCGACTCGTGTGTGTGTGTGTGTGTGTGTGTGTGTGTGTGTGGGGGTGTGTGTGTGTGTGGGCAGCTCATAAACTGCTTCAACACGAAAGCATCGTTATACATGTTTCCTTTTCTTACCTTTTCACCTCTTTTCTAGAAGAAAAACCTGGCACAGACATTCGCAGTGGTACGGTATGTAACTAATTTTATAAGATTTTTACTATTATTTAATTAAATTATAATAACTGTAATTTTACTTCTCCATTTCTGGCTCATCTAATAACTTAACATCTAATAATAACATCTAATAGCTCTTTAGGCATGTTTGCTGGTTGACTAAAGTGACCCTTATATATATATATATATATATATATATATAATATATATATATATATATATATATATATATATATATATATACATTTTCCAGACCTCTCAAACTTTTATTTTGTAATTGTATATATATATATATATATATATATATATATATATATATATATATATATATATAAATAGCTTTATACAGACACCTGGTTCCGTTCACCCTGACACCCTGATTGGTCCTTTGTTGTTGACTTTTATAAACAGTAATAAGTGACTTCTTGGGAAACCTTTCCCTTTTTCTGCTGAATCAAATCTGATATTTCAGGAATCTTATAAATGATTTCTTACAGGAAACATCTGTGCTTTGATGAACCATGTTTGTACAAGTGCCTTTCAGATGTTCTTCACCCAGCTGCTTGAGAAGTTTTTGGCTTGATTCGGCTTTGAGGGGAAAATCTGGGCCTTGTTTGGAGGAGCGGTCACGCGAAATACTAAATAAGTAGTTTTTAAACCATTTTGAGAAGTGTGTGGAAAATGCGAACGGTTCGGAAGAGGTTAGGGAAGGTTTTGAGGGAACATGTGTGGACATAGTGTTAAGTTACATCAGGGCAAGCGGTTCCCAGGCTTATCTCCAGTCGCTGGTGGGCCTGCTCAGTATTCCGGTCCACTTTGCTCTCAAGAGAGGAAAGGGTGTAAATTTAGACCTCATCCCAACCAGCTGGCCAGATCACAATGTGAAAGAGTGCAGGCTGAGTTTTCTACTACGTTATGAGATAAACAGATGGAAGCCAAGCTGAAAGGTGCACTCCAACACACCCCAGACCAGTTAAGGGTCGGGTTATTTGGGCAGCCGTGGCCTAAAAGTCAGAGAAGAAAGCCACAATCTTTTAGACTGACTGGGGAAGTATGGACGAGTGGTTGAACAACACTTTTTTCTTCTTCTTCTTCTTTTACAGCGGATCATCAGTCTCCATTTCTTCCGATCATCTGCATCTTCCTCTTTCACGCTGGCCCCCCTGCATGTCCTTTCTCACCGCATCAATAAACCTCCTCTTTGTTCTTTCTCTTTTCTTCCTACCTGGCAGCTCCATCCTCGACATCCTTCTCCTGATAGACTCCTCGTCTCTCCTCTGGACTTGTCCAAACCAACACTGTCTCATTTTCTCTCACTTTGTCTCCAAATCGCTCATCCTGAGCTGTCCCTCTAATATATTTTTGCCCCTGTGAATCTGACACCTCCGGCTCGCCCATCACCATCTTTAACATGTATAACATGTGGTCTCTACCAACCTGCACACCTTTCCTTTCACACACTTTCCTGCTCGCAGATTCGCTTAACCCCTTTGATGCTCAAGAAAGTGAAAGTGACTACTTTTGTCATCGTGAAACACGGGGTAGGGGGTAGCTGTTTAAAGCGCCCGGGGAGCAGTGATGGGCACTGTACCTTGCTCAAGGGTACTTTAGGGCAACCTACTGGTCTGGGATTCGAACCCAGCAAGTGGCCTTGTGGGCAGAGGTGGTCTAGTGGTTAGGGAGGTGGCCCCAGAAGATCATGGATCATGGGATCAGAAGATCATGGGTTCAAATCCCAGGCCAGTAGGTTTGTCTGAGGTACCCTTGAGCAAGGTACTGTACCTGTCACTGTTCCCTGGGCACTTTCAAAGCTGCCTGTGTGTGTGGGTTAAATATAGAACTGTAATTTCTTTGTGGTTCACTGTGTGCTGTGCCACGCACTCACAACGTCAAGATTATTCAGTTTCACTTCCTGTTTCCTTCTCAAATTAAACTTGAAAAATGTGAGTAGAGTGAAACTTTTGCGATGAAATCCTTGTGATGCTTTGATAACATAATTTGCAAAAATAAGCATCAGAACCTTGAAATTTTAATGTCAGCCTGAATTAAAGGAGTCTAAAACGTTCCTACATTATTATAAATTTGCCGGCTCAATTTCTCCACAGTGGTGGTGAAGGAAACCAAAAGTCTCCAACACATTTACATTTACGAAATTTAGCATACGCTCTTATCCAGAGCGACTTCCATGTTCTAATTACAGGGACAGTCCCCCCTGGAGCAACTCAGGGTTAAGGGTCTTGCTCAGAGACCCAGTGGTGGTAGTGTCAGAGGTGGGATTCGAACCTGGGACCTCTTGATCCAGAGGTCCGTAGGCAAGTACCCACCACTAGACCACCGCCACCCTTCAACACAAGTTTCGCCATTTCCATTAACGTTTTAACTGGTGTTATACACGATTTTTTTGGACTGATATATACGTATATTAGAGGGACAGCTGAGGTAGGACATTTTGGAGACAAAGTGAGAGAAGCAAGGCTGTGAGGGTTTGGACATGTCCAGAGAAGAGATGCAGAGGACAGGAAGATATGGAAACGAATGATCCACTGTGGCAACGACAAAACAGGAGCAGCCAGAAGAAGAAGAAGACCATTTTATGTTATAATCATCTCTTGACAAAAAGATGGACACACCGAACTCTGCAGCAAGTAAACAAATCACAAAACTAAACAGTCTGGTTTCGTGAAAGAAACCTCAAACAAATTCAAATAAATTATTTTATTTGTTTGCGTTTTTTTTTCCAGATCAAGTAGCGATGGAAAAATGATGGAAATTGAATACTTTTAAGCAAAATTAGTACTGACTTGCTAAGCTTCAGACCCAAAGGCATGGAATCAATGTTCTTCACCATGTTGGTTGCATGTTTCTCCAGTAGTTGTTGACAGATCAGCTCTACAGGACAAAGACCTATCATGGACCATTTTTGACTACCTTAAATATTCAACCCGACCGAGATCTGGACAGTTTGCTGGCCGCGTCTTTGAGTAGATATGTCTTCCCTGAAGAAACGTCCTGCCTTTCATCCCACCGTCCAGACTCCAGAGCTGCTCTTCTTCAGCCCTAAACCTTGTTTTCCTTTGCTAAGGTGTCACTAAGGCAGCGGTGGCCTAGTGGTTAGGGAGTTGGCCCAAGACCGGAAGATTATAGGTTCGATTCCCTCACCAGTTGGTTGCCCTGAGGTACCCTTCAGCAAGGTACCGTCCCTGTCACTGCTCCCCGGGCACTTTCAATAGCTGGGCCCTGCTGCACATGTGTATGGTTGAAACGCTGAGGTTGAATTTTGTTGTGTTGTGCTGTGCTGCGTTTCACAATGACAAGGGTAGTCACTTTCACTACTCGTTTTCCATCCATTTCATCCTCTTTTGTCACAAACAGACTTTTCCTGTTGTGACCTGTCCTTCCCTCAAAATGTTTTCTTCCGATTTTGTTGGCAGTTTGACTTGATTTTTTCAATACACTTGGTGTTTGATATAATCCTTTCATTGTTTCAACGGACACCTCCCTTTTCGCCATGTTTCCTTTCACTAAGCCAAGAGCCACAGCCTGTTTTCCTTTCACCGCGATGAACGATTTCATCATGTTGTGTTAGAAGTTCCTGATAAAAACAGTTTTTTTAGACTTTTATAGACATATAGACTGGGACATCACCCTAGTTACCAAACAACAACTCCTTAAACGGAAGTTCCCGGGTCACGGAGGTCAAGGCTGGCACGCTGAGCTTTCATTGGTGGTCCTACGCTGTTTAATTACCATCAATATTCACTTTAAAACATACATTTTACCATTAGTGTAAAATGGCATCACACAAAAATAACACATTTAATGTGTGTGGCCTCAGTTTCTTAAAATTCTACTGATCTTTCAAAAAGATTCTGGGTTTTTTGCTTGTTTGTTGAATTAGAACCGATAACAAAGTTAATATAATTGGTTAAAAGAAAACAGAAAAGTTAAAAAACCTTTACACTTGTCCCACGGCCCGCCGGCCATGGCCGAGGTCCCGTTCTCTGGATTACTGACCCGGGAATTCCTCACCACTAATCAGCACACAACCCGTCACACCTTGGCAACAAGGTATTTACGGACCACCACGCCGACCCCATATTGTCCGTTCTTTGTTTGGATCACTGCCTGTTCCGTTTGTTTGCCGTTTTTAATAAAGTATCAGACAGCCTGCCACGCACTTGCGCCTCTGACCCCCTCGTTTCGCACCAGCAAAGATGACAACACTCTGTTACATGTCAATAAAATCTTTAAAACTGACTTAAAAATACACATAAAGTCCTCCAAGGGTTACGTTGAATGTCTCTGTCCGACATGAAAATAGACAAAAATATCCGAAAAAAAATTAAATATCACTCTGCCCTGCGTGATGTATCTCAACATGGCCTGTTTAACCTCTTTCACTTTGTACGTAAATGTTTATTTGCTGCCGAGGATGTTCTACGTGTTCTTCTTCTTCCAGATCATGTGACAATTGTGAGTAACTAGTTTTTCTGGTCTGTTTCTACTCGTGTCCTCAGGAAAGGAAAACGCACTAGAACTTCATGGCTTCGGGTGGTAAGAGCAATAAAGCATTCTTTAAATATTAAACTTGAGCAAATACTGTTGGGTTAGAGGTGGATGTTCGACGGCAGTGAATGTGCCGGGCCATAACGGAGCTTTTATAGGCCTGCTGGGAAGGAAGCTTTGATGTGTTCAGGTTTATTATTATAGTGTCATGTGTTTCTAGGGGCCAAACGCAATAGATTTTCTAAAAAATGGACTGAGACGGGACACATTGTTGACCTTTATGCATAAATCATGTCCACGCATTTAAAAATACTCGACAAATCAAGGGTGGAGAGAAAAGACATTTGTTTAGAGAGAAGAGAGAATCTTTATTATCTTCTTCCTGTCATAACTCACTCGGATACTCTTGTAATCTTTCAGCGAATCCAACTGATCAACAGCCGAAGAGGAACGACGTCTCGCCCTTTCCCGATTATGGCCAAGTGCCGGGCCCGCCAGGTACGTGCCACATTGTATAGACCCTGAAAAGAAAGTGTTTGCTGAAGCAGCGTTTCTAAACCCTGCAGATCTGATTTGATTCACACCGACTTCAGCCCAGTGAGTATTTGCTTAGGATCAGTTTAGTTGCAGCAGGTACAACAGGGCAACTTTTACCTTTAAAAACAGTTTTAATAACCAGAATGAAGTTCTAATGAAATGAATATCTACTCCTAAACAAACATCTAGAACGCAGTGCTAAAAAAGTGCAAATCCAGAAGGAACTTCGAACACAATTAATATCCAGAATGAAGTTCTAATAAAATAAAAAATGCATAAAATGTGAATAAAATTACAATTCCGATTTCTATTTCAATTCAAATCCAAAACGAAGCTCTGTTGCTGAATGAAGTTTACATCAAGATTGAAATACCGTCCAGGATGATGTGTTTATTTTTATAAAACGTGTTAACTAAGATTTCTTAGTTTATTTAAGATTATAATTAATCTTAAATAAATAAATCTTAAAAATAAATAATTAAGATTATTTAGCAGTTCATAATAAAAATGAATACGATGATGAGATTTTGAGCGGATTCTCGTCCTTGTCTTCAGGCTACGTGCCTCCTCAGGCCCCTGTGATGATGCCCGTCCCCCAGAGACCACCCGGCTGCCCTCCAGGACTGGAGTACTTGACCCAGGTGAGCTTGAGCTCTTTCACACCTGCGTGAGTCACGGTATGTGCCTCTGAGGGGGCTGGGATGGAAAATAAAACCTGGAGTTATAGATCAGTGATGACTAAGCAAATGCCGGCACCATCTATGGGATACGGGTGGGTCGAGCCTGTTTCCAGTTACGCAAGCCTCTGAAAAGGAGAGAAAGACCAGGAATCATGTTGGATGAAAATGGGGGGGAAGGGTGCCCGTCCTTATGAGTTGCATAATATCTGACCTTTCGTTTTCTTTCTGTGGCCCAGATCGACCAGCTCCTCATCCATCAGAAGGTAGAGCTGGCTGAGGGTGAGCGCTATAACATTATTCTGGTGTGGATTTAAGGCTGTAGCTCTTAAATCTGTAAATCTGCACTTACAACACGCACCTCTTTAAAAAAGGAATGATTTTAAAAACTAAAATGAAACTGTGTTCATTATTCGGCCTCTAAAATTGCAAATGTCTGAGCAAATGCTTGATAAAAATTCACTTCCAGAACGACATTTTATTAACATTCATGACATCAGAATGAAGCTCTGATAAAATGAACATAGAATAAAGTCCTATTGACTCACATAAACAATGAAGTTCGATGACAATTCAGATGAGAACGTTCTCCAAATCCATGCCCAGAGGTTCTGTTAAAATGAATACCCAGAATAAAGGACGAACCTCGTAAGTGAAATTGTGTTAAAATCAGAATGAATATTATTAAACAGAAATACAAACACTTAGAAAAAGGATGAAATTTTGCCATAACTTTGGCTAAAAAATGTATCAGGTATTATTAATGCTTATTTATCTTTGGCATTTATTAGCACACAGAATGATACGTCAGCATCATTATGCATTATTACGCACATTATTATTCAGAATAAAAATGATGTTTATTTTAAAAGTAATCCTATATAGATTGGGTGAGATTATACATGAAGCATATCTTCGTTTTCAGTTTGGTTGAGACTTACAGAGTAGTTGGATTGGAGGGAAGTGAGAGAGTAGCACCACATTCATGATGGGATGTTAAAAAGAAAATGTGTTTATTGATTGTTAATTGAGAAGAAAACGAAGGGAAAATAAATCAAGAGATGTTAAAAAGTAAGTTTTAAAACAAATTCCATTATTTTCCCGGGTGCAGGGTCTCAGAAAAGCATAATGTGACAGAATTCGTCACAGTAAGAGTAACTTTGTCGTATTTAAAACAAACATATTGGCGTTTGGAGTCACTAAACGTCCTCTTGTTTTTGGGTGGCAGCTATTTTAGGCTGGGAAACCAACAACAAGTACTTGGTGAAGAACACGCTGGGGCAGCAGGTGTTCTTTGTGGCCGAGGAGAACGACTGCTGTACCAGACAGTTCTGCGGGTCCATGCGCTCCTTCGTCCTCCACATCCAGGACAACATGGGCCAGGAGGTGATGACGCTCACTCGCCCCTACAGATGCAGTAGCTGCTGCTGCCCCTGCTGCCTGCAAGAGGTATCGCACGTTGGAGTCTGTTTTCTGTGAAAATGGGATTTCCTTCTCACCACAAATGTGAAAGTGACTGTCACTGTGAATACGTACCATAGCATTTATCCCACACACTTGCATCAGTGGGCAGCCCCCGGGGAGCAGTGACGGGGACGGTACCTTGCTCAAGGGTATCCTTCTGGTCTGGGAAGTTTGCTCCTCTAGATGTACAAAAGTCTTGCATTTTTAATGTGTTGACGAGGAGCAGTTCTCCAGATCTTCCTGCAGGACAAAGTTCTTGTTTCTCATTTTCAGTACAGTCTACAGTTTGATAGTTCTGTGTTGGTTAATCCACACAGTGATCTACGTCTGGACCTTCAAGCAGAACAAAGCATCTAACTTAAGACACGAAGCAGTGAAGAAACAGGTGCAGATGATTCCAGATGATCAACTGAGTGATGCTGAGCGGTTGCACCTGATGCTTCAGTGTGCGAATATATACTGACATGCAGTTTGCATGATGCCAGTTGTTTTGTTATGTTTGCAGGGGCTTCTTGGCTACATTCGTCTCCTCGTAGATTTCCGTCTACAGCTTTTCAGTAGTTTGACTCCTGAGCCCCCCTACAACCCCACTCTGATTCGAACCCTGGGTTCCTTCACAGCTTGAAAAGACATTTGTGCGGATGTAATGGAATCACTTGCTAGTATCTACTCAAGTTGAAGGCAGTTTTTTTTTTTTTCTAAAACCAGTTTAATAGGAGAAGAATGATATGAAGGCTCCTCGTCCGGCTGTTTCTGTTTCTGGTGTCTCTGTGACTTGACTATTTCCTTCTTTTTTTTCTTTTTTTTTGCCTTTTGTTTTCAGCTTGAGGTCCAGGCTCCACCGGGCACCCCTGTTGGTTACGTGATTCAGAACTGGCACCCGTTTTTACCCAAATTTACAGTTCAGAACGAGAGAAGGGAGGAGGTCTTGAAGATCACAGGTCCGTTCTGTGCCTGCAAATGTTGCTCGGATGTGAATTTTGAGGTACTGTCCACATTTTAGTTTCATTTAATTATCAGCACTGATTCTCTCCCTCACTCATTTTCAAAGCCGCTTGTCCTAAGAAGAGTCGCATTGGTGCTGGAGCCTATCCCAGCGCTTACAGGGCGAGAGGCGGGGTATATTCTGAATATATTCTGGGCTGCACACTATATTGTCTGTATATTGTTATTGAACTGCCTGACTCAGCTCCAGGTGGGTGTGAAGGAACGGATGGATTCACGTCACATTATTTTCACCAACCATCAACTGTTAAAGACTCTGATTGGCTGAGCTGTTTCTAAAGGGTTCATGTACATTTTCCTTCTATTTCACTTTTTCGTGCTGCCAGCCAGCCAGCCACAGTGGTTTTAAGCAGTTCAAAGAACAGGATATCTCAGTTTAGCCGGCTAACTTAAGCTTAAAGTCCACTATCAGCAAAACATCTAAATCTAGATGTTGCTCTACCCTCAAACTTCTCCTTAAAGTAGCAAAATAAGCAAAATATTCTTCATGGACACTTTAATGATGACTGAAGGACCTCGGTTGACTCAGCACTGGCCTTTTCCCATGGAAACGGGTGACAACGCAGATGATAGCAGCCATAATGCTTAAGCAATTAATGGTATCTGCTGAGACGTTATTCGGCCACTGACTGTTTTATGCTTCCCTGTGTCCTGGGTTTCACACCGATTCTTTGGCTCCCCTCAGGTTCTGTCCATGGACGAAACTGTCAATGTGGGTCGGATCAGTAAGCAGTGGACAGGATTGGTGCGAGAGGTCTTTACCGACGCCGACAACTTCGGCATTAATTTCCCCATGGATCTGGACGTGAAGATCAAAGCTGCTCTTTTCGGGGCCTGCTTTCTGATTGTAAGCGAAGATATTTTATATCCAGCAGCTGTTATCCAAATAGGTTCCATCACAAAACATACATCACAATATATAGTTTTTCTATTGGAATAAAAAAAAAAAAAACAGTGTTTTTGCTTAATATTTCGAAGAATTAGAATGCAATTTTTGGTAATATGTTTTTGTTATATATTTATTTATTTATTTTAGGACCGTGCATAGAGAGTCTTACATCTTTTGCTTTAGCACAGCTTAAATATATTTTGATTTCATTTGAACTAATTATATAAATAAATAAATAAAATAATTAATTAACCCTTCAAATCAAAACAACACATGTAAGTCTCAGCCTCAAAGCAGGTATTTCTTTTTAAATCCTTCTAATATGCAACATCATTTTTAAACCCCACTGCTGTTAAAATGTATCCATTTTATACAACCCACTATTAATCTGACATGTTTCTGGAGCAACAAATGAAGCGCTGGTTGCTTCTGAAGACGTGACACGCCCCCAGAATGACCATATAAGGCGTGGTTTTTCATTACCAGGGAGATTCAGATGAGACACATTTGCAGCCCAGATCCATGTTGGAGCTCCTACAGTTATGAATTAGCAGAAACGAATATTTAAAGGAAAAAATTAGCAAAAAAAAAAAAAAGATGTATTGTTTACAATAATAAACAAACCTCTCGTTTTTCTTTATCATGCCTCATGCCATTGGATCATATGAATATCTGCAAAAAGAAATTATTTTGATGCTTTAAACTGATGCACTTTTTTGGCATTCAGATTCAGCAACAGACTTCCTAAACCTTTTTACGCAGCCTGACTCCTGTCTCTGTCGTTTCAGGACTTTATGTTCTTTGAAAATAACAACAACAGAAATTGAGCGTCGCTCTCTGTGTAAGTAGCTCCACCTTCATCCACACGATTTAAACCATACGTTGGGTCCGCAGACTTGTTCATGTTTTCTTTTTGCTTGTTTCTTTTCCAGTTTCTCGTGGGGAATCAACACATCTGGATGGTCTGGACCTTCATACAGATTGTGGCCCACTGTGGATGTAAAAGAAGGGACTAAATAGACATATATAAGATCTGTTTATATCCATCTTACTACAAATATCTTGTATATATTTTATGTCTTTACAGAGCTTGTACGACGACTTTATTTTTTATATTCCTACCAGTTTCCCTTTTCTACGAAGCTTAATGAGACCTCCTAATATGCAACCTCTAGATGGCACCAAAGTGAAAGGTGTGACTGAACAGCAACCTCACAGAAGAAAGTACTGAATTAACTTCTCGCAGTTTCAGTTCTACGTCAATTTATAGCACATCATGCTTTGAATGCTCGTGAACAGAAATGTGTACCAGATGTGTCCAGACTTTTATGACATTTATATTTCTTAATCAACAAAAAATACAGTGGGCGATCAAGAAAATGGACCACGGCGTGAAAGAATCTGTTTGAAAAAAATGGTTGAGTGGTTCACAGGTAGTGAATGGAACCAGACGTCTCCCAGACATATGTGCCTGAGATGTCTCTTCCAAATTGCATCACGTTTGAACACTCCGAAAACACATGATCCGATTTAGAGGACTACGTTTGTGTCGTAGACATCGCTGACCCGGCTTTTTTTCGGTGCCTATGCATTTTAAATCATAGGAAGTGAATCTGAACCGTTCAGTGGAGACTGGGAAGTGTTTTGAGCATGTTTGTGTCTCTGGAAGCTGTGATACAGTACAGTCGGTTACTAGCAGGCTAGAAATTAGTGTTTTTCTGGATCCTGTGGATCCTGCTGTGAGTGTCCTGGGTGAGCAAGGCTCTGGGGGGGCTTTGGCTTCTGCGGTGGGTTTGATCAATAATGGAGAACTCATCTGCTGATGGAGCTGCTGAGAGAAGCAAGCGGCATCTAATGAACGACCTGATTGATGCCGCGCTCTGATGTTCCTGTGACAGACTCCGTACAGCGACAGCTCAAGCAACCTACATTAGACCACCAACATGGCTGCTGTAACCCTACTTTCACATCAACTGCACCTTGTGTTAGTTTGGCAAAAGTAGGATGAAACTGAAGGATGTTTTGAATCAGTGTCCTTCAGCACTGATAGATCAGAATTTTTCTGAAAGTACTAATGTCCATCTTACGAACTTCTAACCAGGGTCATAGGGATGTTGGATCCTGCCCCAGTACCCTGTCAATCATGGGGGCCAAGAATGGGGTCTGTGTCGCTATGTCTGTCATGGACTGGTGACCGGTTCAGGGTGTTTCTTTGCATTTCGCCCATGAGCTCTCAGGATAAACCCATGAGGTACTGGATAGATGTTCTGTGTCTTCTTTGGTTTTAAACCTGAGTCATAAGGCAGCTAGCAGTCAAACATATAGCCATGGTTAGGAGTCATTATGATGTGAAGGATCACAATAACCTGTAACGGAACTTGCTTATGTGGTCTCTGAAACCCTTTGCACCCTCTAATATCTAAAGATGGTACACATGGAAACAGTTCTGGCTTCAAGATGTTAACCAGTGTTCTTAACTATGCAAAATTTCATCCTTATTCATAGAAGTGTGTGAAGTCACACTAGAAACCACATAAGCTTGTCTATTTCACCATGTCAACTTTGCTCCTGTCCAATCTTTGCCATCAGATATTGCAAACTTTGCTCTTTAACTTCTCTTGACCAGTTGGCTAATCAGTTAAACCAACTCAAAGGCCTCATAACTACAACAGTGCTTATATCCTGAGACCAAACACAGGCAAATGGACGTCAGGAGGGTCAACACTGCTTGATCAAATCCAACTTAAGTCAAGTGAAAGTGACTAGTTGTCATTGTGAACACAGCGCACCATGACATACAGCTTCATCCGAATTTAAACAATACACTCAGTAGTGCAGTAGCGGGGAGCCATACACCCAGCGCCCAGGGAGCAGTGATGGGGACGGTAGCTTACTCAAGGGTACTGGGTACCTACTGACCTAACACTATCATCAGCACTGGCCCCGTTAACATTTAGCTGCTTAGTGCTAAGATGGGTTGCACATGTATCATGCAAAACCTCAGACGAGGTATGCTTGAGCTAAACCTGGGTTCGTGGATTAGCGAGGCGAGCTAAAGCAAGTTTTGCAGACTAGCGAGGCTGTCTTTAGGCATCTTGTTCCAAAGAAGATAGCAAAAGCCTGCCTTGCAAGTTGTTAGTGACTCCTGATTGGGCCTTTGCTTAATAATTCATGGAGACTGTCCATAAATATTTCAGTCTGGTTATGTTTGAATGTCTTCCTCGCGCTGGATGATGGTATACAGGGAAAAAGAACAAATGATGAATGCGCTTGTCCAAAATGTCTGAGCATGAGGTCAGCTTTGTTTCGAGTGCCGTCCCCTTGCGGCCGTCCTCTAGATGGTGGCGGGACGTAGAAAAGGTGTTTTTAGAGCAGGGGACGTGACCTCTGGTGTCACAGCGCTTCACTGTCTTCTGTAAATGCAGATGTCAAGTCGTGACACGAAAGCTATTCCTCTTGAGACATGCAATCACCCAGACCAGGCAAGGACCCAATTAGACATCTTCCTAGAAGTGAAGGTGAACGCCAAGGTGGAGAGAATAGAGATTTACAGCCTGGTCTATAAAATCCTCTGTATTCAGAGGCCGACGTGAAGATCGAGGACGGGGACATGTGTTGGAAATGAAAGGCCGCGAGATGACACCGATCGTAAATATTAAGCGAACGTTTACTTTTTAAATAACCTTTCGATTAAAAATGCGATGGCGCACACTCAGAGAGTTGCATTAGCACAGCAGGCGTTCCTTTGAAATGTTTTAGCCGTTAAAGCTGCCCGGGGAGGTTTCCTTCAGCAGGTGGTGCTGATGAGCCAAGGGGTGCAGCTGTAAAGTGAGTAAAATCAACACTTCTCTTGCGTATCATGACCCATTTAGGAGCGAATCATAACATCAGGACAGATCTTTAGTGTAGCAGAGTGGGTTTTCTTGTGCATCCCACAGGGCGACCTCCACCCCCTGCACTCCTACAGTCTCACACTCAAACCCACAACGGTAGGATCATGGAGCCTAGTCCCTAGTCAGTAAGTAACTACTGAAAAGATATTCTTCACACAGTACTTAATGCCTGGGAAGCCTAATCCTTACAGAACTTGAGAGTCTTAAATGTCCTGAGACTGTGCCAGCTGGTTGAACTGGTCAATCTAGAGAGGCTAGCAAGGATGTGTACGCAGGAACGGAGGTGCTGGGTTATTACTGGAGTTCTTATGATGCTTGTGGTGGAAACAGAAGGCAGAAACTGAGCCATCTTTCAGCAGCTCCATGAAGCAGCCATGTGGGTGACACCTCGGCAGAGGCCTGGGTTTTGATGGCAGGAACAGAATGTGTCAAAGTGACATCCCGTCTGAGTGAGAGCGGTGTGGTGTCATGATTTCCACCATGCTGTTCAGGAAGAGTGTTATTTCGGGTTGCATCCATGATGTACTGGAATCATTTCGTGACAAAACTCAGTTTCAAACCTTAGTTCTGCAACGCTCAGCATAATGACCTGGATTTTTCAAACCAGCTTAATCCAAAGGAGCTTGCATCTTCATCTTTCCCATCTGAAACCAATACAAGTGACCAATATCTTCTTCTAGATCATGACCATTTCTTTAATCCTTTATTTATAATCCCACGAATGGGAAATTCACTCTCTGCATTTCACCCATACACACATGTGCAGCAGTGGGCTGCTATTGAAAGCGCCCGGGGAGCAGTGATGGGGACGGCACCTTGCTCAAGGGTACCTCAGGGCAACCTACTGGGAAGGGGTTCGAACCCCCCCAATCCTCCGATCATGTGGCTGACGCCCTAACCACTAGGCCACCGCTGCCCCGGTCCGCAGATCCCCAATAGACCTCTGCATTTAACCCATACACACACGTGCAGCAGTGGGCAGCTATTGAAAGCGCCCGGGGAGCAGTGATGGGGACGGTACCTTGCTCAAGGGTACCTCAGGGCAACCCACTGGGGTGGGAATCGAACCCACAATCTTCCGATGCGGGGCCAACTCCCTAACCACTAGGCCACCGCTGCCCCATCTAAAGGTCGCCATGGTGACACTGATTCAGATGCATGCCGTTATTAGTTGAATTCATAGCCTGACGCCACTGGAGGGAGAGCGTTCGCCAGGCCATGGTATTCTTGGCAATAACGCACATCCTCCATCCTCCTTTTAGAAGCAGCTCTACAAAATTTGCAGAGAAGCCCCCAAGATAATGGTTCCTTCCACCAAAAATTGGAGCATTTGACATTACATTTGAACCAGAAATGGTGAAATAGTGGCAGTGGTAAGTTGCATGTGGTGTTGTTTTTGGTCAGTTCATTAAGCATTCAGCCCAACCTGTTTTTTGGTGAACTTCAGATAGTTTAGTTGCACAGTGAAGTTTCCTAAGAGATGCTACAGGTTGGAAGTTTCACTCTTTTTCACACCAAACGACTGCAAAGATTTAGGATTTCCGTCACATTTTCTTTCACTTGTTCACTTGCTCTCCAACTAAACAATTCTGAGGATGTTATTTATAACACGCAGGTTTCAGGAAGCTGCTTCAGTTGTCTCAGTCACGTTCTGCTGACAGATCGTCCTCCCCCGTCCTAGTCCGTGGAACCCTAAATCTGACCCTAACGTTTTGAAAGACTGGCTGATATGTTTGAACGCTTCTAGCGTAAGTGAAACATTTCAAACGTGTGTCCTGATCTGCACCTTAGAATGCAAATTGTACACCTCTCTGAAGGATGCTGCTGAAGACATCATTAAAAAGACACTGGGCGCGTGACGGGCTCCTTTGTCTCGTGGAGGTGCCAAATGCTGCCATGTTGCTCATTTTGACAAATGCTTGTAAAACATGTATTACAGCCCATTACTCTTCAAGACATTGCCAGAATGTCAAATATAACTGAATTTGGTCCCTGGTGCCATCTGTAATGTCCAGCACCTCCAGTTTATTGGCTGACATTTCAAAGACAAACAATAGTGGGTGATCTGACCAGTCACCTTTCAGTAATGTCTCTTGGACATAATGATGCCTGATGCTTGATAAAAACATCTCAGAGCCTGAATTGTTCTACCAAACATCATAGTTTTAAGTATAAATTTCACACTAAGGCTAGTTACCTTTATTGTAAAGCAGAAAATGCCTCATTCGAGGCCTTAAAGCTTTTGCTCGATGTAGGAAATATGATCGTGGTGTGACCTCGACGGTTTTATTTACACACCCCTTTCCAACTTACTGCAGCAATCACCCAGATGGCTTTCGCTTCTCTCCTTTTTTCGAGGAACCCCAGCTCTTCTCACATGCCGTCCACGTATCTGAAGAGCGAGGAGGATCTGGAGAGAAGTTGCCTGCCTTTTATTTATTAATCGCATTACACTAATACAAAGCGCCCAGCCTTCCCGGGGCCGCTGCCCATTGTAGACGTGCCTACGGCGTGGATATCAAATATGTATCAGCATTCAAAAGTGAGACCTGCTCTGGCAATCCTCCAGCTGACTGTAGGCCCACACCTCAGCCAAACACAGCTGTCAGTCAATGGAAGGGAGCTTGTCAGAGGCCCTGTGGACACATGGTCAAAATCAATATCTGGAATGAGAAAAGACTAACTAGGATTCAAGGTTTGTTTGCTGTGCAGAAAACTCCAGTCCTTACTTAACAATGCAATCGAATAGAGTGCAAGCCGAAGCCTGTAATAAATGAAAAATGTGGGCCTATAATTAGGCAATTATGATTTTTAGACTTGTCCACGGATTAAAAACAAAATCGAGTGAATAATTGATCAAAATCATTTCTTAAATTTCATCTCACAGTTTTTTTTTTTGGGCAAATGTTTGATAACCTTGGTTAGCAAAGGGTTTTCCCTTTCTTCTTGGTTCTCGGATTAGAATTGCTCTCACTCATGTTTTTCTTTGGAAATAAGGGCTCTGACTGTGGTTCACATTCCATGTGGATGTTCATTCATAAGTAGTTGTCTAAGAACCTCTATTTTGGGACAGGAGCCAATGCAAGGTGAGTAGTCGTGTGATGACATCATTCAAAATCTGCGTTGACCTGTTTTACCTGAAATAGCTCTGCAGCGATTATGCAAACGTATAGGTGTCGAAGTAGGACTTACTGGAACATCCATCCATCATCTCGCAGGGGTGCTGGGGCCTATCCCAGCAATGATAGTGCTAAAGGCAGTGAAACATCCTCACACCTAGGGGGCAATTTAGCATCTCTTGACGTGGAGAACGCCACCCCGGTTGGGAATCGAACCCAGAACCTTCTCATTGTGAGATAACAGTTCTAGCCACTGTACCGTCCTCAGTAGTTTATGATTTTAACCTTATTTTTAGTTGGGTTGGTGAAGGTCTCCCCTGCTGAATGATTCTCAAAACAGTCCTGCTTGAAAAAAAAAAAGTACTTCCACTGAAAAGGGAACCTTTTGACCCAAACACACAGCAATGGAATTCACCTGTTCCACCACTCTTTCTTTGCAGTGTTCTGAATAGGAACATTTATTTTTTTTGGTCTTTTCAGCAAGCCATGTGTGTTTGAAGACCACATCTGCAGGAGGGTCGTAGAGCATCTGAGGGAAGGTCCCAGTGCTGATCACGAATCTAAGCACACCGTTATTGCAGAGGGATGCGTTTTTTAGCATGTGTTTGCCCTGATGAATTAGAAAAAGACATCTGATCCATTTTTCACAGCTTGCCACCACTTGGGCAATGAAATAAACGTTCACTCGATGCAGCAGCAGCAGCTTTTTCGGTCTATAATTGACGAGCAATGGTGCAAATGAAGAACTATGTGCCTGATTTCCATGAAAGCTGGCGCCTCGATTTAGCGCACAGCTGTCTGTGTTTTCTAACCAGGGGGTTCTGAAGGACATAACCTTCCACTTTGTCTGGGATCTTCTGCAACTTGAGTCAATTAAATTAGGTTTTTCCAGGTCATTTTTTTTTACATCAATATCACCGTCATGTTGCTATAACATAGATTCATATACATTCTTGCAGTCACATGTTGTTCACTATGAAAGTGAAAGTGACTATTCATTGTGAAACACAGCACAGCACACAGTGAGACGCAACGAAATTACACCTCTTCATTTCACCCACACGCATGTGGAGCAGGGAGCAGCTATTGAAAGCTCCCGGGGAGCAGTGATGGGGATGGTACCTTGCTCAAGGGTACCGCAGGGCAATAATGGGATTTGAACCCATGACCTTCTGATTCTGGGGATAACTCCCTGACCACTGGGCCACCTCTATGTTCACTGATGTCACATGATCACATATTAGGTATGCCTGAAATCAGGAGATGAGTGGTCCTCTGAGGCTGAATCTGAAGACCACAAAACTGCACCTACTCATTCTGAGGGCTCCTCTGAACGTAGCCGGGAAATGCTGCCATTGTTTCCTTGGAAACGGATGATACAACGCGTGTATCCTTCTAAGCCAATCATAACCCAAGATACATTGGATGACAGTGATGGTTCTCCACTAATCTGTCTCCTTTTTCAGTTCCGTGGGATTTAGTAACTAGTTTATTGGTTCATGACCCAGTTCATTCTTTGCAGCCTCTGTTGGCCACACCCACATAGACATAGATTTGGGACAGACCTATTGTTCTCACAATGTCATATTGTTCAGCTGATCTCACATGTTAGCCAAATGTCACACGGTCACGTTGTTTGAGTGATGTTGTTCAGCTAACCTGGCAGGATCACCTGTTGTTCAGCGGATGTCACAACATCAACATCGTTCCATGTGATCATTCAGTTCAAGGTATCCCTTTCGATCACGAGTTGCTCGCATATCACTTGACCTCATGGTGATCACAGGTTGTTGAACGATGTTGAACGATTACACGTTGGCTGTATGATGTCACGTGATCACATTGTGTTCATTTTATGTTCACTAATTGCTCAAACGAGGTCAGATATTGTTCACGGGGCTGCTTACTGTTAACATATCACATTATTCACGAGTACTTATTGTTCACTACATCTTGACCACAGTATGATTACATATTGTTCTCACATAATCTCACGGTTCATATAATAATTATAATAATAATAATAATCCTTTATTTATAATCCCACGAATGGGAAATTTGTTCTCTGCATTTCACCCATACACACATGTGCAGCAGTGGGCTGCTATTGAAAGCGCCCGGGGAGCAGTGATGGGGACGGCACCTTGCTCAAGGGTACCTCAGCGCAACCTACTGGGAAAGGGTTCGAACCCCCGATCCTCCGATCATGTTACAAGTGACACGTGATCCATACTGTTCACATATGCTAACATGATGTCACACTGTCGTGATCACAAATTGTTTACAAATCACATGATCAATAGCATGTGACTGGTAGGATGTCACATGACTACAGCTTACAGGCCATTCACATCGCTATATGTATATATATACACTCGTAGGGCAGTGGTGGCCTAGTGGTTAGGGAGTTGCCCTTGCATCGGAAGATTGTGGGTTTGATTCCCTCACCAGTAAGTTGCCCTGAGGTACCCTTGAGCAAGGTACTGTCCCTGTCACTGCTCCTTGGGTGCTTTCAAAAGCTGCCCACTGCTGCATTGGTTAAATGCAGAGGTCCAATCACATGTGCTGTGCTGTGACCTCGCAATGACAAGGGGTTTCACTTTCTTTCCTATTTTGTCCCCCATTCAGCTTAAACAAACCACTGTAAGGTCACTCTTTCCACACGGTTCATCCCAAAGAGTTACGGGTATAGAAATAGTGCAAAAGTATGAAACATTCTTTACTTTTACCTTTTTCTAATGGTTAATGGTATAAGTTTCTGACCCAGCTGTGCATTCATTTATTCATCCAGTTATTTTTGTATAGTTGGCTATTGAGCCGTGTTAATTAGTGAAGTCTCTATGTAGGCATAAGGACTGGCAGGGGTTCTCCTTCGCAGCGGGTGAAAAACCAACTAACACGGCGAGTCCCCGCACATCTCTCCATTAGGTGAACACTGCTCCTTTGATTTCCAGGAACCGGAAGAACCTAGGAGTCTTTAAAAAGGAGCAGCGTAGGTGTTCGAAATACCAGCCTGTAAATAGGCTCGACTATGAGCCCTGAAAACGAGGTGGATTCAATTAAACCTGCATTGAAGGAGGTATGAATTTAGAAAATCAGCGCTAGGTTTCTTACTCACACCAGTCAGTTCTTTCCAGGTGTTGAATGTGTTAAGGAATAAATGGTGATTATAAGCCAATGATTGAGCTGGGTTACTGACGTTTTGAGTTTTGAGTTTTGAGTTATTATGAATGTTGCCACAATAGTGGCCTGTAGCTGAACCACTAGGGGGCATCCTGAACGGTGACAGCCCCGTTCACAGAAGATGATCATCTCCTCCTATTTGAACACTTGTGCAACTTTAGACCCGAAATCCGATGACCTTTCCGTGTACAGTTAACTCCGTAATAACTGGTATCCTTGGTAAAGATTAAAGGTAAAAAAAACATCATCGTGGATAATAACCCAAAATTATATTTCACCTAAAATATTTCATCCTCTTCAGGAACTCTTATGGAGTCATCCAAAATGTTGTGTTTAACTGGGGCATGAATACAAGGTGACCTAGAGGACAAATTCATTCAGTTCTTCCTGGTGAAGATTGGAGAACACACCAATAAAGACAAAAGTGTGTTGATATTCATAAATCAGTTGGAATAGGCCTGTAAAATATACTCAATCAAACAGCCAGCCGCCAAGAGACCAACCGTCCAACCGTCCCACGTGCCGACAATGTAATCAGCTAAGTGAGACGATTAAACACAGTCAGACACGCGATGAAATATAAATGCAGGAGGATTTCATCATTTGCTACTGCAGGCATCATCTAGTCTTCTGAGTTCAGTGCAGCCCAAAGTACAGAAAAGGGGAAACATCTGAACACCAACTGCTTCCTCCGTCAGGCCGTCCTTCTGATCCGAGATACCGATCAACAAGGACATTCTCTGCAGGGCTGCTGCCAGGCCAGCTGTGACTCAGAGAGTTATGGGATGCAGTGACTGTGATTAAAGACAGTCTTCATGGATCAGCAAATTGGAGACATTCTGTGAGAAAAGGCATTTATAGGAGGGGCGAAAAGTCTCAGTAGAAAGGTCAGGAAGTGGACGATACGGCACTTTTAGGAAATCATGATACTTGAATGCATTTTCACGCGCGTTTCTGTGCAATATTTATGTGAACAAGTTGAAATGGAAAAGTGTATTTCCTGATAAAAGTGCAAAGTAATTGCACAATGTCCCTGGTACTTCCCTCATAGTCGCTGGGGGTTGCTAAAGTGTTTCAAGTTATCTCCATGGTGTTGCTAAGTGGTTGTTAAGCACATGCGGGAGTTTTTCAGGTGGATGCTAAGGTGTGCTGAAGATGCTAAAGTGGATGTTTCCCTGCCTTTAGCCCTGTCCGTGCTGGGATAGGCCAATAGCAGCTGGATGGATGGTTGGATGGTTGGTAAGTTGCTTGGAAAAAATTAATTGGAAATTCATTTAGGAAAAAATCAGGAAAATTGTGCATTAAATGAACAATTCCATATTAAATTTTGTTCTCTGTATGTTTTAACTGCTTTTTCACGTAGAAAATTTATGAAACATGTCATTTGACCAGGGGATGTTCAAACCTTTTTATATGAGTGTACATCATTTCATCACAAACAGCACTCGATTCTTCCAAAACTTCACCAGAAACCCTCGGGAACCCCCTTAACATGCCGCAAAGTGCTGAATCTCCTTTTGATTCAGAGTGCGTGGATTAATAATACATCGGCGGCGGTCATGGAGAGAAAGCCGAAACCTGTCATGCACATGTGAAAAAGCAGAGATGACCTTTACTTTGCAGCGGCCCTTTATCGGCTGGACAACCTACCGCACGGACGTGGAATACCTAAAGCAAACATTATCTCTCCTAACACATTACCATTTGCCTTTGAACCACTAGCCTTAGCACTCTTCTCTTCTGACTTCATTTACAGACGTTGAAGAGTCCATTTCACTCGTTTTAGTCTAGTTCTGATAGTTTTTCACAACCTAGGAGCACAAATCATACCTTCAATTGCTACAATAGAGTGGGGTCAACGGTGGCCTATTTTAGGGACTAGGTCCCAGACTCGGAAGGCCATGGGTTTGAATCTGGGACCAATTGTTTGCTTGTCTGAGGAATGATGGGGATGGTACCCCACCTTGAGCGAGGTACCATCCCCATCACTGCTCCCTAGGTGCACGGTGTGGCATCAGTGCAGAGGATGCATTTCGGTCCACTAATTGGGTGTTTAGTTTGTCCATTTTTAAGACTCTACCATGTTAGGAAATTTTGAAATATCATATCCTTACATCATTACACTTCTATCTCATTTGAATGAGTAGATAGATTTTTTTTTTCATCCAATAGGGTGGTGCTGTGCTGTTCCAATGAAAGCTACGTTTTGTAATCCAACCTGGAACTGCGCTGACTTTTTGGAGACTCACAATGATAAACCCAACCCTTAATGCCTTCTGGGATCATTTATCCATTGCTCCATGCTGGACCCACTTTTTGACGTTGATAGCACTGCTGTTAGCCAATCCCCTGATGCCTTGGGTTGAGTCTATCAGCCAATCAGAGGCCGTGTTGGCTGGGTTTGGCCCTGATTTGGAATAACATTGAGATTGGCGACATTCTCTTATTTACAGCTCCCCAAATATCTGCCTTCTTAGACAAAATGGACTTCAAGCAGATGTTAGTTTTTCCTTCACAGTGTGATATTGAGTGTAAGGACTTTTTCTTTTTGCATACTGTTTTTTCTACACTCAGAAAATAGACACTGCTGGGGTGGTACCTCTTGCATCACTGGTCCCCTCTCGGGTAAACCTTCAGCACCTTTAGTTAGGGAGCATAACTCCACTGCAGATAAATATTTTAAGGTGGACTGACTTTGTTTAACCAGACGCAAGGCGTTCTACTTTACTGCTCTACTTTGAAAGTTTAGTTCATGAAAAGGCACACAACTGCACCCTTCCTCCTGGGGCAAACAAGGCACAAAACCGGCCCATGTTGGAACTTTGAAGGAGCATTTACCAAAAATGCCAAAAGTTGGACCTGCAGGTCATAAATCTTTCCTCCTTTCCTTTATGTTCTATCAAAAGAAAATGTTTGCTGGATAGGTTTGGGTGATCGCTGTGAAGTATATCTGACCACCAGTGGTTCCGTGGCTAGAAACTGACCAATGAAAAATGAGCCTAGGTAGGTGGCCAGAGAGAGGAAGGAAGGTAGTGCACAGAGAGCTGCAAGTCATAAACAAAGAAATGAATAACTGACTTTTTTTGTTTTCCTCTTCCAGGAAAGGGTGGTCAGTGGCCTCCGTTAATCGAGTGCAGATCTGTTATGACAAACTGCACAAAATCCCGGCCCTCAATCACTGGGAAACTGAAGGTGTGTCTGTGGGTTGGTACAGAAAAGACTGTGTTGTCAGAACAAGCTTTTAGAGCAGGCCGTCACCGAGACTGATGTTCACGTCTTGTGGTCTGTGCGCTTTGAAAGGCAAATCATGTCGCTGGCCTGAGACACCACAGCAATACCAATTTCCGGCTCGTGTACTCCAAGGCACATGCACACCCACCATCACACACACACACACACACACACACACACAGAGCTCATTTTATGAGGAAACCAACTGTTTTGACCCTGGCGTATTCCTGCCCTGTAGAAGGTCGACCAAAGTCCCCAAACCGAAGAACAGAAATGCTGCGTTCAGGAAATCAGTCATGAATTACAACAGACAGGACGTCTCCCGACACATCGATAGCCATTAGAATGCTGTTTATATGCAAATGGCCAATATAGTGCCGAACAACGGTGGCTCCGCGTCCTTTGACTCCTTCGACAAAAAGCCGAAGGACAAAACAAACAGCCGAGATCTGATAAACGGTTTTGTGTGGGCGAACACTCGGAGGCCAGCGCGGTCAAACCTGTGCTTATCGGGCAGCCCTTTTCTCATCATTCCACGCTCTTGCTCATCTGAAATCTACTCAACATGAATTGATCCCAACAGTCAAATTCTTTCACCGCAATCCGAGGTGTGCAAATATTTCAGCACCCTCAGCCAAATGATACGTTTGTTCATCTTCTGCTCTTTGACATGCTGTTACTTTATGCACATTTTAATGCACAGTTTCCACATATTTGTGACATAGCTAAACATATCATGCCGTTACTATGGCAAAAGTCCTCAATTTATTATTTCATTTTTCTTACGTTACACCCAGCACATAAACAATGAAATGTCACCAATCTCATTGGTGGGGGGGGACAAAACCTTTGCATGCAACCGCATAAGCGATACTAGGCCCAACCCAAATCCAAATCTGATCATGCCATTGACGGGAATTATGTCTTGATCCGCATTATGTTGGCGTAATCAGCCGCCCTAAGACAGTGTCATTAGTGGAAAATCTCCGGCCAGATGAGGATTTCTTTCCGTATTTAGATTTGCATGCAAAAAAAAATGCTGCCAAGGAAGGACCTTCTCTTAAGAGATACAGAAAATTAATCTGCTAAGCCGTGGAGCATTGACAACAATGAAATCCCAAAATTTGTTTTGCGTGGTTTTTATGAAACGTGCTTTAAGTGTTTATCAAAACCTGGATTAAAGCATCACCCTCAAGCTCTCTGATCCCAGCTATGTGGACGGGTCTCCTTAGCAAATGTTGTTCTGCATCTCACTTTTCATATTTTTGCATCAGAAAAGTTAGTGAAAAATCCTAGTTAATAGCTTTTTCAGAGGGCTGTAAAGTGAGACGCCCATGTTTAGCTAAATGAGCTACTTTGAAAAGTGCCTTAACGGGAACATGTTGCCAAATACATGTCACGAACCGCATGACCGAGAAAGGTGGTGAGGCTATAACCAGCCTGACTGCTCAGGCCAGAAAAAACACTGTTGAAGTTGACCGTAAAACTGCAAAATTTACAGTTAAACCTCATGCATAATCCTGCTTTACAGTTTACAGTTTTATCATAAACAATGTCAAATTCAACCAATTTAGGTCACTTCTGTGGTCAAAAATGAAAGTGAAAGTGACAACCCTTGTCATTGCGAGGTCACAGCACAGCAAGCGTGAACCACAACTAAATTGGACCTCTGCTTTTAACCCATGCACACAAACACCGTGCAGCAGTGGGCAGCTATTGAAAGCACCCAGGGAGCAGTGACGGGGACGGTACCTTGCTCAGAGGTACCTCAGGGCAACCTACTTGTGAGGGAATCGAACCCACAATCTTCCGATGCGGGGCAACTCCCTCACCACTAGGCCACCGCTGCCCCAAAAATGACTCATAATTCATAATTCCACTTCAATTCCACTTTAAAGTTTACAGTTTGACAGTCTGACAACTTTGAACTCTTGTTTTACTGTAAAGTTCATGGTCTTTGACAGGTGTTTAATAATTCTTGAGTGTTTCAGAACATTGAAAAGTGCTGGTTCGCTTTGACAAACCATGATATGACCCCTCATTTCTTTATGTCTTGCTTGGAAAATAAGACAGTAGGTACAGAAACATACTGCAACGTGCAAACCTACATGTAAATCTTGTCTATAACTCAAGGAGAGTTTTTAGAATTGCAACCAAATTTAGAGTCAATATTCAGCGCAGCCTGAAGTCTCTTAGATGAGCTTTCTTATGTTTGTCTTCGGGAATTGTTCTCCAGGTTTGTTGAAGCTCTTCTTTGGACGTCATCCGCCCTTTGTTCTCCGGTCTCTGTGCTCTGTGGAGATGATCCCACACTGCTTCTGAAACTGTTCAGGTACAGAGACTACACTGAAAATGAAAACCAAAAACATTATCCCACAGGAAGCCTGGAGATCTAAAAATTAAAAAATGGAAATTCTGCACAAAGGCCACTAGAAAGCTTGTAGAAAATGATTACTCTTATCAGAGTGTAACTGGGGAAACTTCCTCCAACAGAGGTGAAGTGCAGTGTGAGGTGGCTGCTGTTCTTGGGCCTACTCCTCCAAAGTAAAGGTCATTTTAGACAGATTAATTCTGCTTAAATTTCAAGCGCAATCCCTATTGGAATTCAAAAAATTGGAAACTCGCTAGAAGGCTGTGTCCACTGGGAATGGATGGCATTACTTGTCTCGTGGCTGCTTATTAGCCTGGCTGGATGTGACAGCATTAAGTTGTTCGGCCTTCGAGAGGGAATGCTAAAATTAGCTTAATTCTTCTATCCCCCTCCTTCTCCACGACTGGGATTTTATGTGAAAGACTTCTTACTGCACAACATAAAGCATCCTTAGGGACTGCTGAGGCGTGAAATGGAGTTTGCTTGGCGAAGGATTTAGCACTGATTGTACAGGAATTCAATTGGACTGTCACGATGGGCTGTAGTATAGATTTCATGCTGGTTTACCTCCATTTTAGGGCTTTAACTACACACTTTTGAAAAAAAAAAGAAAAAAAAACATGCTTGAATGTAATCACTGAGCAAATCTTCTTTGCTGGCATTCCTCACAGTAGCTAATTTCACAGTCCGGATCGCCGAATATATAAATGCACTTTTGTCTATTCCAAGAGCGCCGTATAATTTCCACTTTTATTTATTTATTTCTCAACATGCACGCTGGATAGACACCGGCTTTCCATTTTTTTCTTGGACTGTAGATGTATCAGTGGCAGAGCAATTACTTGGGTAAGCTGCACCAAAATGACTTTGAGTGACAGGCGTAGCTTATTATACGGGGAAGCATGTGCTCTTTCAAAGCACGTCGTCAAGGAACTTCAGCGTCAGGCTGTCGCCTGGCTTTTTTCCCCTTCATGGCATCTGAATAAAGCAAACTGCTGGAGCGGTTTATTAGCAGACGTTGGTATCTCTCTGCTGACATTTTCTTAACAGCAACACTAGGAACTGGAAGCTGTTCAGATACCACCGCCATGTTTTCCTCCACCTCATTCCTTCTGTTAAGCATTCGTTGCCATCTGTGTTTGTCTGTCTTTTTACTTTTTGACTCTCTCTGTCTTCTTTAGGTTCACTCGCTCATGTCTACCATGGCAAGTAAGCCCCTAAAGTCATAATGTCATAATGCAATGTGTTAATATAAACATTTAAAAATATATAAATTTTCTGCATATCTATATATTCATGCATATTTTTATTCTCTGATTTTTCTCTGATTATTTTAGAAGACCTGTACTGATTTGCAAATGTCCACTTAGTTTATTTGACTGGGGTTACTTTTTTTTTTCTTCTTTTTTACAATTCACATTCTCGAAAAGGTGGTGTGTATGGTGAAACCCACACCAGCAGGAGCCAAATCATTTTAGACTAGATTAAGATTTAGAGTAAAGATGGCAAACACACTAGCGCGCCAACTGTGGCATTGGATCTAATAGGATCCCATGTGAAATATGATAGTGGGTCCTCCTGTACGAATACTCTATGGATTAATAAATTCGAGTTTTATTATATTCTTTACTTGCTATTGTTAAGTCTTGAACAGGTTTATGCTCTCCAGGCATGCCACTGCACCCACTCACATTATTAACCAGTGGAAGATCGTAAAGGATCCATTGGTGAGCTGCATTATGTATAAGATGCTTAATGACCAATAAGTTTTTGTTTTTTGGCTTTAAACCCTGCAGAAATGTTCAGAAACTTCATCCAATTTCTTGACGTTATTGGCCAGGCATCCTATTCCTTTTAATAGGTGTAAGCTCCTGTGTTTTCTTGATTTCTTACTTTCTTTTTCTAAAAAAAAAAAAAAAAAAAGTGGTTGCTAGTGGGCAGCGCTTGTGCAGAGCAGTGATTTAATACCCTTTAGTTTTGCAGCTCATGCTGGGCACGTTTCCAGGCACAGATTAAAGTGTAGTCCTTGAGAGAGCACTTAAAGGTGTGTGATATTGCCATCATCACAAGTTTCTTTTGATCTCTTTTGGTGGACCTTGCTCTCTCCGATGCATTTATCATTTGGATGTTTTTAGAAACCTCAGATGTGATACTGAAGCGATGTATAGGCGGTCACTTCTCAAAGCCTGAAACACCCACTAAGATAATGTGCGGTTAGCCAAACTGTTGACATTTTCTGTCCAACAAAAGTTGCTCAGCTTCACCTGAGATTTGCGGGCACAGCGAGTAGCTAGAATGTCTGTGGTTTGATTCTAGGTCCGGGTCCTTTCTGTGAGAAGTTTGCATGTTCTCCATCTCTGCATACATTTCTTACATGCTACAGGTTCCTCCCATGGTCCTCACATGAACTTGTGATGGACTGGTGACCAGTACAGGGTGTTTCTGCCCAAACAACCCTGCTTAGGATAAAATTACATTGCATTCATGCAAGCGAGTGAAACTCAAGGCACAAAAAGGACACATGAGCGTTTTTGGTCACTCCTAAATGCTCCCTTAAAGTTGTCATTCCCACTGGGAGACACTGTTTTGATACCCATGTTCCTGAGTTGGTGTGATCTTCCAACATGGCGACATAGATGGATCTAGTTTGTGTATTTAACAGTGCAGCTACTTTTCACCATGCGCACCATTTTAATCTGTAATCTCTGCATTCAACTCATTATGGAACCGTGCTGATTATCCCTCCTTCCACAGCAAATTGGACCAGTTTGCTGGTAAGTGAATCAAGTTACAGTAGATATTTGTGCACAGCTTTACTTAATTCATGGTGCTAACGTGTAAGTGACCATCTGCCGTTTATCGTTTCACTACAACTTAAAGCACATGACCTATTCGTAATTCTCTCTTCACAAGGTGGAAGTAGATTAGCACATGTAATATAAAGGCAGCATAAATCAGGCTTAATTTAGCTCGTACGAATCAAATCATATAAGCCTGGATCCCCATACTCATGCCTGATATTACTTCTAAGTTCTAAAGGCTAAAGGCTGTATACTTAACATTCAGCAATATCAACATGTAAAATATATTTTTTTTCTGAAGGGCAAATGAGGAACGTAATAACATCTAGATCTGATCAGGGTGCTTTGATCCATTACAGATGATTCTGTTTTTGATGTGTTGTTGATGAAAGATCATTCATGGATGCTTCTTCCTGCGTGCCGGGTCTGCTTGGCCACTTTGCATTTGCTCCTGCTGTGATGAAAGACTGCACCTGGATTCACCAGAGATTTTGATGAGCAACACATCCTCCTTGAACTTCCTCCACCGCGGACAACCCCTGCATGAGTCTTACATTCATGTTGAACAACCGCATCTGAACCTAGCATCCTGTATATGTTAAATATTTTGCATTTGTACTAATTAATACAATAATGAAAATAATAATTATGAGTTATCCATCGCTATAAGATCTGCTTGGATACAAGTGGAAAAAATCAGAGGGACATCACAAGTTGGACGATTTGGAGACAAAGGCAGAGAAGCATTGGTTTGGATGTGTCCAGAGGAGAGATGAGGAGTTCATCAGGTGAAGGACATTGAAGATGGACCTGCTGGGAGCGAGGAAAAGAGGAAGAACAAAGAGGAGGTTTATGGATGTGTTGAGAGAGGACATGTAGATGGTGGGAGTGAAAGAGGAAGATGCAGAGGACTGGAAGAAATGGAGGCAGCTGAAAGAAGAAGATTAATACATAACTAGGTTTAACAACTTCTGTGGGTTAATCGTGTAAATTGCATGTGAGGAAAATGGGATCTCCTTCTAAGTCTTGGTTCTTCTCAATGGTTCTTTCTCGTGTTCTCATGTTCTTCTTTTGAGTTTTGATTCCTCTCGTAGCCTTTTAACACCGACAGGGAACTGGTTCTTGAACATCCAACAGGCTGTACCAATTTGCAGAGGAACCTCCATCCACGCTATGAAGGACGTAGCATGGATGGAGGTTTAAACAGTTTAAAACTGGACTTCAGTGGTTCTTCCTTTTGGACTCTCCTCCTGAGCTACACAGGTTTCTTCTTCATATAAAAAATAAACAATGCTTTACAATGTGCATCCTTTAAATGAACTATACCGAAACCGATCATTGTAGTAAATACTGTTTCATTTTTTATTTGATCAGTTTACATTATTAGTGATAGCTATTTATGTTTAAATTTAATAATGACATTTATACCAGCTACTGTTATCTGACCTACTGAGCATGTCATTCCTAATCCTCCACTTCCTCTCGCTAATGAACATATCCATGATTAATTATTTACTAATCAGAGTGCTGAATATCCATGAACCAATTAAGGCCCCGGAATGGATCCCGAGCATTCTGCAGGCACTCCACAGACCCCCGGCTCTGTCTGTGCTGTCAACTCCGGGTTGAGACGAGAGGATGTAGTCATACTGTAACTCTCCTGTGGTGGGATAAGAGGCACCTAATGCTCTATCCTCCGATTTCTGCGGTTGCTGAAGCTGGTGAGAACTGGAGAGGCGATCCTCTCGCTTTCTCTTGGTCTGTCACTAATGAATCCTCAGGGAGTCCTGAGTGACTCCTGACTCACAAATCAGCGGAGAAGGAATGTTATAGTGAGAGCTGCCCAGAACTCCTCGGTCAGATGGAAATGTAATACGACTGAAATCCCGCTGGAACTGTATGGGCAGGTTTGAGTCCTTGTGCCCAGCTAAATTAAACACGAAGGAATAGGCTGGTCATTTTTTTCCCTGCAGTGTAAATAAAAGTTATGCATTTCTTCATGCCTGAAGGCCACCTGTCTGTCTACCGAGACACTGGATGAGAGCTGTTGCTGGCTTTTGACAAGTCTTCCCTGAAACCTATAAAGCTGCCGTTAAATAGTGTGGTGAATTTCAGTGAATGACACTCAAGATCCAGCAAAAATCTGGAAAATGCCATCTATACCACCAGAGAAGGCCTAATGAATTTTGAACACTAAAAATACATCCAGGTTTTATTGGATGTCTCTTCTGAAAGTTCCACTTTTATTTTTTATTGTGTCATCACATGTATTCATGACTGGTGGAATTCCAGCATCATTGTTTTAAGACCGCCTTGATGCGAGACGTTTTAGGAGGCGGTGGACATAAAAATCCAAAAATCTGGTCTGGGTCCTGCAAGGTGTTTCCCACACGCTCCCAGGGTTACCTCATGACTGATGTTATAATGCACCTACTGGTTCACTGGAGATACAAAATTGCTATTGCAATTTGTTGCACATCAAGGTGGGGTTACTTAAGAGGAGGTAAGCTCTCATTTTTGGACTGATGCCAAAGAAGAGAAGAGCCCTTCAACCTTACAGGTTCATATGTTGTAGTCCTCATCCTTACTGGGCACTCCTTTCAAAATTCCTCCCCAAAAAGATGTCAGCAGCTGCTCTGTTGGCAGGGATACATTAGACAGGGAGCTTCCAAATCATTAAATATTTAGCCCAAGAAGTGCTACAGAGCAATCCACATTTGTCATTTTCTTGCATTCTTCTGTGTGAAGCTCAGACCAGAGCCTGTGGAACCTCCAGATGTCACTGGGTGTGATCCATTAGCTGTTCCAAGAGTGCCCCCAAGGCAAATTACTGTTTATAAATGTGTATATAACTCCAAAACTGCAGAGCATACTGACAGGTTGGGTCCATCGTTGGACCCCATGAAGTGCAATCTATTAGCTGTTTGAATGTCAACACCAAAGTCGTGGACATCACCCATCACTATGTCTGGAGCCTAATCACTAAACACGTTTTTATTAAAGTAGGTCCAAAATTTGCCATGAAGTCCATTCACAACCCATTCTCTCTGAATGGTCTCTAGATCAAAACGGTCTCCGCTGTTCTCAGTTGACCTAAAGTGAAATCCTTAACCTGCTTGCACTCTTAGAACAAAATTGGCTCAGTTTTATTTTGGGCTATGGCCACTTAAACAAGCATGGCTGAGCCAGATCAACACCTTGGACAAGTCCTCCAGGGCTCTGGAGGAGGCTTAAGGCTCTCAGATGAGGAATAAGCGGAAGCTGTTACAATAATCCTCTTATCTGTAATACGTGCCCCCCTTCCCGCTTGCTACATCTACTTCTTCCCTCCTCCTCTTGGTCCCGGCAAGGTTTTTGTTCTCAAAAAAACAGGAACATTTAACGGGCTTTTTACATGCTGCTGTGGTCCTGCTTTTAATGGTGCTCTGCTTCCAGCTCTGGTACCAGGGAGGCTTCACGGCTCATTCATCTAGGAATGGCCAGCAAGCAAGAAGTGGCAGAGAACGTCAAGTCAAGTGGACACCTGTGGACAAGGGCAGAAAATACCTGCTATGCCTTCCAACAAAGAGCTTCGTAGACTTCTGATCACCCAGAATTGTGAATGTTCACATTGTGCAATGGATGACGTACCGATGCTTGCCTTGTCCAATGTATACATGCCCTTAATCACCTCTAGAGAGCACAACAAGCAGTATGCAGATAATAAAACCCCAACCCTCCCCCAAGCTCCTCGTGTACAAATTAGCTGGAGCTCTGTCTGATCCAGTTTTGCTACCGTCTCTTGTTCCCATGTAATTATCAAGCGGCACCCGAAGCCCTTGCAGTGTGGGGCGTAATTGGGAATCCTGCCTCCCCCTCAGCTGAAGCCCATGCATTATAAATGACACCTGTCGCCCTGGTGCCCGAGATACGTGGGCGACACTGCTACCGGTGATCAATCTGGCCGGCGGGCATTCTGCGGACAGGTGTGCAAAGCTTCTGAAAGTGATAGGAGAGCGCAGCCGGGGGGAACACACAGCGCTAGTCCCTCATTCCCAGACACTTTCCCAGCCCAATAACCCCCTGCTTGTCGTACGTTATTATAACTGGTGAAATTATTAGTTTCGCAAAAGCGCACTTAGCAGCAGAATGCCTGGCCCTGGTCTGTAATTATCCATCTGCATGAGAAGCTCAGACACAGACTCTTAATAATACTTGCAATTACGGCAGCACATAAGTGTCAACAACCCTAATACGATCTGTCATGTCAGATTTCCTCAGGGAGATGCAGGAAATCAGCCGTGACTTGATTGGGAGCTTGTCACTGGACCGCGCGAAAAGGGACGGCCCACTTGTGGCATCCTCTCCTTTGGGACGCTTTGCGAGCCCGAGAGCGATGTATAGAAGAAAGCCCTTTAGATTTAAAAGCCATCAGCTGTAGACACAAATTGAAATGAGCTTTAACGACGTGCCAATGCCCATGCTGAACATAGGGAGCAGGTCAGATCTTCACGGTTCTTCAGAATTTATAGCTTCACGTTAGCATGGGATTTCCCCAGAGAGGCCACTCATTAAGTATCACTTCATCTCTTAGATGAGCTGAGCTGCAGCTGATGTAAAGGGGAGAACAGGTGATTTGAGAAGCTCTCCGTACCTACATTTTTGGAAAACTGCATATTAGTAGTGGGACTCTTTCACTCAAGCCTCTGCTGAACCTGATGAGCCTAATTTACAGCCTGATTAAACTGTCATCTAGGAATATTTGGGGGATATTTTCACCAGGACCTCCAAGATGAACAAACTTAATTATAAATTTTCTAACTTAATGGGTTTAACTAACAAATGACTCACTATGCACACATTTACTGGCAATTATTTTAGAAATGGGTGCCTATTACCTTCATGTTGCTGGTGACTATTATTCATTTTTCTACTAAGCATCCTCTAGCTCTATCAGGGGTCCAGTTCTGAGTCACTCTTAGGTGTAGAAGTATGCAGTTCAAAAAAGTAGCTGGTAAGTAGTCAGGTGTTTCTAATAAAGGGACCATTAGGTAATGAGCAGTAGAAGACCAGCATTTCTATTAAAGTGGCCAGTAAACAGTAAGTACACGGTAGTGCCACAGTAAGTGCCCAGTTTGTGGGATACGACTTAGATTTTTCTAATAAAGTGGCCAACAAGTGCAAACACAAGGTCGGTGTTTCTAATAAAGTGGCAAGTGCAAAGCAATATCAAATAGGTATTTCTAATAAAGTGGCCAATAAGTGTACAGTACATAACATTGGAGTAAACCTCCTCAGCAGTGTCATGTGCAGACTGTGGGAGCAACTCGTGCTGGATTAGCTGTCAGAGCTCGGTTAAATCGTTGCGATAATTCATTAAGAAGCAACTTTTCCTGTGAAAAACAGTTTGAGTTTGTTTCCGGAAAAAATCGTAATTGTTTTTTTTGCCCCCACCTTCTATGTCCTAGCTTTCATCTTGTCTAAACTCTGTAGTCCACCAACAATAATTAGAGTGGGGGACATGAGACCCAAGGCCTATTTATATTCGTGTGGGCTGCTCCTCTGTAAGATGAATTACAAACATGTTCCTTCTATTTTTCTCTGCCATGAGATCATAAGAAACAATACAGCAAAGTAAATTAGACTGTGTACACATGGGGGGAAGTGGCAGATGCCAAAGTGTTACTCCTGTCTTTTAGCAACAGAAAAGGGCCCGTCCTTTGTATGCACAGTGTCGTCTCTGCACAATATGTGAGATGATTTCCCAAAGCTTGCTTGGAGACTCCTATTGTTGCTTTGACTTTCAGGGTGGAGGATTGCCGCATATCACATTTACATTTATGGCATTATCCAGACACTCTTCTCCAGAGTGACTTCCATTTCCTGATTACAGGGACAGTCCCGTGGAGCAACTTGGAGAAGAGGGTTTTGCTCAGGAACCCAGTGGTGGAGGTGGGATATGAACCTGTGACCTCCTGGTCCACAGACGGCCATACCACTAGAGCACCACTGCATAACAAAATCTAACACTTTGTTTAAACCTGGTCACTTAATGCAGTTTTTTGGCTGGTTGACTTTATCTATATGCAAAGACGTGTTCATATTTTTGTAGCATTTGGTTTGCCTCCAAAAAATGAATGTGTTTTGTCCACATTTTCATAGAGAAGTAGGGTTGGCTTATGTGAAATATCCAATTAATAGGCTTTTGTTTTTTTATTTATAAGGATGCATTAGAGGGAAAATTTACTCCTTATGCTCCTTTGTTACAACGTCTGGCATCACCATCCCTTGACACAGGTCAGTCTCAGTCCAGACTCGTTCTTGGTACCCGATGGTGGAATGACTGAACAGTATTAGAGCAGGGCTTTCTTTTCTTTCAGAAAGCTCTGAAAGAGACATCTCTTTTAATAACAGCTCCTCTCCTAACACCTCTAACACACCTAACTCACGATCACTCACCACCCCTTTCAGCTCATCCACTGTTATTACTTACTGTTCCTCAGCTCCCACTGCACTGGATGCTGAATGTTCTTTGTTTCTTTAAATAATAAAAAAACACTTTTAATAAAGTGCTAATACGTCTTTAGCTGGAGTCTGATATGGGGAAGCAAATTTGCAACATCAGGTAAAGAATGCAGCTACAGTCGCCTGCATTCTGCTCATCAATTCAGGTTTCGTCATTTCTTTCAGTGATGCCTCCTGTTGCCATTTGAGCCAAGGTCATCCTTTCCTCCAGCTTGTGTCATGTGACGACTGAATTAAATCAATTATCCCAACGCAGCACAACTATTTCAGTCCGGTCTGAAAGGGAAGGGAAATTATGCTGCCTCTGTGGCACCCAGCCATAGATTTTTTTTTTGTCAGAAGGAAGAATAGAAGGTGCCATCCTGATGTAGACGAGGCGTGTCGTGTCTTGTCTTTCTTGGCAGTTAGTTTTGTGGATTCATCTTCTTGGAGGAGTCTCCAGAGATTACAATAACCACCAATTAGGTACCGTGAGACATGAACCTCAGCATACAGAGGGCTATAGCACTAAATGCAATGGTTGGGCCTTGAAGATATTCCTTTTTAAACCCTGAATGCCAAGGTCTCTCGTAGCTCAACACGGACAAAGAAGAGTTCCTTGGCATCATTCAGAAATATCAGCGCTGTTGTAGGCACTGGAGCTGCTTTTTTATTGATTGTATGAAGCAACCAAGCATGGACAGAAATATCAGAATGAGTAGTATAAAGAAGCTTCAAAACTTCCAGAATCCAGTTACATTCTGAAACTCTGCTAAAAGAATACATTAAAAACATTTACAGACGGACTTAACTGACTGACCCCTAGACTTTATCACGGCAGCACAGATTCACCATATCCTATTCAGCAATTTCTGGAAATAACTTGTGTTTAAACAACAACTTGCTAGCAAAGAGTTACCTCATTTGCATAACGTTCATCTGGAACTTTGTTGATCCAGCTTGTCCCACCCAGCTCAATGGGAGAGAGGTCTGGAGGCCAAGACATAAATCTCCAAACTTTTTGCTTTTTTGTTGAAGTATTTTGAGAATTAAATTTTGTCAAATGATGTGTAAACCAGAAGGAATTGTGTGAAAAATTTCTTTATGATCCCATTAATTTGAGCTAAGTCTCCAAATCTTCCTCTCCAAAACACCACCAGACCGTAACTGAGCCGCCTCCTTATTTCACTGCTGGAACAATACATTCTGTAATGCCCTTTCCCCCTATCTATCACCCCACATAAACCCTTCAGTTCAATAAAATTAACTGCTCCCTCTCCAGAACACTCCAGTCATCTGTTTTAATAGTGAACACCACAAAGTAAAGGTTTTATGGCAGCAACTTTAGTTCTGACATTAGTCAACAGAATTTCAACACAAATTGAATGTCAATGCCAAAAAAACAGAAAAAACAGACATGATACGTCTTCCTCAAAACCAATAGTTTGTACCTATGATTAAATAAGGTGCTACTACTGGCTCTAATATATTGAAATTGAAAATTTATATAATTTTCTTCAGGCCTGTAGAGTACATTAATATTTATAAAGTTTTATTACAAGAAGCATCACCCTTCATAAAGGCTATTTTCCTCAGTTTCTTCTTAGCAAGTCTTTATAAACGTCAATGTAGGTTTATGTCAGCTTTTATTAAAGGCTTATATAAACTAGAATAGTTCTCCAGTGGCACGACATGAGAAAACGAACGTTCCTATGACTATAGATGCCTCTGTTAAATGTGAACATCAGCATGATGTCTGCAAGACATTTAATGGCTTACATTTTGCCACCAAGTGAACTGAGCTCCAAAATTGGAGCAGAAGCACCTGAATTGGAAAACCTCTGGTAAGGCCTTTGCTAGCTCTTGAGTTTTTCCAGACAAGAAATTGCACAGCTGAGGAAAAACACTGAGGAAAAACGACTCCCTGGGCTCAAGCAGACGAGATATACGTCTCACTCAATCAGCAGGCGTCCTAAAAAAAGCCAGAAGTAGCTCTGAGCTGTTTAATAGCTTAGTCACGGCAAGTACACCAGCTGCCAGCAAGGGTTGAGCACTTTCTCACCTAAAGAAACTGGCACATAAACACCCTTGACCTCTTGGAGCAAGTGGGCAGTTAAGGAGAGAAGGAGCTCATTGAGACAAACAGATCAGGAGCGCCGACTATTTGGCAAAACAAAAATCAGCTGTTGAAATCATGGGCCTGGATGGTTACTGTTGGTGTTTTAACTCTTAGAACACAGGTTTTAAGATTACAAGTTCCCCTAGAGCATATGAGAAGCAGGGCTTCATCCTGCACTTCTAGGAATAGGTCAAAAGGTCAAACTTGGAAAAGGCAGTAATGGATTATTTCCACAAAACAGCAATGTACAATCAACAATGTTCCATAAAATATGATTCCATTTAACAGCACTGTTGCTAAATTGCTCTATAATGAACCCTTTCACGTCAACCCCACTCTGAGTTATATCTCAACAACTGAATCATGTAGAAAATTTGAAGTTTACCTTTTAACATATTGCCAGTGCTTGTACCATTAGTTAGCATTAGTTAGTTAGCAAACCTGCAATCAGATGTTTGGACTGTAAAGAACAGAGTGGTTCTCTCTTGCATTTACAGCTGAGCAGACTGTTTCGAAACAAGAACTGGCTTTCACCGTCCCAGACAGATCAACATTTGGCTCTCAGCTCCCTTTAGGCCAACAGAAGACTGATGTGTGCTGAATGCATTTACTTTGGGTCAAATATCTATTTCCCCTGGCCATGAGGGTCAAATTTGTGCTTGAAAAAGGATGCCAGCATCACCCTCATGCCATTATTTATCATGATACTGAAATGTTAACAGTGTTGGGCCTGCCGTTAGAATTGTGCACATATGCAAATATGTATAAAGCCCTTTTCAGCAGACCATCTCTAGAATTCATGACCTTCAGAGAGTCATACCTCCAAGGGAAGATGTTTTTTTAATAGTGTCTGCAGCCTTACCTGCACTGAAGAACGGCTGACAAGGCGAGTCCAAGGACATTCAGAGATGAGATGTCCTTTTCCAAATACTCTCATCTGTATAGACAAAGAAATAAAGAAGTAGAACCGTTCTCGTTCTACACGGTATGGAAAGGAAACAGCATAGGAAACAGGATCTTAACAGTGGTGCTGACAAGAACCACCATCTACCTTTAACCTAGGTATTTTGTGGACATATGGAGAAGATTTTGGCCTTAAAATGGGCAAAAAAGGTACAGGACGTTAGCTCAATAACTGTTTTACCTTCTTGGGTTCCAGTCAAGAGCTTGGACGAAAATTAGGAAAAGAACTTTAACGGTCATTTCTGTTAGTGCACTAGTAGGATTTTTGCTAGGCTAATTTCATTGCACATTTTTGGCTTTTCTACATAACACAAACATTTGAAGTTTTTTCAAATACATTTTTCAAATACATTATTTTAGTGAAACATTTTTTTCTGTATGTCCTTTAATTAAGGGACACTGTTTGTTGCCTTTATCTAAGCTACCACTCATCGTGGCAAATGTCCAGAAAGTCTCTTCCACCATGATGAAATCAAATGGCTGGCTGATTCCAAAGTCTTCCACCTAAACATGTTGTTGGGTAATGTTCAAACTTGCATATGAAGGCCTCACCAAAGTTAGAGCTGCATCTACAGACACCACAGTGAAAGAAGATATTTTTTAACTTGTAGTTTCCAGTTTTAACCATATTTTTTCCAACAGCATCTAAATGCTGCAGGACCTACAGAGTGTCTTCTTCTTCTCCTTCTTCTTCTTTTTTCGACTGCTCTCATTTAGTGGTTGCCACATCGGATCATTTGTTCCAATTTCTTCTGGCCCTCTGCATCTTCCTCCTTCAAACCGACCACCTGCATGTCCTCTCTCACCACATCCATGAACTTCCTCTTTGGTCTTCCTCTTTTCTTCTCTCCTGGCAGCTCCATCTTCAACACCCTCCTCCCAAAATAGCCAAAGGACCATATAAATAGCCATATGACTCTTCTTCTTCTGCTACACTTCTTCTACACTTCAGCTGCACTTTTTCAGGGGTTGCAATGGCCAATCTTCCATTTCCATTTCTTCCAGACTTTTGATTCTTGCTGTTTCGCTATGACCACCTGCATGTAAATGGCCACATGACTCTGTTAAAATCGACTAATAATTATAGATTTTTTAACTCGAAAACATGAGGCTTTCCTTGAAGATCTGGAAGGTCTCTGCGGGTTTCTGATTCAACTTCACACACAACCCTTTAGCGCTGTAAATCACATCACAAAAATGTGCATGTCTGGTTACAGTTGCTAAGTTACCACTGGACAAAGCTGTTTAGGGATGAATGCTAAAGCCTGAGCGCACACTCTTACAAGGCTCACACTATTGGAGTTTGTTAAATGGCGTATTAGGACTAAGTCCCTCATAAGTGGCACAATAATTTGTTGCATTTTGCTGCTCCTACTCCATTGCCGTTCTAGGTGACGGTCTAAGTTTGCTCACCCTGGGCCTAACTTTCTGAACTCTTGCTTGAATTCTGTGGAGCAAACCCCAAGAGGGCTGCTCAGCAATGTCAAATTTTAACACACCGAAGGTTTCTCAAGCATACAAACTAGTCAGGCCTGAAGTGCTAAATTGGAATTGATGGTGCAAACAAAGCACTCCAGCTCATTCTGTCGCAGGGAGCACGTTAACAAATGTAGGGGTTAACATGTACAGCAGGTCTCAAACGTAGGAGTGCTAAAAGCCTTAATTAGTTTCGTGAAGTGGAGGTGGGCTTTATTATGCAGTGAACAGGGTTTTACAATCGACCTTAGGGCGCAGGGAACTTTATGAAAACAAAAAAAGCATGACACAGAGTATGGATGATCTGCTGGGAGTGCATTATCAGCAACAGCATGCCATCATATCCATCCACAAAGTAGTTTGGCATGTGACAGATCTGAGCTGAGAGAAGTGTCAAAATAAAATAACAAATGATGCAGCAGTGATTTGTGCCCTGATGCAATCCAGTGTCACTGGAGGGATGGTTGCAGCTGCCGTTTGCTACATTAGCCTTGAGGCCTGAGAAGCCATTGGAAGTATCAAGCATGAAAAGAGGTTAATACTACCTCCACATTCAACAAACTTAAAATTGACATGTTTCTGCTAATATTATTATTTATAGGTGGCACAGATGATAGTGAGGTCATCCCACAGAGGGAAGGTTTGGGGTTTGATCCCCTTGGTTCTATCTGTGTGGAGTCTGCATGGGTTTTCATTCAGTAGTTCTGGTTTTCCTCCACAGTTCAAAGACATGCATGTCAGCTGGTCTGAAGAGGTGGCTCAAATAACAATTTGACGAAAGTATCATATTAGGAAATACGGCATATATTTGTATTCCTATAAGTTTGGAAACCCTTTTCATTATTGCATAAAATCTTTGGCTGAAATCACCACCTTTTCTTCTTCTTCTTGTTTCGGCTGCTCCCATTTAGGGGTCGCTACAACAGATCATCCTTTTCCATTTCTTGCTGTCCTCTGTGAAATCACCACCTCTGAACAAATCTCTGAACAAATATATAGTTTCCTCTCCTTCTGAACTCTTGAAGTTTGGAAATTTTCCTAGGTCATCTTGCATGCACAGAAAATTCAGGATCCTGGAATGGATTGTTCAGGTCTGAAAAACGGACATTTCATAACTTCTTTCATTTAGTTTAAGACTAACTTGAATGTATATTTTGGATCCAAATCTTCTTGTAATTCCCAGCCTCTTTTCTTCCTCAGTTTCTTCATTGACTGTGGGAGATCACTTTGCAGGGCATGTTGGTATTTACTGCATGTCAGTCAAATCTTCCTTTAGGTCCTCACTAGAGCTTTTGCAGACCGGTGTTTTTTCCATTCTCCTTAACTTCCATTTCCGAAAATGTCAGTTTAAAGTCCTCTCTTACGCGTAAGAGTGAATTATCTTCAGTTTTATATCATTCAGCCACTTAAACAAGCTGTTGAGTACGACTCTCTGAAAGAATTGAAGAACTACATAATTAGTGCTGAAATCGTCTTCATCAGGCTTGGGTTAAGGCTTAATGAATCAATGAAGCGCTGTCGCTTCTGTCATTCCCAGGCGGGACAGTCCGGGTCCTTTCTGCATGGGGTTTGTTCTCTCTGTGTGTGTGTTTACTCTGGGATCTCCAGTTTCCTCCCCCCGTCCAAAGACCTGCATGTCAGGCAGTTTGGAGATGCTAAATTGCCTGTGGGTGAGATTTTATTTATGAGTGTTTTCTGTGTGTCTGCCTTTCGATGGACTGTCGACCTGTCCCAGGTGTCCCCGCCTTTCGCCTTGTGAGAGCTGGGATAGGCTCCAGCATCCCATTGCAAGCCTAATTAGGACAAGCGGCTAAAAAAATGAGTGAGAGTGAGAGAGGTTTTAATAAATTTATATGAAATGTATTTCTTTATTTTTGTGCTCAGAGGTGACAAAGTGCATGAGATGCTGAAATGAGTCACAGCTGATCAGCTTCTGGATAGCAGTTGGGGTCAATTTAGTCAATAAGGATATACATTTGTGCACAGTTTTACAAAAATAAAATGGAGCATGTCGAGCAGACAGGCATTATAAATATCCTCTTCCCAGAGGCAGTGCTGAGAGTCCTTGGCTGCTGAAGAGTAGAATTCATGAACATTCAATCTGAACTGCATTCTGACTGAATGGATGATGATAGGAGTGTTTCTGTCAAAGCATGGCGGCTCTCTTTTATGTGATCAGCATGGGAATGTAAGATATTTTGAACTGAATGATGTATGATTTATGTGCAGATCACCATATTGCACTCAGTCAGGCAGGGCTTAACAACTGATGCATGCAGATTGTCAGTGGTAATACATTCGTCCGCTGCACCCTTTTGATGCTCGTTGACTCAGCAGTCGGTAGCTGTTAGCACTTCGAATGGCGGAACATCTCATTTTCATGTTGATTCCCGACAAACCCCATTTCACACACATATATTCCCCTAATCATGTTGTCTTTATGGAGATGAGCCTGGATATACTAATCCTAACGAGTTTTGCTGTTGAGCTGGAATTAGCATTTAAGTGCCAACCTTCATTTCATTTAATCACTGCGATGCTCTCATGATACCCCCCAACTTGATTCCTGTCATAGTCATTGTCAGTACGCAACTGCTAGTTAGGTCTCCAACCATCTCAGCAATGCTGGAAGGGCAAAAGTGTGTATGCTAATATATATCTAGGAGGCCAGCATGTGCTAGAATAGACGTGGACACATTTGTTGGTACCCTTCTACGACAAAAAAGAACCTCTATCACTAAAAGAACTGATAGAAGTTAGTGGCATCCATCGTTATTCATTTCATGTTTAACACACAGCCGAATTGCTTTTTGTTATTTGATTCTGAATAAATGAAAGTGGCCAGAAATGATGGCACTAGTAACTTCATATTTTGTTGCGCAACCATAAACAGCAACCGCTGCCAACAAGCCATCTCTGCAGCTCTCAATGTGGCCACGTCCTGGAAGGTTGGCTCTAGTCCCATGGACCATGTAAATGTAGTCACAGGAACATGATATAGCCTTATATAGTCCTTCAGCCTTTACCGTGCTTATCTATACTTTTCTTTCTGAGCTCCGGAAACAACCCTCCTCTGCTTTCTCTGGTCAATGTTAAGTGTGATGCATACAGCGATACAAAACTACACAGTGACAAGGTGTCTTACTTTAAATAGGCTGAAGGGCTGGTAGAAAGATTAAAAATGCATGTGCTACAGTGAGAATGTCCTGGGGTCGATTCCCAGGCAGGGCAGTCCGGGTCCTTTCTGTGTGGAGTTTGTTCTCTTCGTGTCTGTGTGTGTTTCCTCCAGGAGCTTGGGATTCCCACAAAAGATTGGAGATGCTAAATTGCCCGTAGGTTTGTATGTGAGCGTGTTTGCCCTGTGATGGACCGGCACCCTGTCCAGGGTGTTTCCTTGCCTTTAGCTCTGTGAGAGCTGGGATAAGCTCCTGCAACCCTAATTAGAACAAGCGGCTCTGAAAATGAGTGAGAGAGCGAGTATTAATGTAAATATATTTCTAATTGTTGCTTAAACAATGTTATTGGATGGCTCAACCCATTTGGAAAAAACAAATGTATAATTCTATTATATCACATGCCTGCTGTCTAGCATCATGCCGGGTGATGGTGGATGAGGAAGGCCATCCTGCTCACCCACAAAGCTCAAAATTTGGGGAAAAAGCAACCCCAAAAATGTGAACATTCTGTAAACCTTCTTAATGGAGTACAAGTAAGTCACCTTCGTCCTTTCTTTTAACGAAAGGATTCTAAAACCATTTCAGACAACACCTGACTGTTTGAGAAAAGGCAGGACTCCCTCACTCTTGCAGCAGATTTGTGTTTAAGATGTTGTGCAAGACGTCTCTGCACTTTCTTGAACCTCCTGCGTAAGCTCCTTTTTTAAAGTTTAATTCTCAAATCTCTAGTAATGTCTTTTGAATTTCTAATCACAAGCTTTATACATCTGGGATAATCCTTTATCCAAGATTTAAGCCCTTGTTTCTGCTCTTTGTCCCAGCGCATCTTAAAGTCTAATTCTTCCAACCACAAATAGGCTTCGCATCAAAAGAAATAATTAATGCATGAATGCATTTTAGGGAAACATCGGCAGATGAGAGGGCCTGATAATAGGAGCAATAAGCAGCAAACACACGCACTCAGTGAAGCCCGTGTCGCTGTTAGTGAGCGAATACCTGTGCGGTGGAAACTGGATTAGTATGTTGAGTGCCCTTCTAATTTACATAACCTCCCTTGTGGAGCAAGCCAACAAGCCAGGGTAGATTTGTTTTACTGGACCAAAACTGCAGACAGGGATGGCTGCCGATGCGGTTAACTATTAAGTTTGATTTGATAAAAAAACAGGTTTCCCTTTAGAAACTATATTAAAATAAAGATTAGATGAACATCAGCACATTCATGGACTATACTAAAAATCCTGTGTTGTATTTTCTTTTTGTCTGTTCTTATTGTGTAATTTTTCGTAATTATATGCACTTTTCTGTCATTTATGATTCTGGAAACTGTAATATTTAAGGCTCAAAGAAAATGACATTATTTGTCAAATTTCGTGAAAAAAAAAAGAATTTAGTTCGGACCTCATAAAAAAGAATACATGTCAACTTTTTTCCTCTACAAATATAAAATGTCCCTCTATGAAGTGTACATAGCCTCTAATGTTGAGCCTTGTGCCCTGTTCCTGACTTTACAGCTGACTGGCATTGTTTAGTGGAAAAGTGAAAATGAAAGTGACTAATTTAAGTCACTGTGAAACGTGGCACAGCACACAGTGAACCACAACAAAATTCAAACTCTGCATTTTATCTACACACACCGTGCAGCGGGGGGCAGCTATTTAAAGTGCCCACTATCCACTACCTTCTAATCCTGGGGCAGCGGTGGCCTAGTGGTTAAGGAGGGAGGGAGGGATCCTCCACAAGATATATGCAGGTTCTGCCAACGTGGGGCTCTGCATGTGACCTTACCATTTTTAGTGCCTGGAAAACTTTTGCAGGTCTGTAAAGGGATTGAACGTGTCAAAAATGTATATCTTCAGTGTATATTTCTTCTCTGTCTGCTGTTAATGGGTGATCCCTTCACATCTAAGTATTAATTTGCTTTGAACAGAGGGAAAATGTACTCCATGCTTTATTTCCCTCCAGGGCTCTGTGCTTGTTATATGACTGAAAACTATGAATAACCTTGTGAAACAGTTTAATGGAGCAACTAAACTATTTGGACAAGCTTTGCATCTTAATGGAGAGCAAGAGATGGTCTGAGCCTCCTAAGGATGGTTTCGGGGACGTATTTACAGAAAAAACTGGCAAGTTAGGAGCAGTTCTTCATCAAAATTTGGACCTAAAACATATCTTAGGTGACCAGATTCATCTGAGGTAGGTGAAAAATGATGACACTGACTTCACAGAATTATACCAACATTGTATGTCTTTTGAGTCTTTGGGCTCGTTTTCAGTATTTGCTAAAAGTGATACAATTACTTAAACCTCAGACTTACAAAACGTTCCCAATAAGTGCACACCAGACCCACTAGCGTTAGTAAAGAACAAAAACATTAGCACCACGCAAGGATTAAATGGCTAATCTCTGTCAGGGAGGAAACTCATTGGAACACGGATATTTGAATTCGGGGCCTTCACTTCTTCACACCCTGACTGGGGGACTGATAATGGAATTTACAGGCCACTGGTCTGTTTACACTGAGGATCACACTAGAGTTCCTGTCAGTGCGATTCATGGTGAAAGCTTTCCAGCCAAAAAAGCAAAGCAGCAGGTGAGCCCAGTCTGAAAGCTGACAAGAACGACGCTGACAGCTCTGAAAAGAAATCAATGCTATTTTCATTCGGCCTACAATTTTCGCCTGTGAATTTGGCTCCGGGCCCCAGGGGTTTGCCCATCACAGCTTGTCTTGAGTCAGCCAGGGCTAGAGGAGGCTGAACGGTCTACAGGCCATGCCTTGCTTTTTCTCCATGCATGCAAGTCTGTAAACAATTACTTTTCTAATTTATGGAAAAACTTCCCAGACTTGAAGAATTATACAGTCAGATCAGAGGTGTAGAAAAAAAATTCTGGCAATAATGATGCCAATTTGAGAATAATAATAAGATGCAAACTGGTTGCTAGCTCTATAATAAGACGACAAGATTTCAACATTTCCAGATCTGTTGTCAATATTTTGTTAAAATATCCAATGGTTTCAAACTATTCAATAAAAAAAGATTTATTTTGACCATGGTAACTGTTGGACTGTACAATGGTGTAACCCACTGATAAAACTGGCTACTGGTATCTTTGTAAATTCCGTCAAAAAATCCTGCAGAAGCCCACAAAGAAGAGTGACACTTCTGCACACTCGATGAAGAAAAAGGGTGAAGGACAATGGTTCATATTATCTATAGATATAAGAGAGAGAAGAAAAAATAAAAAAGAGAGTGAAAATTAAAAAAGAAGGATTAAAATAGATTATATGTCTACTAATCCACTCCCTCACAGCTGGTAATATGATTCTTCTGTGCCAAAATCCCTGATTCTAAACCTTGGTCCTCTTCTGGTTTCTGGAGTCTAGAGCCTGGTCATTCTTTCTGATCTGTTTGTAACTCACAGTATAAAACAGGGACATTTCTGGGGCAGTGAAAAGTCAGAGACAGAGCACAGCACACTGAACCACAACGAAATGCTTCCTCTGCAGGCCAACAAATCCAAGACTGTTGATAAAAAACAGGGACATCTGGCCACCCTACTTCAGAAAGAGCAACGTTGTTGTTACGTGTCCAAAATATGTGTTGGTCAGTTTATATTCCTACAAACATTATGATCTTCTTCAAACACTACCACTTGCCATGGATCACTAAGTAGCAGCTATCTGCACCATCAGAGAGCATCTTCAGAGATGTTGTGGGACTTCCTTGACCTGGATATCAACATTTATGGGAGGCGGTGCAATGAGAAGACTCAGGCCAATTCCCTCTCTGATCTGGCCTCTCAATCTCCCTGAAGACATCCAGAGCTCCTGGGACATTTTTGGAAAAGCAACCTGCATTAATAGCTGTGCAAAAGCTGGAACTAGCTGTAGCTTCTTGGATGAGTGAAGAGTGGAGAACATACAAGACCTTGAAGCTTTGATAAAGATAGAATGCAGCACTTAAACCTAATTAAGAGCAGTGAATATGTATAATGAAATGGACAGATGTGGTTCTGAACCTCATTCCCAGGTTGCTGCTTTTAGCCTTGACTGGAAAAAGTTTGCCAAGGTTTCTTCTGAAACCAGGCATTCTTTTTATTTCCTGGCTCAGAAGAAGTTTTACTCTCAAAACGCTATCTTGTGAATGGGTGAGTGGCCTTTGAAAAATCCACTCCTGAAATATTTTCCCTCTGAATTTTTCGAGCTCATTTCGGTGTCAGTTATTGCAGATGGTGAAACAGAAGGGTTTAATAACAGGCTCTTATTCTTCACTTGCCTACCGGAAGGCATTCCTCTGCTGCTTAGAAGAGAACTTCACAAGTTCTTTATGAGAGTCCTTTATCAGTCTCCTTTCCAACATCGTTTTTTTTTTTTTTGCGATGGCACTGATTGCATGCTCTCGTGTGAATCTCGCACTTTGAAAGGTAGGTATTATAAGTGCAGTTATTAATGTGAGGAAAGATGCCCTGGATCAAAGGTGCCGGTGAAGTGCCTAGCTATCTCGTTAAAAGATAACAAGCCTATCATTTGATTGCTTGCCTCGCAGGCGTTCTTGGTAAGTACAGTGTGTGTTCACCGTAACACGGTTTCAACCACCATCAAGGGCAGATCGTTCCGTCTGAAGCCTTTCTCGCGCTGCGGAAATTTGCATTCAGTACATCTGGCGGCGCGAGACGCCAAGCACGGCCCAGCCTGTTTGGCAGTCCTCTTTGGTACGCCGATACCAATTACTTTTTTCGAACATGAAGCCCAAGACTTAATCGCTTCCATCCATCTCCATTAAGAGCAGAAAACACCTGCCAAAGGCTCAGCAAAATGAAATGTCACCCAAGTCCTCGCGTAGCTTCAGGATCTTCTGCACGGCCGTCGCTCACCACCGCTTGCTCTCGGCCCTGCAGTAGGAAAGTTGTTGCGAGAAGCTTTCTCAGAGGAGAGGCTTCGGATTAATTAGCTCGAGATATCATCGGTTGCTCTTTTCATTCGCTCACATTACGCTTGGCTGGGTCTTGAACTGACACGTCGCAGGAGGCGATAACGCTCCTTTCAACAGAGAGCTTTCATTACAGTTGGGCCGTTCCCTCAGCAGCCGCTCTTCAATTGCCTCCGTATTGACCGCGCTTCCTCATGTTTATTCAGCTGGAGCTGTGAAGTATTGTCCAGAGCGCTGAAAGAGATAGAGAGCCAATGACACACTCAAGCGTCTGCTTCCCAGTTTGAAAATATTGGCAGGAGAATTATACTGACCCCTTGCAGACTGAAGAGGAACAAGCATGGCATTTTGCACTCCTAGAAGATTGAAGGGCACACTGAAATGCACCACAGTTTAAAAATTGGGTTTGGGAATCATATTGGAATCAGATTAATAGTTCTGGCCATTTTGTCTAAGAATAACCAAAGCACTGATTGCAGTAAAGCATAAACTGGGTTAAAAAACTAAAAGGATTAAAGACTAGAAGATATACGATTTTTAAAATATAAATAATAAAAGTGTTTTTAGTTATTAAACACAACATATGTTTGGCAGTGGTGTATGTGTGCTTAAATGGTTAACATTTAAGATGTTTAACGTTCATTTTTTGGATCATTTGCAATTATTTGCATTTTCATTTTAAATCATATTTATACTTTTCTTTATACTAAGAAAAACAGTTTTAGGACTTAAATCATGAAGCCCTTAAAGAAAATATCTCACATCTGGCTTCCAATTAAAGTACTGCAGGATGAATGGGTCCCCACTTCTGCTCATATAATCAAATTCATTTCTAGAGAAAAACTTGATCATATTTCTATTAAGTATTTTATTATATTAAAAATATAAGTAATAATTTAGATCCGTAGCTGCCATGATAGCTCTTTATTCTCGATTTCCTATATTTTCTGTAATAAGGATTTGTGACATTATTATTTGGGCAAATAGCAGCCTTCACAAACTAGAGGAACCTGCCAAGAAAATCATAGAGATTTATAAAACGCTTGAACTAAAGCGATAAAATCACCGAAAAGCACCTGGAATTCATCACACCTCCCTAACATTAGCAAGTAATGTGCTGCTGACTGGGACACTTTAACTGAGCAAACTTAAGGTGGTAACAAACTTGTTCTGAAAGAAAATGTGAGTTAAGGTCATTCACACAGTCATTTTTAGCACCTTCTATTTTGTGATGTGCTTTATCTGTCCCAGTGATCAAACTCAGCTGATCCATTTCCATGAACTGGTAAGGAAGGGTTGATCATTAAAAAAAAAAAAGTTTTTTTGATGCAAACTCATCTGATCCATTTCAACATTTCTTTTCAGGTCTTGCCAGCAGTGTGTTAGGAGAAAGAGAAAGTAGACAACATCTTCCAAAATTTTCGCACATTATCCCATGGTTGGATCTTCTCAACGCTGGTTAAACAATGTCTCTGCCAACAAGCATGATCTTCATAAGTATTTTGTGTAGGCGAGGATTTTAGTGGCAGATATCTCTTTCTATACACCACTGCTGTGAACGATTATGCCTCATTTCACAAGGTGGTGGTGGTCTAGTGGTATGGTACTTGCCTATGGATCTATGGCTCAAGAGATCCCAGGTTCAAATCCCACCTCTGGCACTACCACCACTGGGTCCCTGAGCAAGACCCTTAACCCTGAGTTGCTCTAGGGGGACTGTCCCTGTCATTAGGACATGGAGGTTGCATTGGAAAAAAGCATCTGCTAAATGCCATAAATGTAAAAGAAAGGAGCTTTTCAAACTAACTCTGAGTATTATTATGATTATTAACTCTGATTACTCAATTAAAATTAAACTTTGGAAAATCTATGCAATTTCGGTGGAAAGTGCTACATTGCTCAAAGATGCATGCTGAGGCTCCTCCAGTGCCACAATACAAGTGTTCAAATTATGAAGTGTGACCTACAAAGATCTCCCTTTCTTCTTTCTTATGTTGCATTCTGTCTGTCCTGCAATGATGGACACATCAAGGGACCACCTTTTCTGTGTGTTTTTGTTCCTTTAGGCTGAAATGGGTCTCAGGAAAGTGAAAAATTGCAATCATGGAGAGTTCCCCTCAAAGGCCTTCCAAGACCTCCAACATAAGAAACATCTGCCAGAAAGTCCAATGCTGTCTGTCTCACTATGTTGTTCTTAGCCTGGGCTGGACAACGTTCTCAGTCATGGGAAACAAAACTGTAAAGTTTCATGTCAGGGTAAGTAGAGGGTTCTTTCACTTTCACTCTTTAAATCTTTTGCTTAAATGACAAACACAACACTAGAAGCTCACAATGTAGAAGTATACTTGCATTCTAGGCCTACAGACTAGCAAACCTGTGTTGTAGATCCAGTGAGCCAGGATTTACATCATCGCAGAGACTTCTTTAAACAGTATCATCACGTCTAAGAGCTAACTCCTGAAGAGGCAACCTTGGACTTACCTTCACCCACATGAGTCAAAAATGGCTGACTCACCCGGCCGTTAGTGCCACTTCTCTCGCTGAAAGCTGGATGGTTTAATTCAAGAAACATGGAAGAAAAGAGCCGGCGGTAATTAGTGGACATTATGTCTCCATTACATTTTCATTGACAAGCCATAAGTGGCCCGATAAAAGTGCCACTGAAAGCCATCTCCAGCCAGCACTAATAAAACAATGGACTGAAGATCATTGATCACCCTCAATCTTGATGATTCATCTAATAATTAGTGTGGTGAACAGTCTCAGACTGAAATAGGCGGAAATAATCACAGGATCGATGTCAAATTGGTTTATGTGGGGAAATCGGTGCCCATTAAAGGAATGGTTGAGTGAAAAAGAAGGAAAAAAATTCTAAATTACACAATTTTCCAACAACCCCAGATGTGGCCCATCATCCAAGCTTCTTTAACTTAGAGCAAAGTTAATTTAGCTCCCCCAAAACAAATCTCAGCATGCTCAAACATCATCCAGCTTTTCTTTGTGGTGAAGCAGATGGTGATCTAGTAGAATGGATGTGGTTTAGGACACAGTATGACTTACTGTCAGCTATAAGCATGAAGTAAACTTTACAGTGTAACGTTTGTAGACACTACAGTAATAAAAACAGGAGTGGGAGTGCTAATCAGTTTTTGAGGCATAAATAAGTCATACTGTGTCCTAAACTACAGCTACAAATCTCCTCCACCTTAATGAAGAGCTAGTCAAGGGAAACTTTGGTGTATTTCAGTATTTAAAGTTTAACTCGTTGCCCCCTTGGCGTGTGTTGTTGTGCTTGTTTGGCCCAATTTGACTTGCCTAGCCATGTGCTCAAAAAATTTGACAAAAAAAAAATGTTACATCCGTTCATTTCGCCAACCCTTCAAAGCATAAAATATTATGTCTGCAAACCCCACAACCCCCCTCCATTCCCCCAGATGACAGCGTTTTATTTACTTAGCTCTAAGCTAATGCGCTACCAAAGAACTAACACGCTAGCTCCAAGCTAATGCTCTAGCCCTGAGCTTAGTAGCCCTGAGCTAATGCGCTTACTGTGTAACATTTTAGCTCCAAGCTAATGCCATAGTCCTGAGCCATAGCATTATTTGTGCATTTTTCCTGAAACTTAGCATGTCCCTTCATTTCTGCATTTCTGCTTATGATAACCAGAAATTTTATATTTTTCAGATGCCTTATTCTGCACTGAAAGGAGGAAACATTTCAGAGACTGTAATCTGCACTTTTTACTTTTATACCCTGAGCACACTGAGTACATGAGTACACTGAGAACCTGTATGTTTTACTTTTAAAGTGAAAGTGACTACTGTTCATCATTGTCAAACACAGCACAGCACACAGTGAACCGCGACGCAGCCATATACAAAGTTCGGGGAGCAGTGATGGGGACGGTACCTTGCTCAAGGGTACCTCAGGGCAACCTACTGATCTGGAATTCAAACTCATGACCTTCCGATCCTGTGGCCTGCTCCCAAATGCCACTGCCTTTTACTTTTATACTCTGAATACGTTTTAGAGCCTGCACCTTTCACTTTCACTTTCATATGTGCATAAGAATATGAGCCACTTTGACAAGGACCAAATGCTGGAATGTATTTTAACAGTGCTAATTGGCATAGAGCATTTTCACATGTCTTCTTGTTAAGCCTAAGTTTCTTCTCAGCATCTCCAATCAGTCTTTTTTTCAGAACATCTCTGGTGTCCATGTTCCCAGTAGCTATTCTCTCGCTGTCTAATGCTCCCCACACATCTCATTACTGCAGGTTATTGTTCTCATTCCACACACATCGTGCCCTACATGGACACACACACACACACACACACACACACACACCCACACTCAATACAGTGGGTCCAGCCGAGCACATTTACATGCTGCAAGCTCTTTTTAATGGTCTTGTCACACTGTCTAGCATAGGAGCCAGCTGCTCTAATTAGTTATGGATTCCTCTGTCAGTCACCCCCTCCTTGTTGTTCAACACGGTGTCATTTGTTCCCCAACACCTTTATTAAAGTAAGACCGCCGCTTGTTTGAACAGCTGCCGAGCCGTGATTAGCACTGAGAGAAAAGTTTGCTCAGGTCCAAGGTTGCCTATTCAGTTACGGGGAAGTCTGGTGTAGGCCGAGGTCGGAGGGTCGTGAAGAACTTTGGGACAAAACAGGTTCAGTAATAGGTCGATATTGAAAGTATGGGGACCATTTAGCATGCCCAAGTACATCTTCAGCAGCATACACAGAGGTACATATCTGAAATCAAACTTTGTCCTGTGTTGGACCCAAGTGGTCCATAATATTGGCCAATAGCCACAATATTAAAACCACTAATGGGTGAAGTGAAATTGGCACCTGTCAAGGCTTACATGAAAAAAAAAAGCACACAGACAAGAGGGTCCCTTGATGTGTACATAGTTGCAGGAGTGGACATGTGGAGAAATGGCTTGTATTGAGTGTAATGTCTGTGATGGAAGAACTAGTAAAAACAGAGGAAGCAGTGAAGTTAAGGTTCATTATTTTCAGCAGATTGTTCAGCAGATGTTTTTATTGAAGTTTTTTATTAAAGGTTTTAATAGTCTTTGAATTCTGTTAATGAGTGAGGTTCAGTTCAGTTTCAGCACAAACCAATGCAGGAATCGTCCTTCAGAGCAGACACTTTTTACTTTTGAACTCAGTAGTGAAGTTCAGTAATCTCTCTCTATATAAGCCCATGTTCTTCTACTTGAGTAACCAATGTGTGTACTTTTGCCACCTGTGGATATATGAGGCAGTCAACATGAAGTTCATGTGCTGGATGCTTTGACAAGGGCCAACGCATTCATTTTAATAGTGCTAACTGGCGTCTGTTTGCCTCAATCCGTTCCATCAAGACTGAATGGCATAAGTAGTTTTTTTCCGATAAATGGAACATGGAGGGAGTGGCACCATCCACTCCTCACTAGGTGGTAAATGGCTCCAAATGGCCCTCTTCCCTTTCACACAAACCCACGTGCACCAGCTGAAGCCTCCATGCAGCTGAGAGCAAAACCTCACACGTCCCCTCTGAGCGTGGCCTGCTTTTCTCACGGCAGATGGGTTGCGTCGGACCCCACTGCGAGAGTGTGCCTGCAAGCGTTTAGAATTGAACTGCTGGTCTTCAAGCAGCTCTATTAACACCTAGGGGAGAGCAGGCCAGAACCAAACACGTTGAGCTTTTTGCTGAACACCTTTGCTTTTTTTGTCTACCAGCAGATTACAGATATAATCTCTGCCACACATGAAAACAGGAACTGCATTTCCAGTGTCTGAACAATTCATTTGTAAAAGTGTACAAATGGTAGAACATTCCCCATAGGGGGTAGCTGTAACAGTTGCTAAGGAATTCAGAGAAATTCCCACAAAACAGTTCATTTGAAGCGATTCCATGCCAAGAGAACAAAACTGACCTCACTCTCTTTAGATGGGTAGGATAGCCTACCACTCCTAGTCAGATTCAGACCATTTTAATGAAGCTCCCTCAGTCAAGTTTAAAACTCACGGGCTAGGCCTTTTTTATGTCAGAGAAAACAAACCAACACATGGATCAGCACAAAAGAGCAACACATAATAATGAATCATTTATAAATAAATCAATAACAAAAAGAAATGACAACCATTACAATGAACACTCTTTGCATTTTAGTGAGATCCTGTTTCTTATTTTTTACACCTACCCCTTATTTTCAAGTATCCCCTTGAAAGTGAACACTTTGCCCTCTTTATCTCAACAAAAAACTGAACCAATCCACCCCTAAATGTGAGCAAACAAATAGAGTCATAGGGCTAATTGGTAGTGGAAAGGGGGATGGGGTTGAGATTGGGCCTTAGTAACCTGTTAGCAGAAGGTATGAAGTACCTTTAATTGGGACGTTATAAAGCCGGCCCAAAGGCATCAACCCTAAGTTAACTGGGCCAAACATGGCCAGATAGGCTAATAATTATTTTCTTTGCTTTCTGGGCTTGTTTCTCCTATAAGAAGCCTCCAATTATCTTAGAGTAAATGTTTAGAATACCAATTAAGCTGTCCTTGTCCTTCACAGACAAACCATTAAGTCAGTTTGTTGGACGATTTGTGTTCTCCAAAGCCTAGTGGTTAGGTAGTTGGCCCCGGGATCAGAAGGTTGTGGGTTCAATTTCCAGACCATTAGGTTTCCCTGAGGCACCCTCGAGCAAAGTATCGTCCCCATCACTGCTCTCCGGGGACTTTAAACAGCTACCCCCTGCTGCATGTGTGTATGGGTGAAACGCTGAGTTGAATTTCGTTGTGTTGTACAGTGCTGTATTTCAAAATGACAAAAAGAGTCACTTTCACTTTCAAAGGTGTGTTGAACTGTTTAGTGGCATTGTGTTCATAGCACCACAGTGATGCATTCATCCTCTAAGACTAATCTGGAATAAATCCTAAAAACTAATGATATAAAGTAATAATGTACAAAGTGAAGGATTATATGTTATGACAGACCTCAGTTCTCAATCCTCTTGGCTGTCGTACTCCGAGTTACCAAATCACACATCATCAGAGAGACTTGCGGGTTGTCACACGGAGCTCAGCGGCAAGTCGCTTTGCAAGTCGTTCTTATAAAGTCAGCCGCCGGAAAAGCTCTGATAATCAATGGTCGTTTCATGTGCACTCTCTAAGTGCTGTTTATAGATTTCAATGCATTGACTTTACAACAGCTCGAGGTAAGCATGCTTATAAATCAGCTTGTAGCGATGAGAAGGCTGTGATGGAACCTGCTGACCCCTCATAATTTATGGATGAGCTATCAACACACATTAGGATATATGGAAAAACAGGGTGTGCATGAGAAATAAGCAATTCCTTTATTTTTTGTGCTGAAAGGATGCCTTTAAATGTACATGCAGCACTCATTGAACACCCGAAAATCTTCCCACCTATATTCACAGTGGTATGATGTCCTTTTCCTGGAATGCTGTTTTTAGTTTATGCCAGACATGTCCTCTGTTGCGGTGTCCAAATAATTCAATTTTAGACTCATCTGTCCAAAGAACATTAATCCAAGAGTCCTGGTCTTTGTCTACATTCTCTCTGGCAAACTTCAGTCTGGCCTTGATGTTTCTCTTAGAGAGCAAAGGTTTCCTCCCAGGACACGAACCATGAAGTTAAAGCTGTGCATCTGTTTCTGATTGTAGAGACACTTTCCCTTCAACAGTAGCAAGAGCCTGCTGAAGGTTCCATGATGACATTTTAGGGTTTTGGCAGACTTATTTTAGCATCTTGCTGTCTGCTCTCGGGGTGAACTTGCTTGGACGGCCAGACCTGGGCATGTTGGCAGTTGTTTTTGGAAGTCCTCCACTTGTAGACTATTTTCCAGACAGTGGAATGGCTGATTGCAATTTTTTTTTTAGATCTTTTAAAAATCTTTACCAGACTTATAAGCTGCTACAATCTTCTTTCTGAAGGCCTTAGACAGACATTTTGATCTCATCATGGTGTTCACTCTCACCTCAACAGTGAGGAACATAGAACTACATTTACATTACATTTACATTTATGGCATTACTAATTACAGGGACAGTCCCCCTGGAGCAACTCAGGGTTAAGGGTCTTGCTCAGGGACCCAGTGGTGGTAGTGCCAGGTAGTGCCATTCGAACCTGGGACCTCTTGATCCAGAGGTCTGTAGGCAAGTACCCTACCACTAGACCACCGCCACCCTAACTAAATGTCTGAGGTTTATATTAAATCCTTCAAAATCCTGAGTAACGATGTTCTAATAATGTGCACCTGATGTGCTACACCTGTGTGTGATATGAGCCATTTTAATTGAGAATAAAGGTGGTGGTGTCCTAATTTATTATTCACCAGAAATTGCATTGTTGTAGAATTACATTTTATTAAAGATTTCCTTTTCTTCAGAAGTCTTTTCTTCAGTTGTGGTTGTTTAGTTATATTACTCAAATCACCCAGTATTGTTCAAATTGAGATTAAATTTCCATATGTCCAAGAACGTTACAAAAACAAACAGGCTTTCAGGGTAGGGTATCCTAATTTTTTCACGACTGTATATGTAGCTGATTGGGCTTTTGTGACAGGCTGCTTAGTTTACGAACTGAATAGACATTGATGAACTGGTGACCAGTCCGCAGAATTCCCCCTGTGACCCTGGTTGGTGGAAGTATCTCAGATAATGAACATATAGATTGTATGGACTGGGGAGAGAAGGTATGAGCTGATACAATGTTAACATGATCCATTAAACTCTGCCAGAAAATGAGACTTTTAAAAGTGTGCTGCGCTGCAAAGTTCTCCTGTCTAGTCGTCAACGACCTTCAACCAGTCCACATTTTCTCTTTTGTTCTCTTTACGAAGCTTTGCATCTCTTCCAGAGCTGCTCTGCATGTGCTAATGAGGAATTTCACAGATTTTTAAAAAGTTCTGCATAATTCAGCTAGAGGGGGTTTGGTGTGAAATGGCTCAGCCTCAGTTTTCTGTGCAGTGGTGGTGATTGGAACCAGAAGTTCTAAACACAAATATATTCCATATATTTCCTCTTCAAACCCACCAGTGAACCTATAAATGTCTTTAAGCATTTATGTAGAACAATGGTGGTAAAATGATGGCCTACTTCTTTGGAGTACTACTTTGCAATACTGTCTGTGTATCCCTCCACCAAGGATGGACTTTAAAAAATATTTTAGGCCACCATCTTCCTGAATAAGGCATTATCTCTGGCATTATGCATTACCTTTCATAACCATTAGGTGTAACAGTGGTGCTATACACTGGCTAGAAGTCAATATCAAGGTCAGATGCTGTGGATACCTTTCAGACGTTTTTTGTTAGAAAGAAGAGAGAAATTTCCAAAGAAGGAGCTCCAAAGTACAGAGGACAGTTACGGAAAGAAAGGAAAATATAAGGTGAGATGAATATATCACATAGATCTCATTGAACGGGCAGGTGTTTTTGCATTCTGACGTTAATCTGTTTTGTGATCAGGTTGGTCATGAAACAGTGCCATTTAACTTCGCCTTGTCTTACAGTGAACTGTGTACAATTTTCTGACGGAGTAGAAGCAAGTCATGCATATTTCATACCAACATGGATCCTCTTTAAATGGCCCAATGTCATCCACATCCTGATCGGCCAGCTTGAGTAAGTAACACCCCTGTTTTCACAAATTTGAGATTCTAAGCTCGTCAGGTGGTTAAAACCTGGCGAGCGAGTGTGTCTGATCCGCATCCCCAATCAGGTAAAGAACAAAAACCCATCTGAGTGAACATTCCATCAATCTCATCGCCTTGATGTCGCCCAAGTTGCTTTTGTACTTTTCATAAGACTGATGCATGAGGCAGAGCTGCAAATCCATCTTGGCGAGCCCCCACCCCACCACAGAGTCACTCACTGGCTCTCAGCCTGATGTATTAAACGTGAGATTCAATTGAACATTACGGAGGTCTGGAAACACTCCGGGCTCAGACTACATGAAGGCTATAAATGTTTATTGAACAATTCTGCCATTCTGTCTCCTGGGGAGGATGTGTCATTTGGGTGGCCATAATTGCTGATGAATGGCACAAATATTGCTGGGATGTCAACCATTGTTCTCTTGGGTATATTTGGAGAACAGTCCTGAAGGGAATCAGATTCCTCAGACCATTGTGCTTAGCCATTCATGGAGAAAAATCGGGCCTCAGAGACGTGGATGTCAAAGCTGGAATTAGCAGGCAGCCCTATTATGATGATGAGTGCTCCATCAAAACACAAGTCATATCCGCCCATCATAAAACTCTGCATAATGTGACTAATCAGCTGAACTGCTGTCTGGGTGATCACGCACTCTGAGCCTGTTCAAAATCCTTGTTTCTGTGCAACACTCTTGAGCCACCCCTCATTTCTTCATGCTTGGCTTCTAAAGACTCAGACTTTATTGTATTTTCAATGTCTTGTTGAGGAACAGTTCTCCAGTTCTTTCTGAAGGACAAAGTTCTTATATTATATTTTTACAGGCAGGTTGGAATGGGTGGAGAAGAGTGACAGGAGTAATCTGTGACAGATAGGTTCCATTGAGAGTAAAAGGGAAGGTTTACAGGAAGGTTGTGAGACCAGCTATGCTTTACAGTTTGGAGATGGTGGCGATGATGAAAAGACAGGCAGCAGAACTGGAGGTGGCAGAGTTAAAGATGCAGAGATTTTTGTTGGGTGTGATGAGGATGGACAGGATTAGAAATGAGTATATTAGAGGAACAGCTTAGGTTAGATGTTTTGGAGGCAAAGTTAGAGAAGCAAGGCTGCGTTGGTTTGAACATGTCCAGAGGAGAGACGATGCTGAAGATGGCGCTGCCAAGAACGAGGAAAAGAGGAAGACCAAAGCGGAGGTTTATGGACGTGGTGAGAGAGGACATGCAGGTGGTCGGTTTGAAGGAGGAAGATGCAGAGGATCGGAAGAAATGGAAACGGATGATCCACTGTGGTGACCCCTAAACGGTAGCAGCCAAAAGAAAGAGAAGAAGAAGAAAAAGAACAAGAAGAAGACACTACAAGTGAATCCCTAACAAAATAGAAAGAAAGGAGGGGTGGAGTACTGTGTATCCCATACACACGGGTGATAATAAAAACATTTGTTTGAGTTCCAGCAGCCCACGATCAACAATATAGTCCACAGAAATCCACAGTTGAGTAATTCATAATCCCGGAGTGATCCTTAAATCAGGGATGCTCATGTATATTTAGCTGCATTTGCGAGGGAGATTTACACGGTCGATTTGCTCCAGCGTTTAGTTATTTTTTGCTTGATGCCCAGGAGGCGTCACCGTCTTTATCTCCTCACAGGCAATGTCTCAGCAGTTGTTTATTAGTTCAGAGCAGGACATTAAAAATGGTCCATATCAGCGGTGAGGAAGCTCAAGAGACTTCCATCAGTTGTTCCCATCTCCATGGATGTTCCTCACTTTATCAGCTTGTCATTAAGCCTTTCTTGACCTGAGGAAAGGCCCTGGATGTTCCTCCAACTCTGTCTTGTCACTATGACTGCTGCCGTCATTAAGTCTCCTAATAACTCACAATAACTCATTTACACATGGATTGAAGAGGTTCCCCAGATGTTACTTAAGCAAATGAAAATGTCCCAGCTTCATTTCCTGTGTCTCCACTCCTCTGCCTCCCTTAATGATGTACAGATATAGACTGTGTGTGTTGTGTTCATGTGCAAGCCTCATTAACTGCATACTTATGCTGCTATGGCAGGTTTGTACTGCAGTACGTTTTTAAAATGTCCATGAAATTCACTGGTTTAGATGAAAACTCTGGTGTGAAATGTTGGGAAACCTTTTTCTATAAAGTGAAGCTGAATGGAACCAGGGCTCACAATTGTTAGATATAGCAAATTTTTTTTTTACCTTTCCAAGACAACCGATTCACCACTGCGTTGCTCTAGAACAGCATTTCAGATCAAAACTTTAAATGACATTTTTATTTTTGTTTTTATTCATATCATATTTCTGACATTCACCATTTGATTAAAGAGAAATTTGGAAAAAACTGGAAGCATTTCATTTCAAAATGGTTACACAGAAGTTTGTATAATCCCTCAACCACTTTTTTTAATGAACCGGAAAGAGGTTTTGTTTTGGGTCAGGGCCTGCATTAAGCATTTTTCATGAAAGGCGAACATAAATTTACACCCTAAGCTGAAACGTTCCCGTCAGCATCAAAATTCAAGTGAAGCACATTATTCTTATTTAACGGCTGGCTGACAGCTCTATTGACTTTGGTTAATTTCTCTAGAACAGGGCACCAAAGCACACTGAACGGCTTTGATCGCCGTTAATTGCATAGACGTTTTGAAAACGATGCTTCCACCAGAGTGATGCAAGGTGTCGCCTCATAGCAAGAAGTTTCCAGCTTCGATTTCCAATCTTCCCCTGGAAGGTCTGGCTTTCTCAACACTTTAACATTTACAGCATTTAGCAGATGCTCTTCTCCAGAGCGACTGTCCTGATTACAGAGACAGTCCCCCTGGAGCAATTCAGGGTTAAAGGTCTTGCTCAGGGACCCAGGGGTGGTAGTGCCAGAGGTGGGATTCAAACCTGGGACCTCTTGAGCCATTGGTCCATAGGCAAGTATCCTACCACTAGACCACCACTACCCCTTTAAAGGCCTTTATTGTTCTTTAAGTGAGTTCATTCGACTTTTCTGTTGTTTCCTCCAACAGAGAATTGGCTGCATTCTGATTCCGTTCTGCACCAAATTTTGAACCATTCAAAGCATTTCATCTGTAAATTGCTTTGGAACTGGAAAATAATTTTGTTGCCACAACCAAAAATCTGTGTCGGTGCATCTTTCTCCTTGTTTTCTTCCATTATGTAGCACACTCCCCCCCATGGTTCCACTCTAAACTGGAGGAAATAGCTGGTGTGAGGAATTCTGAAAAGAACTGGTTCAAGATCCAGCCCCCAGTTGTTGGAAAAACAATGGTTGCTTCCACCTTTAAAAGCAGGCCTATTGCTTTCTGCTGTGCACAGTTGCCTCAAATGAGCAAAATGTTAATTAAAAGCATCATTTCAACTGGTAGACACAATCTTGAAGTTCATCTGGGCCCCAGTGCTAGTGAGCCGGCAGTGAGCTGGAAAGGAGCAAATAATGTTTTGATGGATGCCCAGTAACTCGTCATCTAAGTATTTTTTGGATGTTTTTAAGCCGCTGTTTCGGTGGCCTGCTAATGATGATTCATTAGTGACCGAAGCGGCTGGAGCTAATGTGTGTCGCGGGAAATTCATGCATATTTATGCTAGTCATCTGCACGTTTTGCCATGAGAAATGAGCTGATAGGGTGGCTTAAGTTAATGAAATTAAAGTAATGGATGGTAAGAGAGAGGCTGATAAAAAAAATTATTTTTTCAGCACGTTGTCTGGTGCACTGTCTAAAAAAAGTTGGGTTGCTGAGTCACGCGAACAAAACGGAGATCTGGAGCCCTTCAGGAGAGTCTTCGATGGGATTTATTAGGTCAACCCTTGGCCTTGGTATGGGCGGACCACTTCGCTGATTAAGGCCGTTGCGTGTTTGCCTCAGTCCTGTCTAAGGTGTCCGAGTGATGGTACGTTCAATGTGTAATTAAGCAAATGGTTCTTCTGCTAAAAGAGCCCTTGCATATGGGGTCCTGTTTCATTACACTAAATGGGTAATACATCGATTGCCCTTGTGGCGAGGCCCATTCCTCTGCCACTGGCGCCGTGCTTCTCCCACATTTGAATATTTAATCAATTAGACCTAGGGGCCCAGAGAGCGGACGTGGCATAAAGCACGCTGATGGACAGGCATTAGCGGCCGCAGGTTAACAGCTCACCATTTGTGGCGATATAAGGTGCGGGCTCGCAGTCGGCAGTATGGACATTTAGGATGTCACTGCCAAGATCAACAAAGTAAAGGGCCGCCTAATGCACTCCTATAAATACACACCTCGGCCAGCGTGCAAAGTCAGGAGTTCTAAGGCTTTGGGGCAGCATGAACTGAAGCACTTGCAAAGTTAAGCCGGTCTTATCTGGAAGAAAAATGCCCGTATGATTCATTAACAGCAATTATTGACTCAAGCATATCCTACATTCCCAGCACTTTTCTAAGCCTGTGCATTATTTAGACGTCGTTAGACATGGAAAATGTTTCAAACTCTGATTTTTTCCACCATTTTTCCACCATTACTCCTGGTCGTCAATGCAAGCAGATGTCAAAACTAAAGCATTTCAAAATTTCATCCCCAAATGCTAAATCCTAGATACCTATTCTTTGGGCCGTGCATTTAAAATGTATATATTTAGTCGCGTAAACCATATCCGTTTAATGTAATTCCCACAATGACCAGTGAATCTGGTTTTGATTTGGAAAGTTTGTATTTATTGTGTAAAAAAAAAACAGCAAAAAAATATTAAAAGTACTTACTTAAAGTGAAAATTCACACAGCACACAGTGAACCACAATGAAATTGGACCTCTGCATTTAACCCATGCAAACACGTGCATAAACTACAAAAGTGCGCATGGAGCAGTGACGGGGACAGTACCTTGCTCAAGGGTACCTCAGGGTAACCTACTGGTAAGGGGTTTGAACCCACAATCTTCCTGTGATCCTGTGGCTCCCTAACCACTAGGCCACTGCTGCCCCTAAAAGTCTTATTCCTTTTGGGACCGTTTTTGCCTAATTTGCTTAATGGATTTAAAAAATATATTTAAAAAAAGTTTCTTTTTTAGGAGCTTCAGATATCTCATTCCGTTCACCACTACTGGAAACACATCTGATTTTTTTTTCTTTGTATTTTTAACTTAAACTGACTGTTCACATCTTAAACAATCAGGCAGAAATTTTGAAAAATCGATTAAACCTCAAAATAATCTGCTTTTTCAGTTTTGGTTTTTGGGTCGATGATAATCTTTTTCCATTTTCCACAACTGGCAAGGTAAATTTTACGCCGTGAGCTGAAATGTTCACGCCAGCATCAAGGCTCAAGTGGAGCACATTATTCTTACCTGACGCCTGGCCAACAACTCCATCCAACTGCCAGAAATAACTGATTACCGCCTCATCGTCTCCTCTGCATTTCAACGGGGTTGTGTCATTTGCAAATGCCATCCTCCCAGAAGTAGCAGAAACCGTGAAGCTCATGCATAATGGTGTACAACACTACAGCCATTAAAACCCAGAAACGTCTCCAAGTAAACAGCGAGCAGCAATGAAAGCACCCGGGAAGCAGTGATGGGGAAGGTACCTTGCTCAAGGGTACCTGAGGGCAACCTACTGGTGAGGGGTTTGAACCCACAATCCTCCGGTCCTCCTGTGGCCAACTCCCTAACCACTAAGCATAACGATGTCTTGAAAGTAATAAATACTCTACAATATACTCTATAAAACAGAATTCAACTCTTATTTTATTGCAAAAGAGCCAAGATGATGAAATGATCAATGTTTTTCTTCCTCTCTGCGCTACCTGAACAGATACAGGCAAGAAAACTCTCCCATTGGTTAGACCTTCAGGAGCTGGACTGAAGCCCTTACACCTTAAATCAGCTCAAGATACATCAAGGATTGTAGAGTGGAAGCCTGATCACATTTAAGTCAGTTGAAATATATGATTTATGAGTTAATTTAAAATGGCCAAAAAGTGCAAATGTCATTAGTTAAGCACTAACATGCTGCTGATATGCAGTGGAGGCATTTGCAGAAATAAGTACCATAGTAGTTCTTTTCTCCTTTTTTGGCCTGCACTGAAGGCCTAGCTTAAGCCTTTTTTGCCATGCAGAATTAACCGAATGCCACAGTAGTTTGTCCAGTGTTAGAGTAGGTTTTTTGTGAGACATGTTGCTTTAACATGCCGGGCTTCTCCGGGCTAGGCCAGCCAGACCTGCAGTTTTTCTGGAAAATGGTGTGAATGCTGCCCACGTTTAAGCCTCGTAAACACTCCAAGCGCTTCTCAGAGGCATTTTGCTGTTGCAGAAAGGGACGTTCTACTGACTCATTCAGCTGTTTCCTGCCATGCAAATCTCACAGCCGTCTTCCCGAGAGAAAAGATCATTGCTTGTTTTTAATATTCATGCCTTACTTGTTTCAACGTGAGTTGGATGAGAACGTCGATGTGTGAAGTGCTGCAGTCTCTCTCGAATGGGGGGAGAGACAAAATGAAGATATCAGAATGCAGATTCACTGCATGCCACCGTTTTCTAAGATCTTTCTTTTCTTTCACTGTTTGCTGTCACCCTGTGGCCCTGTTCCTTAATTCTAGCATTATTCTCGTTCCTGACGCTGTGCAGCCACTGTCAGCAACCAGGACGTAGGCAGCTGAAGTTCAGCAATCGATAGCAGTTGTCGAATGCTGTCAAGCCACTGGATTAACATCATGTTCTCATTAAGCTGCAAAATGAAGCGACAGAACCGAGTGTAGTGAAGGATCAGATTACGTTGATAGAGAAAACTTCACCTTGAGGACACGTCAGGGAACTGTCAGATGCATGATAATCTGAAATGCATCAGATTTTCACCCAGTTCTGCTGACGCAATCAGTTGAGTTAACTTCATGGTAATAAAGAAAGTGTTTTGGCTTATCCTACATTTGTTAATGACAATTTTAGAAGGCAGCGGTGTGTGATGTTTGTTTATTAGATTTATGTGATGTTTGTTAACACTGTTTTAGGGTGGCGATGAGTAATGTTTGTATATTTGAGGTTCTTTCACAGCAGAGGTGAACAATGTGTATTTGATGTTTATTAACAACTTTAAAGAGTTGTGGTGAGTTATGTTAATTAATTAATTAATTAATTAATTAATTAATTCATAACACTCTTAGATGGCAACATTTTTTTATATTAACACCTTTAGTGGGCGGTGGTGAGTAACATTTGTTCATTTGATTTATTTGATGTCAATAATGTAGAGGACAGCGATGAGTAAAGTTTATTTGATGATAATAACATCATTTATTTGATGATAATAACATTTTTAGCAATGTTTGTTTATTTGATGTTTCTTAATGCCATTACTACTACCATCATATTTGCCTGGAGGATTAGTGATGTTCCATTCCTGATTTCACTCCTGCACTCGCCCCAATAATTGCATTGCCAGTGCAAGCTTCGTCACAGTGTTATCTCTTTGAGACGGAACGAACCTAATGGCTGCTCTGATCTTTAATCAGTCCGCATCTCCACTGGGCTGCTGATGGACCTCCATCCCGCAGCAGCCTCAGCAACTGAGGTGAGTTTACATCATTGAGGCTAATCACCTACAACATACTCTGAGCTATTCATTATCAGCATGGGTCAGCACTGGCTCCTTCCATAAGGGCGTGAGGAGGCGGTGGGATCAGTGTCAGGCTGACATATAGGATTCAGTGGCTTCATAAGAGACAGGCTATCAACTGCTATTCTTCTCACCACAGGATGTTTGAGGTGAAGATCCCAGGAAAAAAGTATTTTGCTTTTTGGAGAACGCAATTCTGGGAAATTTGTTCAAGAGATGTCCAAAAAGGCTTAACAGAGGCACATTCAGGTGTTTTATGCATTTTTAATGGGCACTTGTCATACTTTTATGAAGGAGAGCTTTATAGAACTTTACTCTCTTGTACACAGCTGACAGAAGTCATTTAGGTCAAAGTTTCAACTGAGTTTTGAACTTAATTCCACAACTGGATGGTGACCTCTCTCAGCTAGGCTAGAGAGGACTGCCACCCAAACATAACCTGCCAAATGATCAAAACGTCAACTAGAACCAAGGTAGGGGCGTTGTAAAAGTGTCCAAAAAGTGGTCAGTGAGGTCATTTCTGAAGGGAAAGCCTGTTTTCTTTGCCACTAATCAATTAAAAATTGTCTAATTAAAATTCAAAACGTCTAATTTAAAAAATTTGTGAGCAAGCAGAGGTCCAGCCTTAGCTCATTTAGTTGGGCATATGCTGCTGGCATTGCCAAAAGCAAGGCCATGCACTGTTTGCAGGCATCTCTTTCATCTTCCCTTTCAGCAGCTCCTCAGAAAAGAGCAGACAGTTCAAAAAGCAGATTTATGTGAGGTTCTCCTTGTCGAACCTTCCCCCTTCTTCTGGTCAGGATCAGTCAGTAGGGGTTAGAGAAGAAGATCCGTTCCCACAGTAACCACAAGGATAATGGAAGCACTTTCCTGCCTTGAATCTTCCACTTTCCTCAACACATTAGCAGACTGCACACTTCTCAGGCCACACTGTTTACCCAGCAACAGTGGACGGAGACACTGGACTTTTGTTTGCAGCGTCTGTTAGCAGTGGGGGGTGGCTATTGTACTTTTGAAAAGATGTGCCTGGGGGAGTTTCACAGAGTGTTTTGGTCTCATCTTTTGCCAACACCTTCCAGTTTTAGCATCCCAGCATAAGCTTCTTCAGCCGAAGCTCTAAAACTGAAGAGATGAACTAGAGAGGTTTGTGTTAGGATGTTGTCAATCATACCTACAATAAGGAGCAATCGATATTTCTGCCAGTTTTTAATTATCAACTAAAACGTGAAGTTTGGGCGACTAGAAATTTAATCAAAAGGCTCATATCCTGCCATTTTTCTTTTTTTTTTATTTTCACTCTGGGGTCAGCCTATAAGAGGGATGATTGCTGGTCAGGCTTACTGCAAGAGATTCAGTTCCCAGCTGTGGTGTGATGTTAAATTACCACAAGGATGAGTCTGATTCCTCAAATAAGTCATGGGACGATGCCTAAGTGGTTAAGTTGTCAAGGAAATGAAATGAATGATATTAAATTCTCGTTCTTGCACACAAATACTTCGAAATTGTTCTTTGCTTGTTCTCTGTGCCGTTAAATGCTTTGCACTTCAGCCATGGATGCAGGAATGGGATAATATTGTTTAACCACCCCACATTATTCCTGCCAGTCAAGGGGATCAAACCATCACCCCTTCAGCTTCAAGCACTTTTCTTTAACCACAAGTTCATAGCTGGCCGACAAGCTCTGCTGATGGGAGATCAAATGCTTAATCCCTGATAAGCCAAAGCCATACATGGTTGGGAATCCAAAGGAGCACAACGGGTTTTGTTCTCCAGGTGGGTTGGATCATGGCTCAGGAGTGTTTTGATCAGAAATACGAGTACGGAACCTGGAAAATTATCGGGCATTAGTGGGCCATTAGTGTTTACTTCTGTGCAACTCTTATGTGGAAGACACATCCCTGGGGTTCATGAGCTCCAAGTCGGTGGAAATGATTCTGGTCCAAGAATCAGTTCCCGTTTGTTGGAAAAGAGCGACGCTCACCAGTGTGAGCCGAAGTAACAGTACTCCAAATGTCTTGAGCTTTATGTGGTTGAGCCTTGGTGGAGGCACCTGCTGCCTCTTCATCATGTGAATGAAGGAGACTTAGCTAGTGGGAAGAAATTTGGTTACTTGGGGTGGCTGTTACCACACCAGCCAGTGAAACACTCAAAAAGTAAAGCCAAAGACATGGAGAGAGCAGACAGATGATCAGACAAAACTCCCACCCTGGTAGGCCAACCATCCTCGTGTCTGGGCCAGTGCACTGTGTTCTGTGCAGCCTTGCTGCTGATGAAAGAATGAAAGGTTTCTCGTCACTGATAGCTTCAAACAAAAGAGTTAAAGCTGGCGCTGTCTGCAGAACTCCATCCACGGCTGCAGTCCTTGTAGCAAGAATGGGGTGATGAATATTTCTTTGTCGTTTTTCTCAGCGCAGTGATGCTGACATGCTCTCGCTAGGGCTTGTTAAAAACTCAGACTTACTTTGAGGGCAACAGCACTGCAGTCAGGCCATCACATGTCTTTGGACCTGAGATGTACCAGATGGGATATGTGGCGTGAAAACAGTTGGGAAAGAGCCAGCTATTTTAAGTCATGCCCAAGAGGGACCAGAGAAACAGTTCATTTTACTTCCACTCCTGATCCCAAACACATTTGAGTTCATGTGCACAAAGGCTGTGAATCTAAGCTTGATGTGGTGACAAAAAACCAACACTTCTTCCTCCGCTAATGTGATAGAATAGCTCTGCACGTCATATGAGTAAGCCAGAAACCAAAACGCTTTAAAGAATTGTCTATTATGCAGTCGTTGGTGCAAACAACTTCAGTCCGATCTAGTACCACACATGGCTTTGGGCTCTTAAATGTCCGCAAATATCTGCCGAACGTCTGAGTAATTAAAAACAGTTTTCAATCACACTTTACTAAAGAATTCTTGAGGCAATATAACCCTAAACGAATATATACGATCATTAACAACATCAGAATTAGAAAAACTTTATTCATCCTGAGCAAAATGGCTTACAACAGCACAAATAATAATTAAGTTAGATAACAGCAGTTCTCCTTCTTCTTCCAGGTGCTTCTGTTCTAGGGGTCACCACAGTGAATCATCCGTTTCCATTTCTTCCTGTCCTCTGCATCTTCCTCCTTCAAACCAACTACCTGCATGTCCTCTCTCACCACGTCCATAAACCTCCTCGTTGGTTTTCCTCTTCTCCTCTCCATCTTCAACATCACCTCTCTTTCACAATCCTCATTACTTTGAACTATTGATCCCACATATTTAAATTCCTTTGTCACCTCTATTCCTTGCATCACTTTCATTCCTCTCTTCTCTAGAGCATATCTCCATCTCTCCAGGTTCTCCTCAAGCTGCTCCCTAGTCTTACTACAGATCACAATATCATCAGTAAATGTCATCATCCATGGGGACTCCTGTCCAACCTTGTCCATCAACCTGTCTATTACCATTGCATATAAGAATGGGTTCAGCACTGATCCTTGATGTAAGCCCAACTTTATTTTAAATGCATCCATCACTCCTACTGCAGATCTTACCACTGTCACACTGTCACACAGCCCTCATACATATCCTGAACTACTCTCACATACTTCTCTTCCGCTCCTGATTTCCGCATACAAAACCACAACTCCTCTCTAGCCACCCTGTCATATGCTTTCTCCAAGTCCACAAAGGCACAATGCAACGCCTCTGTACTTCTCCATCAACACCCTCAAATCAAACATTGCATCTGTGGTGCTCTTTCTCGGCATGAAACCATACTGCTGCTCACTAATCATCACCTCTTTTCTTAACCTGCTTCCATTACTCTGTCCCAGAACTCATGTTTCTCTGAACAATATTAATAACAACCTTATGCTTTACAGATTTGTTGCTGTTTTTCTACTTCCGTTTCTGCAAAGGTCTTTGCTTTCAGCCTCATTGCAGTATTTTTTAATGTTCATAATGTGCTTTTTTTTTTTACCAGTTATAGTCCTGCACAGATCAGAGATTTTTCTCTACAATTAACCATGTCTGAGTGTAATGATTACACTGTGTGCTCTATGTCTGTGTGGAAACCTACCGGCCGCCTTTGCACATTTGACTGCATCTGCACACACGCTCCTGTCTCTAAAGAACAATGACCTCTGCAGAACCTGGTGTCAGTCAGGCTGTCAGAAACACACTCTGAGAAAGGGCTGGTAATGAATAAAGGCAACCAGGTGGAGGAATGCAGCAGGGGGACAGCTTTGTAAAGCCCCCATCTCATTCATTTTCACACAAGCAGACCTTTCCCCATGAATTTCCCCGTGGAGATGAAATGTCTTCCTGCAGTCGTTAGGAACATACTTGTACTTTTTGTTCAGTTCTGTTTTATTCCAGCTTTCAGTTATTGCAATGTGTTTTTACAGACACGTTTGCTCCACATTCAGCTTGTGTGCATTCCATGGAAAAGCATCTCTGACAGACTCTATCCTTCCAGTTTTTAATAATGTTTTGGATGGTTCACTCAGTTTTAGTAGTTTCAGCGTCTCCTTAGATGGTTTCTTGATGCCAATAATTTGACCCTTCTGAACATCTTTTCCACCACTGAAGATGTGTCTTCTGACATGGTCGTTTAAGTAATGAGAAGCTACTCACTGCATCAGTGAGGGTTAAATAACTTGGTGCAGCCGAAACATAATCATCCATGCAGTAATTATCCAATGGGAGGCTCTTACCTGTTTGCTTTGTGAAATCCAGGTGGTGCTTTTTCTAGGACAGGCAGTGAATTGGGAAACTTTTAGTGCAGGATTATTACACAACTAAATGAATAATGAAAAATGTCCCTTCTCACCTGTTTATTTTCATCCGTTAAAAAATAATAAACTCAATTTATAAATAACTTCTGATTTCTAAAAAAAATCAGTGACCAATAGCCACCTATCTTTTCAATAACAATCAGTCTGGTCAAAATTGTCACTTGCCCAATAATTGTGCACACAGCGTAGACAAGAAAAGGCTGTTGGTGAAACAAAGGGGGGACAAAGCTGTTTGAGTGGGTTGAGAGGCATTTTGGGGATTTAAAGTAATAGTTCAGTGAATAAATTCTGTAAATAAATCTCCAAAATGTCTTCCAACCTGCTGCAAAAGCCTCCAGCTCTTCATTAAAGTGGAGCGACTTGTAGATGAGGTTTAGGACATGGTGTGATTTACTGTGAGCTTTAAAAACGCCCCAAACTTTACAAAACAGAACTTGGTAGGTCTCTTTTCACAAAAGGGCAGGAGGGCTGATCTAGAATCAGTTTTTGTGACTGACAACAAAATGAATCCTCTGTATTTAACCCACACACTGTGCAGCAGGGGGAGCCATATCCAGCACCTGGGGAGCAGTGATGGGGACGGTACCTTGTACAAGAGTACCTCAGGGCAACCTACTGTTCTGGGATTGAAGCTCACAACCTTCTGATCCTGAGGCCTAGTCCCTAAACACTAGGCCACCGCTGCCCCAGTGTTGACATGAAACTGCTGCCTGTCGAACAAATCTGCTCCACAGCAATGAAGAGCTGGATGTGACATTCTACATTCCTTTGTGGCTCCTCTTTCTGGCCACTTTATTAGAAACATCTACCTTTGACTTCCACTCACTGGCCACTTTATTAGAAACACCTATCTCTAAGGTCTCTAAGGTTGCCTTCTGCAGAATTGCTATTGACCAGGAAATCTATTTATGGACGTGTTCTGTCAACCAAATATAGTCGATTTATAGATTTTTCAACATTATTAAACCTAACCAACTCCTAATTTGCATATTGCTTTTTTTTTTTTGACACCTCTTGATACACCAACCCTAACGGTTCCCCTGTTTTAAACCTGTTTTTGGCTCTAAATGCTTTCACCTGCTATTTGTTCATTGCGTAACACAAATTCATTTGCAAAGAAACGGTCGCACAGTCACAATGCTTTCTGTTGGCTAATCAATATTTAAAACAGTTTCTGTTTTTCCCCACCATGACAGGTCTTACTGTTTATGTGCTCAGGCTGTGTCCTAATTTGCACACTACCATCATTTAGAGTACATTTAGAACAGTAAATGCATCAATCAGGTTGTATGGAATATGTATAAGTATGGTAAACGCTATTTTGAGACACCTAGATGGAGTGGAAAGAGACAATGACTCAAACAGACACTTTAACTACAGCTCAGAACAGGGCTGTCCGGTCCAAAAAAGAGGGAGGTCATGCTTACATGTGCCCACCCAGCATGATTGATGAGTGTGGAGATGTTTGAGACAGCATGCGCGTGTGCACGGGACAGTCTGAGAAAACTGATTTCAATTGGTATTGATTAAGGCGTGCTTGGATTTACCCCTGACTGCAAAACAGGACAAAAAGGCCCTGTCAACTGATGAAGGACCAAGGAGGGAGAGAGAAAGAGAGAGCGAGAGAGTTGCAAAAGCTTGAAGAAAATCAATAAGCCTTCATTCCTAACTGTGTCTCTTGCCTTTCCTTGAAATTGTATTGCATCCAATTAGATGTCCAGAAGAGATGAGGCAAGCGTGCCGAGGACAGTCGACCTCGGCATATGAAAAAGTGCTTTGTGCCAGATTGTATCAACCGTCTGACATTGGACGAGAAGTAAAGGGGGAGCCGGGAACGAGCATCGGTGTGAGAATGAGCATCCAGTTAATTTCATACTCTCCGGGCATAGGTGAGTCCCAAAAATGGGGTCAGATGAAATTGACATCCAAGAAATTGTGCCGGTTGATTGGGTGAAAGTGCTCGGTTAGTGCCCAACGTTGGCACATGTTTAGAGCACAAAATGGGTTCTGAGCAAACCTTCTGAACTAGTACCTTCATACCTTGAATGTCTACCATAATTGTTAATGAGCCCTTATTGAGCCCCTACTGAGAACATCATTCCCAAGGTTCTCAAGACTCTGGCCCACACGGTCAGAAGATCCTCTGGATCTTTTTCAGATATAAAGCATCTACAGTCAGTGTATCTTCTTCATCTTTCATCTCAGATCTCAGTCTTGTAGATTTTATCCTTTTGAGACTTGGTTCCTCCTCCTGTTTCATCCTCATGCTCTAATAGAGGTTTGCTATTTATGTTCTGGGATTTCTCATGCGCTTGGAGAGGTTCTCCTTTAAGGCCTGGTTCTTCTCAGTGTTTCTTCTACTTGGTCTTAGGAAGGTCCTTTGAAGTTCAGTTCCTTTCAGCATTTCTTACTGTTGCTTGTATTGAGGTTCTCCTTTTGGGTTTTGGTTATTCCTATGTTTCTTCCTCTTTCTCTTATGGAGGTCCTCTTTTTTTGGGTCTTTCTAAGTTGTTCCTCTTGCTCTTTTTTTACTTTTCAGTTATTGCCCGTGCTTTTCCTTACAGTCTTATAGACATTCTCCTCTTGGGTCTTGGCTCCTCTCAGTACGTGTTCTTGCTAATCTTTTTTCTTTTATGGTTCCTCATGGTTTTGTTTTCCTCTCATGCTCTTAGTAGGAGATGAACAACGCAGTCTTAATACTGTGATGTCTCAATGCAAAAATGGGACACTGTATGGTGGCAAATAAGAATTGTATTAATTATGGTAATTGATGTTATTGCATTGTTTACAGGCTTTAACTAATCAACCAAACAGTCCCACACATTCATATCAAACCCTCCCACTTCCATCTCCCAGCTCTAAACTCATTAGTAAACTGCGCCACAGCTGAACACAACTTCTTCATTCATAAATCTACATACTGTGAGAATATCAAGTCTTACTTAGATATGTTAAGAGATTTCCTTGATTCTTCCCCTACAAGCTTCCTTCTACCTGCTCTAGAGAAGCTATGAGCATCAGTATTGATCTATACAGAATAGGAATCTCCTGAGCTGGAATCTCCTCATCTCAGTTGTGTGGGAGATGGGATGATCAGGATATATCAGCAATGCCAATTGAATGAATCTGTGAAATGTCCATGATCATGCCTCATAACCCACCATCCCATCAGTCCACGCTGATTGTAATTTCCTTTACACAGTGAGATCCCCACAGTACTCACAAGCTAAGGTCCTGTGACTCCATCCTTTCATTTTCTTTTTCTGAAAAGTGTTGGAGATGGACCTGGTGCAGAGGTAATGACTGTCATTAGTTGAGGAGGACCATCAATCACTATGAAAAGCTTGACAAGTGCGATATGTTTAATGGCGGATCTGTAGGCTCAAGCCGCCGTGGGTGCAAGAACAGAATAAGAAGCGAGTGATTGTGAGTGTGCATTTGAGGGAGGGTTGTGGAGCATCGACTACTTGGTACAGTGTGTGTGTAAATTCATTATAAAGTGCCTTGGGGCGATGGCGTCTTGCTGGGCATTTAATCAACTCTGTATCCGCTGTATTAGCATCTCAAATACTACAGTATTTCCACCAGTGTTTGCATGTGAATTTGACTAATTGCTCACATAAATTAGACTCTCATTATCGTCGCGCCTGCATTTCAGTGGGAGACCGTCCAGCGCTGTTTACTTTCTTCTGATAAAGACAGCTGGCTCTACAAAGAGTGTTTTTTGGGAGCGCCCCGAATGACTGGATTTAAGGTATTAGCCGTAAAACGAGACGATTATACTTAATTCATAGATAATGCTGCAAGCTGGCTCCAGGCAAGCCATTGATCAAGCCGATTGCGGAGAGGACATTAAAACCTTCATTATTTTTGTTCTTACTCCCGAGAGTGTCTGTGCAAGCTGGAGACGAGTTCATTTCTTTCAAGCAATACTGACGAGCATGCTTACCTCTGGCATGGTGTAATCAAGGTCTTCACAGCTTAAGGAATAGGGGGATTTTCTAGAGGAGACCGTTTCGTAAACAGCACTAAGACCTTTTGGAGACTAGAAACTAGGCTGTGATCTTTGCTAGGAGTCTAGCAATGTTCACGGAGACTAGAAACATGAAAATGAAGAAAAGTTGGTGGAACAAGAGAATAGACTGGAAGAGTGGAGCCAGGACCAGATGTTTACCAGATAAGATTGACTAGTAAAGACAATAAATGAATAACTGAAGATTCATGGACTTTGCACACCTTCTGGTGTTTCTTTGTATTTATGCCATATAAGAGTGGCACAGTGGGCTCTGCTGTCTCCTCACAGTGAGAAGGTCCTGGGTTTTATCCCCAGGTGGGCCAGTCTGGGTTCTGTTTGAGTGAAATTTGCATGTTCTCCCTATTTGTTTGCTCCAGTTTCTCCCACTGTCCAAAGACACAGATGCTCAATTCCCCCTTTGAGCAATGGGATAGACTCCAGCATCCCCCGTGACCCAGGACAAGCGGCTATGAAAATGAGTGAGTGACATAAGTTGGAGGCACAAGCTTTTGCCCGCAATGTTCCACCATTCATTCGTTTTTGGGAAAAATCATGATATGACTGTTGTGTAAAAATAATACAAATGTAAACAAGCACACTATTCCCACTTAAAATTCCGCTTCATATTCCAGATAGTGTGTTAGTGGAGAAATGAGAAGAAAAAGGAGGAGAATATAGGATGAATAACAATGGCGCCACTAATCAAAAGTTGTTTGCCTGTTGAAAAAATATTGCGTTGCTCTATAATGCCCCACATAAACCTTGATGTATGTGAGGCCATGGTGCGTGGTTTTGTAGAAGCTGACCTGATGTTCTTTCCTGCCCCCACTGTGATGGATGACTAATGCTGTAGCCCAGATCTGTGCTAGTTTTGGAGGAAAAGAGAAAGCGCTTCTTTTTCCTTCCCCCAATGACGTCCAGGACATGAAGAAAAAGTGTTCTCCCTGTTCGGGCTGGCTCAGGCTCCCTCGGGTGTGCTTGTTAATGTCTGCTGTTAACTCAGCGGGGAGGAAGGGTGCTGACATTCAGTTCATACACAAGAAGAACGGAAAGCTACAGTCCTGGTCGGATACCTAATAACCCGAGTTATGATGTTTTAGATTCTGATTTCTTTTTAAGTAAGCACAAAGGCTGTGCGTAAAGCAGCTATGTGCGAATGTTTTGGATAGTAAGCTTCAACACGTTTTCTACAAGGTGTGTTCCTCTGTATAAAGACCTGGTTCTGTCTAAAACATGACACTTTTCCAATTTTCTTCCCTTATTTATTGGTAAAAGAACCACTTGAAACCTTTTTTGGCCTAAAGCTGAACGTTTTGAGCGCTGTTGAATTCTGACAAGATGACACGTTGGTAAAATTTGTGGTTCTTTACTCCCAAGGCTGGACAGGCAGATATATTTTTCCTCAAAACTGTTTCAAGTTTTCCAGTCGTGAATGGATCCAGATGAAACGTTTAAGGCCTCTAAAGCTCATAGCTTATAGAAAGTTTTAACTTGAAATACTTTCGGACAGACTCGACCTCGATGCCTGATGCCTTGTTTTCTCATGGTTTGAGAAATTTTTTGGCCTAAAACACTTCTTTTATGGCCAGGATACAGTTTAGTTCTTATGGGGCAAAATGGATGGTCCTCACAGGTTGTCCTGAGGTACCCTTGAGCAAGGTACTGTCACCGTCACTGTTGCCTGCATAAGGCTACGCCCTGCTGCACGGTGTGTGTGGGTGAAATACTGAGGATGTGGTCCACTGTGCACTGCACTATGCATTCACTATGGTGTATAGTCATTTTCACTTTCATATAAACCTTTCTTCCCAGATTTTGAGACAGCCAGTCCATTGTCATGTCACGATATGCTCTTCTTTCCTCAAGCTGTTGCTGACATTGCAGCATTTGAGTCATCTCGTGACATATAAATCATGAACTGAACCCTCTCATCTCTGCCCACTGGCTGTTGGACAGGTTCCAGTCCAGACTGACAGGCTCGTCTTGCTGCCAGTTTTAGATTATCCTGGATCTCCTGTGGTCAGGCCCTGATTGCCTCTGATTGTCCATGTAGTGTTGTCAACTAGCTTTGGTTCACCTCACCTTTCTAAAGGATAGATGGCTCTCTTCAGGCCGGCATGTGGAGTCTAGCACAGTGGCTACACCACTGATGTCTTAATAGCTTCCAAAATGAAAAGAAGCATTCACAATCAGGTAGAATACTTTGAAAAGGTAGAGTTCATATGTCTTTGTTACAAACCATAAACACATTCACAATAAGCACTGCTGGGTGAAAGGTTTGAGCCATTGTTCTTTTCTTCATATTTTGCTTCCAGATGTTCTTATATTTTTAATGTCTTGTTGAGGACCAGTCCTCCAGGTCTTCCTGAAGGACAGTGTTGTTGTCTCTCATTTTCAGCACAGTCTCTGTACCTGAGAAGTTCTCCAGGTCTTCCTGAAAGACAGTGTCGTTGTCTCTCATTTTCAGTCTAGTCTCTGTACCTGAGCAGTTCTCCAGATCTTCCTGAAGGACAGTGTCGTTGTCTCTCATGTTCAGTCTCTGTACCCGGGCAGTTTGATTGTTATTGGTAAAGCCACACAGTGATCTACGTCTGAACCTTCAACCAGAACAAAGTGTCGAACTTAAGACATGAAGCAGTGAAGAAACAGGTGCAGATGATTCCAGATGATCAGGTGATTCATTTACCGCTGATGCAGATTGTTCGGAACCCCTTTATCTAGAACCTTGAATCAGCCTGTCGCTGTACAGCGTTTGTTCTCATTTCTTTAACTAAATCTACTCAATATGCCAAAGATAAAACAATTTGACATGCATTAAATAATGTGTTAATATAATTAACCAACAAGGCAAATTTTAATACAAAATTTAAAGAAGTGACTGGAGGATAAAAACTTTTGCACAGTTGCATACATTTAAAATAAAGAAAACAGAACCCTCAGCACAACAGAGCTCTAGTCCATTGCCTTCTGCAAGAGAGACAACTGGAGCCACACTAAAGCATTTCATTTTCCTAATTAGCTGCTAGTTAGCTCAACTTATTGGCTGAAATGAACTAATTACTGCACTTCCCTGTTCACTCACTCTCACAGATCTCTCCATGTGCACAGGCTCATGACTCAGGCTTCATTTTTTTTTTCTTTCTCTCAACACCGATCTGTTATTTAATAGCTTAACACTAGCTGTGCTGACAGGGAATAGTTTAGAGGGCATTTCTACATTTACAAGTTCTCACCAATGTCTATGATTACACACACTCTTAGTTAGAACCAAGAACATGGTTAGGCATAAGCTGCCTGAGTAGATTCCCAGTTTCTACCATTTATAAAGGCATATCTCATCAACTTGACATCCTACATGACATCCTGGTGCACTGAACTTTTACTAGTGATTGGTGGGTTTATGAACAAGTGGAGATATTGTCCGGTTCGACCAAGTGGAACAGGTGTCAGGTTTGGTACCAATCCTGAGTGTGTATCAGTAAGGAAAAATGGTACTGGTTCTGGAACAATGAACAGTTGTGATTTTTTTTTATGGGTCAGCGGTGGTCTAGTGGTTAGGGAGTTTGGCCACAGGATCAGAAGATTGTGGGTTCAAACCCCTTACTAGTAGGTTGCCCTGCGGTACCCTTGAGCAAGGTACCGTCCCTGTCACTACATGGTGTTTGCATGGGTTAAATGCAGAGGTCCAATTTCGTTGTGGTGAGCTGTGCTATAACAAGCATAGTCACTTTCACTTCACTTTATTTCTAAGGTGGGTTATTAAGTTCTTTACTGTAACTTACTAGCAGTTTTCCTCAGGTGAAGGCTCTTTAATTTCACTTTAATGTATGAAAAGGTACATAAACTTTCACAGATGCAGGCATACTTTCATGCATCCTTTATGTTTCTGATTCTTGAGCAAGGGTACCTTGCCCATCACTGCTCCCCAGGTGCTTTCAATAGCTGCCCCCTGCTGCACGGTGTGTGTGTGTGTGTGTGAAATGCAGAGGTTGAATTTTGTTGTGGTTCACTGTGTGCTGTGCCGTTTTTCACGATGACAAAAATAGTCACTTTCACTTTCAAGAGTGTCTAAATGTAGACACTTCTCTGTGTGTGTGCGCGCGTGTACAAAGAGCAGGGCTGTATAATGTACCGTTCCATGTCAGCCCAATTAATTAAGCTAATCACCAACAAGGCAGCTAATTATCCAAATTAGATGCTTTTGAGTAGCCAAGAAGCCAATTAAATCATTAATAACGGTTCTTATGATTCCAGCTGTCTCAAGCAGGTACTTCCAAAGTACTGCACAAAAAATGCCCCAAGTAACCTGTGAACGGATTAGTCCCAAATCTTTCAAAGTGAATTTGATAGGCGAGCCGTAATTGGAATTCGGTTTTCCGAGCCGCTTAATTGGACTAAGAAACTTCAAAACCGGCGGCTCCAAATTCAATCAAATCTATTAAACAGTTTACTTTTCATTCTTGTTAAGTTAATGACGTGTCCGTCCCCATTACAATATGCTGGAACCCATGAGAAATGACTCAAGCCTCTTCATTCATATTCTCAGTCAAATGGGCTCACTAACTGGTCTGCAGGGGTTTTTTATGTTCATGTTGGCCCTTCGTTAATACTCGGCATGTTTGATCCAAAGTGCCTGAAACATGGCGGAGATGTTCGACAATCCAACATGTGGTGAGCATGAAAGGAAAAGGGCAAAAGTAAATTCCAGCTTGTGCATTCAAATGAGCCTGGGCTCATAATAAGCCATCAAATTGTGAACATCAAAGAGGAGCACAGGAAAGCCCATGAGACAAGCAGCTGCACTGCAGTTTGATTGAATACGGACCATTAGCTTCTTCACTCCAGTTTAGCCACACCAAGGCCTCAGCTGTCGTGACTTACTTTTTCATTTCATTGAGATCTCTCTCTCTCTCTTTCTCTCTCTCCCTCCCGCTCTCTCTCTTTCCTGGCTGCAGAGCTGTGTTAATGAGTTCCTGGCGAGCAGAGTGGCGGGTGGCATCTGTCTGGGATTCGGGGAGCTCACTAGGAGTCTTGAGGTCACTGTGCCACAGACTCCCTAAGCCCTTTGCCATGGAGAGCTGGCATAAGCAACCACCTGGGCAAACATCTGCCAGTACGACGCGCCCACTTCAGCGACATTTTACAAGGGCAAAAGAAAACCCCACAGCTAAAACAGTGGTCGGGGCCACACTGAAGCCTGAATTCTGTTCACACTTTTGTTCATGATTATAAAAGATATTCAAAGGATGAACATTGTTTTTCCATCAAAATCACCCTGTGAAAAAGTGCCATTTTCAAATCGCCAAAGCTGCAGTTTTAATGACCTCCAACTTTCCCATTTTGATGAATTCTAAGTTCTCAGTGCTTGAAGATACACACAACTAAAGGTCTTCCTTCTCTTATGCTGCTCCCATGAACTTAAAGGCCCTTCTGTACACATTCAACAAACTTTCCAAGTCAAACTCTTTCATTCCACTCACCGTCCGTGATCGCTTGCGCTCGGGCACGGATGTGAATAATCTTTGCTTTGTAAAAGAAGCCCTCACTTCTTTTTCCAAAGTAATTCTGCCCGACACTCGAATCTTGTCATTAGTTCCCTTTTGAATGTAATATTTTATTTATAATTAGCTGTCAGGACGTGTGAGAGTGAGGCCGGCCTCCACGTTCATCGAGGAATCCTCCCCAGATTGGGCGTTGAAAGTGCTTCGCTGCAACCTGACAGTAACGTTAATTAGCGCTCGTGTCTGCTGGCTTGAGCCGACTGTGTAAATGTTCTGTGAGAAGTACATGCTACTCTCTTTCTGAGTCGCGACACTGTTGTTGAGGCTCCTGGAACCAGCAGAAAAAAAACGACTGGCCAAGCTTTGGAGGAAAACATTTCACTCCTTATTGGAGAGCAAGCTTTGCTTCTGAAAGCGATTTGGATGCTCGAAGTAGAAGGATAAAAACGGTATCTTTTCGAAATCAGAGGTGTCAGAATGAGGTTTTTTTTTTATCGTTCATGAAATGGCTCAGCTGATGCTTCGACCGCTATTTTAGCCCCCAGTTTGGCAGATGTCCTTGCATAACCATAACGTTGCTGACAGCTAATGCGGCCAATGTTTTATTCATTCCTGACAGTTATATTTGAGTTTGTATCGACAGCAGAAGCAGCCTCATTTTACAATCTGTTACAGCACGGCTCTGGGCATTACTTGCCTAATGATCTTCTGAGGGATTTACTGGGAAGCCGAGCGAATGTCACAGCCTATACTCATTACTTTCAGACTGGAAAACCGAACATGCGCTTGCACGAACAGCTGAAGCTGTGTGTCATTGTGGCGGGAAAGAAAGCTGGACTCAAACGCTTTGTACTGCATTTCACTTCACGGCCTCCCAAGAGCCGTGCTGCGAGTCTCAACATCCAGCCGAAGGACTCAGTGTCACTTGTTGCTTAGTCTGAGAACAAGTGCATTTGGTGTTCATAGTGTTTCTGTCAAAGTTACTGATGATCAGGTGATCAGTCGAGTGGAGTGGACGCCTTTATCTAGAACCTTGAACTTTTGGGCACTTTGTAGCCTGTCTCAAAAAAAATGCTTAATCTCCTCCATATGCCAAAGATAACGCAATTTGAAAGGCATTAAATAGTGCTTTTGCACCAACAAGGTGATTCATTAACAAAATAACAAAATCTTGTGATCATTGTAGATTAAACAGGGCGATCTGAATCTTGTAAAAGACATTCAGTATCGTGTTTAAAGCTTGTATCAGACAAATGAACACATTCAGGAATTAACCACCTTCAGGAGTCCACTGACTAATTGACCAATCCTTTAGGAGTCTATTGAGGTGCTGCCCTATGGTGACGTATCTTGAAGCTAGAGTGACATTTTTCCTAATAAAATTAGCCTCACCCATCATAAACCAGAACCTGATTGGTTGTTTCCTCTTCTCAGTCATGGTTGGCCTACAACAGAACTTCATTCCAGCTCCTGAAGACCTAAATAATGGAAGATCTATCTTGACACTCTGAAGCCCGGTTAGGTCCTTTTCCACTGACTGAATGCGATCCTGTTCCCAACCAAACACTTTATTTACCAACATGATTGAATAAACATGAACTAAAACTCATGTATTTTTCAGTTCCCAAGAACGGCCAGGCCCCCCCTAAAGCTGTGGTTCTGTGAACTGCACCGACAGCCTGATGTTCTTGGTTTTATTCCCCAAAGGACCAGCTGAACTTTGTGACCTCAGAGGAGCAATATGAGCAATTTAATGCCTTTGGAGTAGGATGTAGAGGATATGATTATGTTTCATACTATATTTAACATTGCTGGCTCAGTGCTTTCTAAAACAGACAGTCTGGAGTTTGATCCCTAGAGTGTGAAGATAAAGGGGTACCAGAAGGACTTTTAGGACCCTTGAAAAATGCATGACTAGGAATCCTTGCCTCCTTATATCCTTTTAATAAAGAGGAGACAACAAATTTCACCCAGGATGAAGCTATAAAATAAAGCAATGTTTTCTTTGCCACATGTCACCTACTCCTTAGGAGCTTGAGTCTGAATTTCTTGGAAGCTTCTTTGGGACATTCAATTAGTTATATCTTCTGGAAGGACATTTCTTTTTCTCTTTTCAGAATGAAATTGAACATCACATCACAGACCCTGTGTGTCCCTGGAACCTTGAGGATTACGCACCTACAGATACAGGTGTAAAACACTTTCGGAAACTTTTCTAGAAAATGAGTGCTTTGCCTTCACTAGGTGGTCCCTGCAAGGGTTTGACTTCAGTGCCTTTACAACTCCACCATATTCCATGGAGATATTTCTGAAGTTGCACTCCGTACTCCACGTCCAGACTTCCAGGCCTTCTATTTTACTGCTCTGAAATAATTTGAGTAATAAAATGAACAAATCTACCACTTTTCTATGGACAGAACTTATTTAGATACAAAATTGGACCATGTAGTACCTTTTGAGGGTACAAGGTCCTATCTGTACTTCATGAAAAAGAATAGCAGCAGCCCAGTACCCTCTTTTCTGTCAGAGTGTCAACGTGGAGTGAAAAATCCAATAGCTCAAACCACTAGTAAATGCATGTAGTAGAGCATCGAACGTCTCTGTCCCTCTGAGACACATTAGTCAACCAAAATGCCACAAAATGCCTTGTGACTGTGCTGCGATGGCTACAGTTGCTGCAAGAAAAATTGACTCTGCTGTGGTCTGCTGGATGAAGACTGAGCAATGACTACCAAGCATAAGACCATGTATAAATGTCTGGTCATGAAGACGTTGCCCACAAAGTTGACATGGTCCACCACCCAGATAGTGCTCTGGTTGGAATGTTGAATGGGGTAGAGAGGTGGGAAGGTCGGAAAGTGTACGTATGAGAACACTGAGTGGACATGGTGAGGTGTCCCAAATGAAAATTACTCTCAGGCCACTGAGCAATATTTAGCTAAACTGTTGCAAACATTTGGCCTGATAGTTTTTCATTGTACATTTACATTGGGAGCCTTAAGAACATCAAAGCGACTAAGAGTCATTCATTTTGTAAGGGAGCCAGCAATGAGGGGGTGTCAGACTGAAGCTGAAGTGCTGGCAACATTTTGGTAATCAGCTGTGATGTGGCTGAACGGCAACTAATCAGAATTTAAAAGTGCTCTGCTCCAGAGAGAACCCATTTTGTAAACTTCCCAAAGAACAGTGGAAGAAAGGAGGAAGGACTGATCATCACTGTGGCAGGATTTCCCATTATTTACCATGCAGTCTGCATACAGGGACATCTATGAAGGAAAAAAAAAAAAAAAAAAAGGCATGGCCCCGAGTGTCTGAAATTGGACCAGATTTCACATTTTGTGAAAATAAAATAGAAGGAACAACAATAATATGTTAAATAGTGACTGCTGTCAGTGTTGCTGGCAGGGCATCCAGTGCGATTGTTGACCCTCTGGCTGTGTTACCAGTCAGTTTCAGCCCTCTTAAGCAGTGGTGGGAAGAGACTCTTCAAAGACTTTCAACCATAAAAGCAGTGACCAGCTGTTAGCATCATTATTGCATAGGCGTTTTGAGCAATAACATTAATTCATTCATTCATTTTCTGCCGCTTGTCCCAAGTGGGGTCACGGGGGAGTGCTGGAGTCCATCCCAGCTCATACAGGGCGAAGGAGAGGGGACACACCCTGGACAGGTCGCCAGCCCATTGCAAGGAGGAGCGAGACGGGGACGGCACCTTGTGAGCAATAACGTTAGCACAGAAATGTATATTTGGAGTCATTGTGAGAGGGTCATCCTTAACACTGGACTAACCCAGGAGCTTCCCAATGCCTGCCTCGATGGTTTCTGATTGGAAGTGTCAACAAAGCCAATGATGAAAGGATCTGAATCATGAGTCTTATTGGATTGAATTCTCTGAATGTTGCATTTTTGAAGGCGCTTACTGCTGCACACCAGGAGCTAAAGCTAGCTCTAGGTCCTGCTTTGGGGCGCAGGCGTAGCTCTGGCCCTCTTAGCTACTACAGCAACCATTGTCATTAGCACACAGACTTAAGGGGCCTCAAGCTGGGGTGAATGGCGGCTGCGTTTCCTGCTTTGCTCCCGCCTGACCCGCTTTCATCCCTCCAGGACTCGACCGGGCTCGACCATCCAGAACTGATGAAGCTCTTCTCCATCTGATGCTCTTCCTCTCGGCTACTGGTGGATTCTCCTGGGGTCTTGGGACGAGCCTCCATTCTTCATTATAATCGCCATAATAAGCAAAGGCTGGGGGAAATGTGCCATTTTCCTAATTTTCCAGAATTAAATGGATAAATTGCAAAGAAAGTCCCTCAGACTTTGATGTGAATGTTTCATATTTCATCATTGGCCTTGAATGGAACCAGGCAACAAGAAAAAATTACAGGAGGCCTTTATGGCCATTGCTTTATGATAGATTTGAGCAGGTTTAGGCCTAAAACACTTTCCATGGTGGAGGGTTTCGTGCAGAGGTACATTATTCCTCGCCACACTTCAAGCATACGCAGTGCTGTTTTAAATAAGATCTCCAAAGCGCAGGCCTTCATTTTTGACAGCGTTCAATGACTAAGCAATCGCCGAGGCACTTGATTGAATTCCCATACCTCATTAAAGGTAATGATGAAGGGCTAGATTTAGCTTCCCCAGGCGGGGAAGGGCTGATTGCATGGCCGTGCCTTAGCATTGTTGCTCCGATGCTTCAGTACAAGCACCAAAATATGAGATTAGCGAAGAGGTCCGTGCACTCCGATATCATCAAATACATCTGCACTACCGCAGGGCTGCACAGTGCATGTCGCATTTTTGGATCTTAAACGTTTCCAGCCTTCTGTGAATGAAAACGTCAGTCATTGAGGGCTTTTGTAAAACAATAAAAGCCCCGATGCTAGTAAAAACCAGAGGGACCAACTCTCTGCCTCTAGTTTGTCTGTTATCTTTCTTGAAAAGGAGGCGTTCTAGGACTGGGCTCCTCAGACAAAAGCTCATCACACTGCTCTCCTATTATCCCTCTTACTACACCATTTTATTAACATATAAGATAGAACCCGATCAATTTGCTTTCCAGCACGTCGCTTTAAAATCTGTATTTGGAGTCTTTCTCGCTCTCGTTTTTTTCAGGCGTATATATTACCATAAATTGAGTCAAATGCACACATGGATGTCACCTCTAATGAGGACGCATTACCATTTCAGAAAGAGCGCAGCGCTGGTTTTATCTTCTGTTCACTGAGACAAGCTGCTACAAAGGGAATGGCATAAGCGAGCATCATTGAAGCACCGTCATTTCGAATAAACGCTGATGGTGTTTACAGAGAAGGACGGTTCCCTTGTTTACGAGTGGGTACCTTGGTGCCGTACGTTCTCGCTGACATACGTGCTCTTGGGCGGATTGTCAACTTTGGCCGTGTGGCTAATTCGACCTTTTGGGCAGGCGCATTAACATGGGGTTTGGCAGCAGCGGAGCTGGCCGCGGAGGTTTTGGAGAGCAAGATGGCAGCTGTTTCTCGTTCCAAGATCTGAGGTTCTTCACTGCTGAGAAATATCTGACCGTTTCACTTCTCAGAGCTGATCCTCTTACTGTTGCTTTATATAAATGTACAAATCCCGCCCAGATCATTGGTACTGAAGCTCAAAGCTTATATTTTGGTGGTTTTCCCGCTCTGGTCATACTTGATCCTCTTATCAGCTCATTATCGATAATGTGATTAATGTGGGTTTAAGAAGCGCTAAAATGTGCAGGATATGGGGATAGCTGGAAAAGAAGGCCTTGAGATCTCTGCTTGGAACAAATTTTGGTGTAAAAGTGTAAAATTAGCCATTTTTAAAAAAATAAAATAGCGTTTGTATTTAAACTCAATCAGTTTTTTCTTTGGAAAGAAATGAGGAAAAGGATCCAAATCTGAAATGGATCAGTGGTTAGGACTTCAGGAGCTGGACTATTGTGATGGTTTTCCCATTTCTGGAACCTGATATAAACCTGGTAAAATTACAGCTTGCATTCAGAGATGTATCTAGAACTTCCTGAAGGTCGTGTAAAGACTTATTTATACTCTCTTTTATAACAAAAATAAATACATCCATTTACTTCCATGCATACTATACATTGGCATGGATATTTAGCAGTGCATCCACTGGGGCAGTGGTGATCAAGTGGTTAGGGAATTGGCCCCAGGATGAGGTCATTGGTTAAAATCCCAGACCAGTAGGTTGCCCCTTGAGCAAGGTACCATCCCCATCACTGCTCCCTGGGCGCTTCAATTAGCAGCTACATGGCATGGGTGAATAGCAGAGAAAACATTTCGTTGTGTCTTACTGTGTGCTGTGCTGTAGTAGTCACTTTCACTTCACTTTTACCAGAGGATAGAGTTTCTGACAACGACAAACATGTCGACGGTAGCGCAGGCCATAATGTACCCGTTTAGAAAGAGGCAAAAATGGAGGCAGCGACTGTGGTCTGTGGGTGACTGTGGTCTGCATCAGGCGGCCTTTTAGTGTAATATCTGTTAAATGCAATTAAACTTTAAGCTGAAAATAAAAGATTCTATTAAATCTAAGTCTAAAATTAACTTTAACCTGAAATCTAAGTCCTCATCCTAATGCTGCAATGAAACAATGAACGTATGAATGGATCATCTATAGGCGACCACCAAAAGAAGGTGTGACCAGTTTGCTTTACAAACTCAACCGGCTCTTTTAAAAAAGTAAAAAGCTGTTGCTTGAAGACTTGCACAATCTCCTTGCCTAGAAAGCAAAACTTCCTCGTGTACATCCTGTTCTTCAGTTCCTCTTATTCGTGTTCAAAGGTCAATTTTGTTCATCTTATTTCAGTAAATTTCACAGGGGTTCTAAGCATCTTCCCTTTCTAATAAACCTTTGGCCACCTTCAGCCCAAGTTCATGCTGGACGCTTTCCACCGGCGTGATGGATGTCACCCACACGGGTAATTAAATAGACTTGCAATATTTCAGTCATACACAGATGGCGGACAGATGGTTGCGCGAACCAGCAGCGAGGCCGGAGATCGCAGTCTCCTGACAAATAGGACATCTGCCCAGGTCGCCCTGTTTCTGCCCACAGATTCACACTTTACCACCTCCTAATCACCAATAGACTGAGTCTACGTAAGGTAACGGCAAAGACCCTTTGGGGGCTCAGCTAGAATGTCTTCCTAGCTCACCGTGGGAAAGCAAGTCGATTCTGGCAGAGTGATGATTGACGGAGAAAGTGAAAGTGAAAGTGACCATTTGTCATTGCGAATCCACAGCACGGCTCTACCACAACCAAATGCTTTGTCTGCATTTAACCCCCAACAGGAGCAACAGGAGGCAGCTATACATCCAACGTTCGTGGAGCTTACTCAGAGGTACCGCAGGGTAACCTACTGGTCTGGGATTCAAGCTCACTCAAACCCATTGGATCCCACGACCGACTTCGGGCCTAGTCCTAAACCACTAGGCCTCCACTGCCGCTAAAATTTGACCTAGACCTCCAAAACCTTACCAAGGGGTTCATGCAGACCCTCTCTGAAGAGTCTCTGAAGAAACTGCACTCAAAAAAGGCATGTGACCTCCATGAAGATCAAGATGCAAGATCCTGAAGGGCTTTAATGATGATTCTTCATAATCAAATAACCCCTATTGTGCGTGAACAATGATTTGAACATTTGCAGGTCTATAGGAATATAGGAGAATCACGTGTAAAAGAAAATAAAGCTCAGGTTTATGTTTTGTTACTTAATCTCGTTGTCCAGGAAGAGGGGAGAAGCCAAAAAACTCTCTCTTTTCTTAAGTAGGTGAAGATACTGGCCTAGCCAAACCTCTGACTTGAGTTCCATTAAGAATTTATGAAGATGCTGCACAAAAGCAATTTACTTCTTACTAGAGACTTAAAGCTGTAACGAGAAAATATGGCTTTGCAACAAGTACTGCTATTCATCTGTGATGTCTGGAGCCCACAACAGTTATGTTAATGAATACACACTCTGTGTTCAGTCCTGAGACAATGAGTGTGTAAATCTGACATCACTCAACACAAGCTATTTCTGCACTGGATGTACATTATATAACGAGGACGGCTTGCACCGGCTTTATAATTATTGCAGGAAAGCAAACCAACCTGCTCTTGACATTTTCATATTTACTTTTATTGTTATTGCTTTTTCACGTTATTGCTTTTATTTTACAGGACGAGGAGTTTCAGTTCCATCTATTAAAAGATGCCTATTTTCCACCAGTAAACCTTTCACTGTTCAAGGTGAAGAAGAGAGTGCAGGCAGGTTGGAATGGGTGGAGAAGAGTGTCAGGAGTGATTTTGGACATACGGGTTCCAGCGAGAGTAAAAGGACGGTTGTGAGACCAGCTATGTTGTATGGGTTGGAGACGGTGGCGCTGACAAAAAGACAGGAGGCGGAGCTGGAGGTGTCAGAGTTAAAGATGCCGAGATTTTGGCTGGGTGTGACGAGGATGGACAGGATTAGAAATGAGTATATTAGAGGGACAGAACAGGTTGGATATTCTGGAGACAAAGTTAGAGAAACAAGGTTGCGTTGGTTTGGACACGTCCAGAGAAGAGACAAGGATTATATCAGGAGGAGGATGTTGAAGATGGAGCTGCCAGGAAAGAGGAAAAGAGGAAGACCAAAGAGGAGGTTTATGGACGTGGTGAGAGAGGACATGCAGATGTGAAAGTGGAAGATGCAGAGGACCGGAAGAAATGGAGACGGATGATATACTGTGGCGACCCCTAAACGGGAGCAGCCGGAAGAAGAGGAGAAACCTTTCACTGTTCAGCCACAGACGTGAGTGTTTCCTGACTGACTTGCGCCTTGACTCCGATGCAAAGCTTGGCATGAACCCTTCAATAAATCGTGACTCAGCTCATCATCAACCTTAACCGACTTGTGACTCGTAACTGAAGCTTGACTGACTCATGATTTAACTTGGACTTGCCTTTAACTGAGTCTCGACTTGGGGCCCACCTTGCACTTAAATCAGTCATGACTTGACCTGGACTTGAAATGAACTTGCTCATGACACACAAGTCAGACCCAACCTCCACTGACATGTGAGCGGGCTCTGACTCAGCCTGAACACGCTTGTCCTTAAACGACTCCATAATGAAATGGAAAAGCTGATAAATTATTTAATAAACAAGAGAGTGGAATGTAAATTTTAGTAACTCACTCACTACTCTAGTACACTAACGTAGTACCTGTACACTCACTACTCTAGTACACTAACTTACTACCCTGTACACTCACTACTAGTACACTAACTTAGTACCTGTACGCGCACTACTCTAGTACACTAACTTACTACCCTGTACACTCACTACTAGTACACTAACTTAGTACCTGTACGCGCACTACTTCTAGTACACTAAGTAGTGCCTGTACACTCCACTACTAGTGCACTTGCTTAGTCTACTAGGTGGTGAGGTGTGCAGATACTGGGGATTGGCTGTGCTAGGTAGTAGTCACAGGTGTCACTAAGATGTAGTGTACTAGCGCAGTGGTCTTCACAGGCTGCTGAATTGAATGTGCTAATGAGTGAAGTGTACAAGAAATAATTAGTGTACTAAACAAATGAAGGACTCTAGTACTAAGTTAATGTACTAAATGGTGTAGTGTACAGGAGTGCTAGTAGTCTGCTAGGTGAGTAGTGCAGTACTAAGTGATGTACTAAATGTGTGTGCAGTCTACTCTGATACCCTGTACACTCCACTCTCTGGTACACTGGCAAAAAAATTTGCCTGTATCCTCACTGCTCTAGTACACTAGCGTAGTACTGTGCCTCACTGCTAGTACTTTAACACTGCAGTGTGCACTCACTACTCTGGCAGACCCCTAACGCGGTACCCTGTACTTACGACTCTAATTGCACCAGTTTAATTGCCCTAGTGCATACTGCCTAGCAAACATAATTGCTAGCTTGGTACCTTGCTTGCTACTAGAGAGTACTCTGTGTTGTAGGTAGCTTCTATTACGCTACCTAGAACACAGAGTAATCACAGCCTTTAACTTTAAACTCTACGTTTACTGTAAAGCTTCAGTTCTTTCTCTTGTGAGTCGCCCTGGTGTACTAAAGGTTTCAGGACAAATATCAGCAGATAAACATGTACAAAATTGAAAACATGTGTTTTTATTTTGCCAGTATTTTATACTTGACAACTAAACAGATGATGTGCATTAAAGCCCATACTTGAAAATGCTGTATTTAATTACATTTTACTTTTGTCAGGAAGATAAGGGGTGTCAGAAATACTGCATGTGCCTACAAGAGGTCTACCATCATCTACAAGGAAGCCAGGCAGACATCTGGCCCTCGGCCTCCTTTAAGCACACGAGGCTTTCATCACACGTTTCTCACTCATCACTTTTCTGAAGACTTTATTCTGCCTCCGTGCTGTCATGTTTATTCTCCTCCCTTCCCCAGCACATAAGTCACCCTTTATAGGTCACAGAGGCCCTTAAAGGGCTTTTATCTTCTCTTTTCAGAGGAACCAGGCGCTGTTGTTAAAGCTATTATCCTGCACGGCCCCCACCCCTGAGAGAGAGAGAGAGAGAGAGAGAGAGAGAGAGAGAGAGAGAGAGAGAGAGTGTTTATAAACTCTTAGAGAGAGGTCCATCTGTCAGAGCTGGAGACAGCAGAGGCCACAGGACTCCCTGCTGGGGACAGAATCCCTCCCATAATATCTCCTCTCAACCTAACCTAACCAGCCACACACACACACACACACCACAAAATAATCTGGGGAGGACAGACAATAAATAATAATAGAGAATATTTCAAATATTAACAGAGGATGGACAGAATTAGGATGAGTTTATCAGAGGGACAATCATCAGGTAGGATGATTTGGAGACAGAAGCAACCACGTTGGTTTGGAAAGGTCCAGAGGAGAGACGAGGGATATATCATGAGGAGGATGTTGCGGATGGAGCTGCCAGGAAAGAGGAGAAGAGGAAGGACAAGGAGGAGGCTTATGGACGTGGCGAGAGAGGAAGATGCAGAAGATGCAGAAGAAATGGAAAAGGATCGTGGTAGTGGCGGTGGTCTAGTGGTAGGGTACTTGCCTACGGACCTCTGGATCAAGAGGTCCCTGGTTCGAATCCCACCTCTAGCGCTACCACCACTGGGTCCCTGAGCAAGACCTTAACCCTGAGTGTCTCCAGGGGGACTGTCCCTGTAATTAGGACATGGAAGTCGCTCTGGATAAGAGCGTCTGCTAAATGCTGTAAATGTAGATTCCTAGTAGTACTGTCATCATGATCATTAAAAGAAGGGAACAGTAAACTCTGCAGGGCTCTTACCTGAGAAGAACCCAGTACAGCACCTCTTAAAATAAGTGCACCTGCTTTTGAGCTGTTAGAAGCAACTTTTTTTGAGCAGCAGTACATTTAAACAGTGCGAGATGAACGGTTTGTCAAGACACCGAGGCCATTTGAGGTTGTTTGGGGTTTACAGTAGAAACTCATGAAGAAGCTGCAAAAACATAAAATGTACCCAGTCTCATTCTGTTCCTGTGCACCACTGTCTTGAGTCACGATTTCTTATTCTTTGTAGGAAAATGAGACATGAGGTACAGTGATTTATGCAAAGACACATCCAGTCTAGAGCACAAAGAGAGTATGTAGAATTTGGTCCGACTGGAACTTTGATTATTGGGTTATCCTTCAGCACAGCCTGAACTCTCTAAGATGAGCTGTCTTGATGTTTCTTTAAGTCGTCCTCAGGAACACTTCTCCAAGCTTCTTGAAGGACATTTCAAAGCTCTTCTTTGGACGTCGGCTGCCTTTTGTTATGATCCCAAACAGCTTCGGCCTCTGAAACTGCACAGCTACAGCAACTGCGCTGAAAACAAGAGACAAAAACTTTGTCCTTCAGGAAGCCTGGAGAACCGTTCCTCAACAACACATCAAAAAATACTAGAAAGTCTAGCTCTTTGGAAGCAAAACATGAAGAAAGGAGGGTCTCAAGATTGCACATTACTTTGCGTACAATGTGAAAATGATAGCGTTCACCTACAACAGAACTAGACAACCGTGCTGTCCAAACTTCCATCCATAATGTGAGCCACTTATCCTAACCAGGGTCGCGGCGGTGCTTTAATGTGCTAATTATTTCTTTGCAAGTTCCAGTAAGAACCAAATAGCCAATGAAAACATCTGAAACACATCTGAAAACGTGTGCGCTCATTATGTTTAATTGGCGAAGCTTAGACAAATACACACAGCTCTCCAAGCCTCTTAAGATCAAGCATTTCCTATTGTGATGGGAGCCACACTCGACGAGATGAAGGTAAACTCGCAAAACAAGCCCGTTCTCCCGCTAAGCTGCGTGCCCTCTAATTTACTCAGCTCGGTTCGGTGTGGGTGGACTGAGAAACACGTGCTCTGGCTCTTCTCGTTCAATTTCACACTGGTGATTGTGTGCGAGTTTTCTCAGCACCAGAGCCGCCTGGCTGGCACTTGCGCTGGCCGGGCGCTGAAGCAGGAACAAAGAAAACCCACTTGATTATGGTGCCCTAAAACACTCTTTCCATCTGCCCGTGAGAATTTGGAGCTGAGGGAACGCCCCTTGCACCTACTTTTCAGGACGGTTCTGGATGGAGAAAAGTAAATCAGTAAACACAGATGCATGTGAATGAATATACCCACACATACACAAGGGAACATTGTGAACCCAGCCACTAGGGAAGAACAAGCAGTGCATTTCTGGGTGTCGGTCCCAGTACCGGATAAATGGGGAGGGGTTACGTCAGGAAGGGCAGCCAGTGTAAAACTTTTGCGGCATTTTCCGGCGTCTTCTCACAATGTCAATTTTCATTGAAGCCTTTTTTACACCACGTTCCAAATTATTATGCAAATTGCATTTAAGTGTCAAACATTAAATATTTTGTTTTTCAATTAAACTCATGGATAGTATTGTGTCTCAGGGCTCTCTGGATCACTGAAATCAATCTGGGACGCTGGTGAAAATTGGTTTGCCAGGTGAGCTCAATTAAAGGAAAAACTACAGACCAAAGCAGACCATTTTCAAGCAATATGGTAAAGGAAAAGGATCAGTGCTGCCGAAAAGCATGGAATAGTTGACTGCCTTGGACGAGGTCTCAAAACCATCGATATTTCAGCAAAAATTTGGCGTGATCATCGCAGTATTAAGAGGTTTGTGGCAGATAAAGGCACAATGAGGAAGGTTTCTGCCAGACAAATACATCGGATTAAGAGAGCAGCTGCTGAAATGCAATTACAAAGCAGCAAACAGGTATTTGAAGCTGCTGGTGCCTCTGGAGTCCCGTGGAGGTGAAGGACCTCCAGAGGCTGGCAGTTATGCATAAACCTTCTATTCGGCCACCCCTGACCAATGCTCACAAGCAGAAACAGCTGCCAAGGGCCCAGAACTACATGAAGACTAATTTTCAAACAGTCTTGTTCACTGATGAGTGCCATGCAACCCTGGATGGTCCAGATGGATGGAGTGGTGGATGTGTGGTGGACGGCCACCATGTGCCAACAAGGCTGCGACGTCAGCAAGGAGGTGGCAGAGTCATGTTTTAGGCTGGAATCATGGGGAGAGAGCTGGTTGGCCCCTTTAGGGTCCCTGAAGGCGTGAAAATTAACTCTGAAAAGTGTGTGGAGTTTCTGACTGACCACTTTACACTTTACAAAAAGAAGAACCGTGCTTTCCATAACAAGATCATCTTCATGCATGACAACCCACATCTCATGCTGCAAGGAGCGTCTCTGCATCATTGACTCCTAGTGTTGCCCCCATCCTCCCTGCACCTCAATCCTATTGAGAACCTTTGGAACATCCTCAAGCAAAAGATCTATGAGGGTGGTGGGCAGTTCACTTCCAAACAGCAGCTCTGGGAGGCTGTTCTGACATCCTGCAAAGAAATTCAAGCAGAAACTCTCCAAAAAGTCACAGGTTCAATGGAAGCTGCTATCAAATAAGGGGTCCTGTGTTAATCTGTAACTTGACCTGTTGAGATTTTGATTGAACTAGCTTATGATTTCAGTAAATATGACCTCTAAATGCTGTAAATTCAACCAATGACCATCAGTTCTTTACAACCTATAAAATGTTCTGAAACTCTGTTGTGCGTAATAATGTGGAACAGTGCATTTCAAGTTTTCTATTTTTGAAAAACATACCGTTATCCTTGGGAGGTTTGTTCAGCAACATTCGAATTATATTCTAATGGTTGATGACTCAAAAATGATGCTGTCACTTGCATCGACTATTTAGGAGAATCAGAGAGAAATATCATTTGCATAATAATTTGGAACGCGGTGTAGAAAGGTGCAAACCTGCTATTGCCCAACGGGATACATAGCAAACAAGTCCATTCAGATGTTAATCAGGGCTGAAGCTGGCTGCCAGGTTTTTTTTTTTTTTTTTAAGGCCCACACTTAGACGGGGCCCTCAGAGACCAGAGAGGTATTCCATTAGCGTAACTCGAGTGGCTTCTCTTGATTTCGCCTCAGACTTGCAGAACCCTCATTACAAATGGAGATCTCTTAGCTCCTCCATGTTAAACAGACGCCTGCCAGCCAGCTGTTTTATTTAGGCTCGCTAGAAGAAAAGCCACATCCACCATCTTTGGGCCGATCTCGAGAGACGCTCCTGCGCTCCGAATCTGAACGTTCGACATGCAAAGCGGGCCAAATGCGAAACCGAGGGCCCGCTGGTGATTATCTTCAAAAGAGACTGCCAAGCAATACGCTATTGTTTGCAGCGCTGTTTTGCTCCACTGGTCCTTTACTGATCTCCATCAGACCAAAATGTTGATCAAAAGCGGAAGGCGGAGAGGGCCTCTTGTTGCGGTTGGCTCGATACTGCGCTCCTGGTGCGGAACTGGGAGGACTCGGCCTTGGATTGCAAGGTGTTGTCTATTGATCCCGTCACGCTGATAAAGAGCGGCCGGTGGCTCGGGGCGTCCTGTGCCTGAGTCAGCACGTCGATGCGTTTGATCTGGGAGAGAACCTCCGGTGCAGACCTCACAGTCGACTCGTAAAACCAGGAAACAGAGCTTCAGCAAATCGACAGATTTCAGGCAAACTGGCTACATCTCATTTAAAGTTCTTCTCAGTTCTTTTCACTTCCCCTCTGTTACATGTAGGCTTGGACTAGACATAGATTTAGACAAAAGATTAGCATTTGTGAAGATACTCTGCACAATTTCATCATCATCCAGCTTCAGTTACTAAGTAGAACGTTAGTAGATTCTTACCCTTCAGCTAGAATTTACCTGCGACCTTCTGATCACTTTTGTTATTAACTAGCTTCAAAAATATACACTCACGGCCGTCCACTAAAGGTGTTCAGGAACGTCAAATAAACAAACATTACTTAAACCCGCGCCGTTTCAGACAAGCATCAAATAAACATCAATTAATGCCACTCTTGTAATTAAGAATCTTCAAAGTAAACAAATACTACTTAAAGCTGCCCTATTTTGTTGTTATTTACCAATATTAAATAAAAATAAATGTCAAATATGAAAATGAGGGATTATTAATAAAAATCAAATAAACAAAGGTTGTTCACCACCCCTTTAAATGTGTGGTTGGCCAACATCAAATAAATAGCCTTTATTCAAGTGAACCCTTTTAAGGAGTTTTTAACAAACATCAAATAGAAACATTGCTCACTGCTGCCCCCTGAAGGCGTTGTTAACATCAAATTTAAAACATATTCTTAAAAATACCACCAATTTTGGTGATTTTGGCTGTTTGGAGTGCAGGTTTCTGATTGCGGTGATGCCTCTTGACCTATGAAAATGGAGCAACATCCTCCAAGAGTGTGGATAAAAAATTCTCCAGAGAGGGGGAGGCTTTCAAGGACAAGACCAATGTGACACTTCTTGAGTCGGTGATGAAATGTTATTTTTTCAGATATGGAGACGGATGGCAGAGAGGTCAGCGTGCAGCCCAGTGGAACGTCTATTCTCTCACACACACACACACACACACACACGTAATCATAGTGCCAGCTAGGCTTTAATAGCCCCTTGGGCTGGATGGGGTGGAGGAGGGGTTGCTGGTGCCCTCTCTCTTTCAGTCAGGTCAATAGTAATTACATCCTCCGCACGTTTTTCCAGGACAGTCCTGCCGACTGCGAGAGTAATGGGGGCACAGCTGTTCTGCCACCCCACTGTGCTGGTTTTCCAGGCACTCTCCCTTTTCGTAACCTCTGCGCCTGTGGCCATCTCGCCAGATCAGGCCAGCCCCCAACAACCACACACACACTGTTTGTTTGAGCAGTGCACATACGGGACCTAAGCTGATGACTTGTGTGGAACAGCTGCTGACAGTCTTGCCTGGATCTTCATTTTGGGAACAATGATGTGCTTTTGTATTGAAAGAGGCGACCGATTTTATTAAAGACTTCAATTTGAACCATTTAGCAGCCAATTTCTTCTTTAGTGGAACGAATGAAAGGCATGAAGATGCGCAGAAATGTATCGTCTGTTGAGAATTTCGACTCGTTTTCAATAAAACTGAGCAAACTATTATTTGATCGGACACTGCAACATCCCATCCAAGATTAAAGCATTGGCTACTTTACTTAATACAAGTCAAATTTTTCTCCACCTGGAAGAGAGAAGAAACTTTACGTACCATTAAGATCCTGTTGATACTAATCTTGAGCAGGTGCCATAAAGCATAAAACTGGAAAGATCTGTACTGGAGCTTCCTGGTTTTCTGGGATTCTTGTACATTGCCCAGTGAAATGCCTAAAGACTCTCATTAAATTAATGAATGCTAAAAAAAAATGACTTCCCAATGTAATCACTTGCATGGGCAAATGATCCTGCCTCCACATCTCCCAGACCTTAAGCTTCATCATGATTGATTTGCCTGATTTATCCTCCACCGTTTTGATGAAGATTTCAAGCATGATGCTGTTCATGGACAAAGGAGAACCGCAGCCAAACGGCCATTGGCAGCAAGTTCATTCCCCTTCACTTGTTCCTTTCAGCTTCCAGGGGACGGCCACTGGACTAATGTGGTCTTTTGATCAATTGTGTTCACATGGATGGTCACCGACCCTCCAGATCCAGTACAGGGCAAAATCCTTGAGTCATTTCTTATTTTTATTCTATTTTCCTTACAAAGATTCAGACTTTCTTGTGTTTTTAATGTCTTTTTGAGGGGCAGATCTCCAGATCTTCCTGAAGGACAGTGTTGTTGTCTCTCATTTTCAGTCCAGTCTCTGTACCTGAGCAGTTCTCCAGATCTTCCTGAAGGACAGTGTTGTGTTGTCTCATTTTCAGTCCAGTCTCTGTACCTGAGCAGTTTGATAGTTCTGTGTTGGTTAATCCACACAGTGATCCACGTCTGAACCTTCAAGCAGAACAAAGCGTCTAACTTAAGACATGAAGCAGTGAAGAAACAGGCGCAGAGGATTCCAGATGACCAGGTGATTAATTTACTGTTGAGAGTGGTTGGAAACCCTTTATCTAGAACCTTGGATCTTTTGACACTAAAGCATCCAGTATTTCCCCCATTTCATCTACTCAGTGAAGACTGAGTGACAGACATAAAATACTGTTTTAAAAATGAACAACGTAATTCCACATCAAAATATAAAGAAAGGAGGGGCAGATCAAGACTTTCACAGTGCTATAGACCCTAACGTTGGTGTGGATTTTGTGCCGAATGAAACAAATCACGTCCTCCGCTGTCGAAATCCACCCTTCCTGCAGTCCGGCCTAAATAAGGCGGACAGTGTAAACCGATATGTTGGAACCAGACATCACAACAAAGCCATTTTATTTACCTTCCACTAGGGCAGCGATGATGCGGGATTTGTGGGATCATAGATCTACCAGGATCAGTCAAATATATCTCGCATAGAATTTACATTTGTAGCACTTAGCAGACACTCTTATCCAGAATTTATATTTCTTTATAGCTTAAAAGAGCGAAAATGAGAAGTAAAGGAAAAGCAGATGTCGAGCTTCACCTCATGTGCATAACATGAAACATTGGTTTGGAACATCTGTCACATAAATCATCTACCCAACACCGAAGTAAATATCTGCCGATACTAATCACAACCAGCGGCAAACCCATTTTAACTTACGACACCCTGCGTGGACTGGTCTGCCATTAATGCCTTTTAAGAAAAGTGTTTTAGATGATGTCAAATAACGTCCTGATAAACTCTGAGGGAGCGTTAGACGTCTGGTTCCATCCAGCCTGCTTCTCCATCTGTTTCTGGCAGAACCACAATAATCAAGGATGCATCATCAGCGGAGGAGGAGCAACCCAAAGGCAGTAAACAAGTGAAAGTGACCATTGCAATTTTGAAACACCGCACAGCGAAACAACTCATTCTTGGCATTTAACCCACACCCACCGTCCAGCAGGGGGCAGCTGTGTCCAGCACCCGAGGAGCAGCGATGGGGACAGTACTTTGCTCAAGGTGTACCCTCAATGTAACCTGCTGGTCGACCTTTTGATCCTGGGGCCTCGTCCCTAAACGTTAGAACAGCGCTGCCCAAGGACACGCTCACTTAGGTGGTCACGGATGTGATGAAGTTTCTTTGGACTCCAGCAGGGGGCAGAACTTTTCTCTAGGTTCTGAAGTAATGTATCATTGGCCAAAAAGTGGGTCATCCTCAGCCTGAGGCAAGCCAGCCTGGGCGTGTCAGTAACTGCTGTTTCAGTCCTGACAGTGTTCTCCTCCAAGCGTGTTGAGCCGTTCAATGCCGTTTAGCTTTAGCAGCGGTATAAATCAGTCGGGGAAAACAGCCGGTAGGTGGGAACTGGCAGCGAGTAAACTGAGGTCAAAGGAAAAGGCTTTGAACTCCATTTAAACCAGACTTGGTTTAGGAAAGACTAAGTATGAATAAGAGCAAACCGCACTGAACGAGGGTTGTTTTGGAACTGTGTTTTTTTTAGACCACATGCAGTAAAGCCGCCTGCTATGGCGATACGGTGTTTTGCGACTTGGAAAAGAGGTCTATATTTAGGTGGCATGGGTGAATGTGTTTAACTTCAGCCTAGAGTCACCCCATTCATCACCACAGAACTCGGCAAGGGAGGCAAACGTGGGGTTTAGCTCGAGGCCCCGCCATTAATATGAATTATGAGGCGTACCGAGTCGTAAGCCCACACCGTGTCGTTTTTGGGAAAGGCTAAAAAGTGAAACTGAAGCTCCTTGTCACACGGCGCGCCCTACACGGCCGGATTACTGTGAAGCAACTTGCAGCTTACATTTACCTTTAGTGTACGTGAGGAGCAGATTTATACACTCCACAGTGAAGCCAGCTTCCATTTGTCCAGTTAATACCTTCGCCTTCTTTCCTTTACCAGAGGATGTGTGTGTTGGCTGTTCTCCAAAATCTAAATGAAAGGTACTCACACACACACACACACACACACACACACACACACACACACACACACACACACACAGAAAGATTCAACTATAAAACCCTTCAGCCCTTTCTGAGAAAGAAACAAACACCACCGCAGATAAATATAGATATACTTTAATATTCTTATCCAGTTGTAAATACAACTTTGAGACTCAAAGGCACAGTAAGACCAGACTACTGAGTAGCCTTAAGTGAAACTGACAAAAGTCGGTCAGAAAAAAAAAAAAAAAAAAAAATTATACACCAAGTAAACCAAGAACTGAGGCGAGGCAGTAAAAACGCAACAAACGAGGACAGGAAGTCAAAGAAAACGACACACGAGAGCAAGAATGGCAACAGAGATTTCAAACCCAAAGACGATGCCCATGTAAATGAGTTTTCCTTGTTTCGCGTGAAAAAGAGGAAAATAAAATGACCGCTAGGTTTCTGAAACAGCTGTGAAATGACGGACAATCTTTGACATGTAGTGCAATTTTTCCGCTGTAAACGTAATGCTCGGTTTTTCCTAGTGCAAGTGCAAGTTGAACGATTCAACCGGGCGAGCGCACACACACAAATGGAACTGGATTGGTCCAAAACAAGGATTCACACTCAGGACTGTGAAAAGCAGTTTGGAAAGAGGGCTGTGCTTACCATTAGGCCAAAAAAAAACAAAACAAAAAAAAAAGACCCCCCGCAAACTGAATCATAAGGTATTCTTTGGTAACTGGTCTTGCATACGTCGCAAAGTTGTCCTCGTCCGTTCTGCTTTGCATATTTTGTAGGGCTGGCCCGAACAGCGAAGTATAAATGGATCCTAGGACAGACTTCCGAATTTCAAAAGCAGAACGGTCCAATTACTCTCAAAATAATCGACCAAGCTCTCGATTAATCGTCTTCGCGATTACTCGGAAATCTGAACGATAAACGGTTCTCCGCAGGTCTTATTCAAGCTGCGACACAAGGGGGCGCTCTAAGAATGTAACACGAAATGAAAAAAATTAAAAAGCCGAAACTTCAAAAAAGAGGAAACCCACACCAGCAGGATTTCTGTGTTTGCAGCTCCACAAACAAACGACACATTTCATCTATGATTCCTCAATTATTCGTCAATTGATTTACTGATTGCCAGTATAACCGGTGCTAAACGAAGGAGCTGCCCGGACACATTCTTATACGCGGAACAACAATCCTGATCGGGACTTATGTTGGGAAACATAACGAAGATGATCAAACGGTCGTTTCCAAAATCAACTAGGTTTTATTTTCTGTAAAGGGAATAATAGATCTCCCCGTAATAAAACACATACCAAAAAAAAAAAAAAAAAAAGACAAAAACGTGTCACTTGAACGTAGCTGCTTCGGGATCGTTTCACGGCACAGGGCTCCATAAATTAATCATAAACCTCATTAGAGGATCCTGATCAGAGTCCAGACGGGCGCGGACTTGCATCACGCCCATTACTGTTAAGACGACACACACACACACACACACACACACACACACACACACACACACACACACACACACACACAGCTTCCCTGCTTACGATTCTTCATCCGAACCCATGTGCAAACTCTCTTAATTATCCTCGGAGTGGGCCTCTCTCAAAGCTGTAGCTTACTCTGTTCCGGGTGTGAAAAAAGAAAGAAAAAGAATAAAGGACGAGTCTACCAGAATGTTCCAGTTCCCCCTGCTGCTGTTCCAGGACCAGTTCGTGTCTGAAAGGGAGCGGAAGTCCAGCAGCCCCCCCTCCATCAGCGTGTACTACCTTTTTGTGCTAGCTTGCTCTGTTAGCTGTGTGAGATACTCTCGCAGTTCCTTCGCAGCCTGGAAGCGACCCAAGCGCTTCTGAGGCCTGGTGCACTCGTCCAGCAGCGACGCCAGGCGCCCGTCCCGGGCCACGTCGGCGGGGGGGTCGTGCAGGAGCCCCCCCGTGGTTCCGCGCCACGTGGCGAGGCGGGACAGCAGGTTCTGGCACACGGCGTAGTAGTTGTGGTCCACGGTGACCCGCGAGCACAGGATGTCCTTGGAGAAAGACAGGCAGGCCTCCTTGTCGCACTCCTCCGAGCGGCTCTCGTACCACACGTCGTAGTTCTCTGGCTTATCTGAGCAAAAAAAAAAAAAAAAAAAAAAAGACAATGGATGACAAGAAATTCTGTGCTCTGATTTTCTTTACGGAGACACACCTTATGCATAAAATGTCTCCTGTGCAAAAGTTTTCCATATTCTTCCCTCAAAATCTGCCAAACGTGTCATATTTTAGAGTAGAGGGTGTGTGTCTGCTTTATATATTGTATTAATTTTTTTGTAAACATCTTTGAAGGCACCCTTAACTATAAAAAAAAAAAAATAAATAAAAATAAGCAGCAAGATTAAATAAAAGGAGAAAATGAACAAAATTGAGATTAAATATAATAAATGAATGAAAAAGTCATTTCAAATCGAAAACGAGTGAATGCTTTTATGAAATGAATATAAAAATAGGTGGGAAACTCTTCACCACGCATAATTAAGAAACATAGACTCCTGTTTTAACTACACAACCGACGCCAGAGTTCAAGGAAACTAAAATCAGTCTGCGAACACGTTTGAGGTGATCGTCGAGGGCCTCCTCCACAACCGTGTTTCTGCAGAAGTAGACACTGTTTGACGGGTCTGTGTGGAAGTGGCGGTATTTCATATTTCTTATTTCTTTTCTACAGCCAGAGCTCCAGATGGCGCCCGCATTGGTCGCCAATGCGAACAGATTTTTTGTTTCGCGACTACTTTTTTCATTAGTCGCCAATGGCAACTGCCTCTCATAAATCAAAAGAACATTTCAAAAGGAAAGAAGAGTGGAAACTTTTAATTATGAGCAGTCACTCTCAACCGGCATCTGACTTTCCCACGATCATGTAACGGATGGATCGTCCAGAGCCGGGTTGCCAGATTGTGAGGCCATTTTGAGTTACATTTCCTTGCAGCCACTGCTTTGGCAACCTGTTGCAGATCTAAAATGAAAGAAAACACGAGCCATATTAACTGTTCCAGGACCAGTGTTTTAAAAGCAAAAGTCAAACTTGTAACTCTCAAGTGTCCAAAATTCAGACTTTTTTCAAGGCCTACTCATCAAAACACCCATTCCTTCATGTCCGAAACCCCAAAAAATGATTCAATCAATGGGTCAAGTGAGTTACGGTCATCGCTGCCTGAAAAATATTCAATTATTAGCTGCTTAATCGTGTTCTTGTGTACAAGACACCGCAGGACTCTCAACTAATCTCCGTGTTATTTTTTCTTTTTTTAATCATGCATGAAAAAAAAAAAGGCAGAAGAGAGTAACAACCAGATCAGGAGGCTGAGGCAGGAGTAAGAAAAGGCAGCGTGAGGTAGAGCGAAGGCAGGATGTGGCGTATAAGTTTATATTTGTTATTATTATGACGCATGGCTCCAAAAGAAGAAATCGGCTTCTGGATATTCTGGTCGAGCGGCTCCTAAATTGTCCGAGCTTGTGTTCGAGTGTTGAGCCGTCCTCTGCGTCTTGCGTAACCGGGGCAGGACGGCAGGAAACCAGAATAGAGCGGGCAGCGGCAACTCTGCGAAGTGCGGCGACAATTCATCAGCAGAACTATATTCAGTCGTCCAGAGGCACTAAGGAAGGGAGATCCGCTTTCCTGGTCATTTGACACGACTCGATCGGGCGCCAATAACTAATTAGAGAAAATGAAGTCACTGCACTGCCAATCACCCTCCGGGGAGCCAATTATGAGCAGAACTGGAGGAGGCAGCCACTCAGAATGACAAGAACACACACACACACACACACACACACACCTTCACCGCTGCACTGTTCCGATCCACAATGTGAGCTCCGACAGAGGCAGGACAAAACGTCCAACATCAAGGTCAAGAGGAACTGCAGCTTAATTCTGACTGCTTTTGAAAGCAAAACTTTATCAAACAGACCCACGGCCGAAGAGTCTATAATTCTGCCCAGCTTTGAAGCTCATATCTGGTACCGACACCGTGATACAGCGTTGTAGTCAAAGTTAGTGAATATGAAGTGCGGTTACCACCCCGGTTCTGAAACAGCGTAGTGATGCTGGGTTTACATGACGGTGCAGAAAGTGTTTTCCGTGTCCTTTTCTTTTTTTTTTTTTCCGCTCCTGCAGTCGTGTCAAAGTTGCCAGTGCAGTTGTTGAAAACTGCTGAGTAAAGAAGAGCTTTGGGAGCCCGTTTTAAATAGTGTAGAGGATAAAAAAGCCCAGAGGACGCGAGAACATATTGTATTACATCTTCACGGGCGTCGGATGACTTCAGAGACCTAGTGGGCTCCTCAGCAACCCCTCTGTGCCCAACAAACACCACATTTAAGATGCTTTAGGAGTAAAACACACCGTCACCAGCACATCCATTTAGCAGTGAATATAGGAGCTCTTTAATTGGCTCCTAGTTGCCCTTGTCGGACCAAATTTGAAGTTTGGGAAAAGGAAAAGGGGTAACTGATAAATAGATCTGTATATTTGATTCATTGGTAGAGGAAATGAATAAGGCATGTGGTCACCGTTCTAATGTTTTATCCAGGTTAGGATCGAGTCAATTTTCGACTGAGCACCACAGTAACGCCGATAATGATCGGTTTTGAAATTTACCACAAATAAACTTCCACTGGCACTTTTCTGTGCCATCGTGTAAACCCAGATCGGTTCTTCATGGCACAAATAGCTCGAAAATAAATTACACTGTGACTCACAAAGCCTAGACAGTTTCTAGGCCAAGCTTTCCAACTGATGTTGCAACAGATCTCGTAAATTTGTAAAGTGAAGAAGAAAACCGTCCTGGAAACTCGAGCGAACACCAGCGAACGCTGATGTTGTCCAAAGGTTTATTCGCATTAAATATCCAGGGCTGCGGTTTTTCTCCTTCACGCGCAAGACCATCTCTCTCAGACTCTCGCCCTCTCCATCTTCCAGCCCGGTTGGGATTCTCGAGGGGGCGCATTCTCTCACTGCAAAGCTCTCTGGCACCTGCCGTCCTGGACAGCAGCTCTGAACTTCACAGATAGCCTCCCGTTCCCGTCTACCTTCATAAAGACTGGAACGATGGAGCAACCGAGAATCGGCTGTCGAGAGGCGAGGAAATTGAAAAACACTCCAGCGCCGTTTCACCAGTTCTGGAAAGAGGAGTCGTTTAGACGGGGTTTGATGTGAAATGCTTTCTTCGAGAGAGTCACGCTGTTCGTTCACAGCGGTGAGGAAGGGAACCGGGCTCCCAAAGCTCCCTCGCCGAAATGAATTACCGGAGTTCGGAGAAGCTTTCGGCCCAGAATTCAGGGCAAAATTAATCCTTGATGAAATACTTTCTTTTCCACGTTTCTTGGAGGGGCGGCTGGATTGGAAATAAAATATCTATTCTTGTGTTGACTCCTGGTTCCATTCACCACCACTGTAAAGGAATTACGGTCGGTTCATTATGGCTCACACGGCCACGTTACCTCCAGTTTAATGATTTAATGAACAGTTTTCATCTCAGTGCCTGAACGGAGTTGATAAATTGGTAGAATTTCCTCTTAAAGGGATGTGATTACTGTTAGGTTAACAGGACTTCGCTGACTGCGTATCAGTTAATTATTATTATTATTATTTTTGTTTATCAGATAAACTTCGACAGTGTCATTCTGATGTTAACCTTAAGGTTTGGACGTCCTCTAATTTCCCATCGTGTATCGCTGTAATAAAGGGGTAAGGCACTTAGAGCCTTGCACTTTCGACAAAGGCTGGCGTATGAGCTTCACAGCCACCACCTCTACACAGGTAGCACACCTGAGGTGCCACCAAATATTAGTTCTTGGATTGGATATTCAGAGACACCAGCAGGAGCTCACTAGAGGGTTATATCAGGACTCCTGAAGCAGCATTTAGCAGGCAAGCAGGTGCAGCGTGCAGGTAAGACTGTTTGTAAAGTTCATGCGTTTGGGAGCTTCAGACAGCGAGAGGGCCGTGAAGGAGATTTGAGATTTTATAGCTGGAAGGTTCATGGGATTGTGTGACAAGTCTGCAGGCTCAAAGTAGAAGAAGGAAAAAGATGCACCTGCTGAGCTTGGGAGGGGGCAGGGAGACCAAAAATGGGTCAGAACATTCAGAAAGGGTTTTCTTTTTAAACCTCGTCCCAACCGGGGTGCCTTTTTTTTGACAGACGTTTGGTAAAAACATGTTTCCTTCTTAACCTAAAACGCAGAACATCAACCAAGACATTTTGGTGCAAAATGGTTCTTCAGAGTTTTGGGGCCTTTAAACTGCATTTCACTCCAATTGTGGCATTTTTAGAGCTGTTTTATTCTCCAAAAACATCAGAATTAATTTTTTTCATCTTTCATTTTGGAGAATTAAGCACTGCTTTTAGGACAGATATGGTAGGGCTGTACTTCTGCAACATGTTGAAATGACTTCCAAAACATCGTCTACTTACTCTGCTTTATCAGCCTCTTGTCTGCCACAATGACGTTCTCGGCGTCCACCACGATCACTTTTCCGTCCCGGGGCCCGACGGCGAAGTTGTCGAAGCTGACGTCCAGCAGGTAGAGGGCGAAGTCGAAGTCGTTGTTGGTGAGCTGCTCGGCGATGTCCATCAACTGCTTGGCCAGGTCCACTCGTTTCTCCCACGGCGCGTTGTAGAAGCTCCACAGCTCCTCGCCCACATAGTTCACCGCTACCATGCGCCCGCAAGCCCCGAGGTACTTGGCAAATGGCCAACCCTCGTCTGAAGGAAAGCTCTGTTGAGACGAGATGGAAAAACGGGGAGGTGTTTAGATTCATCACACCTTACTTTCAGTGTTGGGTGCAGTACTTTGCTCAAGAGTCGTGACCCGTATCTGCGACCTTTCGATCAATGGGTCAAACCGCTAAGTCACCGCAGCCCTGCTGCCCCAGGACATACGGTTGCAATTAAGCTTTGAGGTAATGAACGTAACCAGGCTTCTAAAACTCCCTTATGTTTACTACTCAGCAGGAAACAGGAAACAAAATGGCTATATCTTGTTGGTTAACCAGCACTGTGAAGAAACTTAGATGACAAAGTGAGAAACACAAATGTGTTACTAACAGAGACGAAAAAAAAGAAGAAGAGTCTTTAAGAAGAAGAGTCTTTATAGGCGTCCTTTAATGCCTATGGGTTAAAACAAACTGCACATCTGGCTCTCCCACACCTTGGAAACATCAATGTAGTTCAATTGAAGTGAATTAGGCTAAATGCTCTAAAGGAAGTGCAAATTAAACTAGCCAATCAAGTCAGAAACAGCAAAACTAATTTTAAAAAGTCTTTTTATATGAGGACACTCAAAGCCTCATCATACAAGAGTGTTGTTCCTCCAGAAACTCTTCCAGAAAGGTGTTCACAGCCTGTTCGTTCAGGCCCAGAGACGTAACGGGGGACGGAAACTTTAACGGCACGGTCTCCAAAGCAGCCATAAACTTTGCTTAAGTGCTCTGGATATCACATTTCCGCCATTTCAAGACGGGTTATTAAAAATGAATGCCTGGCTATTAAACTTTAATCGGGGCGGTTTGACGTGCAAAACACACAAGAGTGCGAGGCGGTGCCCTCGCCACCGAGCAGCGCTTCCTACGGAGGCTGCCTGCTTCCTCTGGCCTGAACAGATGCTGAGTTGACTCATCGTGTCGGGAGGATGTTCCTGCTGGCTGAGCCTGGTGTTCAACCGCACGATGGCATTTCCCTGCCTGTCCCTCACCTCCACTGTTCACTGACCCGGGTCACAAAACATTCACGTTACTCGCCTTGCGTCCGATACGGACAGAAACGAAGTGAAAGTGACTACTTGTCATTGGTAAACAAGGCACACAGTGAACCACAGAGAAACAACCGCTGCTACACACATCGTGCAGCAGTGGCAGCCATATCCAGCTTCCGGGGAGCAGCAATGGGGATGGTACCTCGCTCAAGGGTACCTCAGGATAAACTCCTGGTCTGGGATTCAAACCTATGACCTTACAATCTTGGGCTTGTGCTTCTGAAACACTTTTATTTGGATAATTGTGAAAAATAAATACCCTATTTTCCTAGGATGAAGCTCCAACACACATGCTATTGTTTATTTTAATATCTGATACAAAATGAGTCTATAAAAAGGTAAAAAGCAATAATACAATTACTAATAATATTATTTTCATCATCATCATCATCATCTCTAAGTAAACCTCTTGTTGCTTCCAGGAACAAATTGTGTGATTGGTCAAGAATACAGAAGAACAATTCATTATTTTTTCAATCAAAACAGCAATTAGAAAAAGTGCAATGCTCAAATTTTCCAATAATCGTTTCTTACATTTTCCAATATTTGCAAGTTCTAGTTTAATAAACATGAAAATAAATCCATAATAAATAAATCCATTAATGTCTGGGAATCGACAATCTGGTTCATGCCCAAGCCTAAAAAAATAAAACTGGGTAGAAAAAACAATCTTCGCAAAAAAATATTTGTAAATATTGGTCAAATAAATAAACTAAAAAGACAAAACGATATTTCCCCCCCCCCCCAATCACAGCCCTATAAGACGGTACCACTACTAATAAAAATAATTTTAAAAAGAGGAAACAGTAGATGTGAATTTTTAGGATCATGGGTGGCTGTTACGAGGTCAGACATCACTGTTAACAGGCCCACTGTAAATCAGAAGGACCACACGGTCACTTTTTTCCCCCTAATTTTTAAGTCTGACCCACAGAAGCACTCTTGTGGCCGGCTGATCAGGACAGCTCAATGATAAACACTCAATAATCAGTCCAGCGTTCCCCAAACTGCTCCTCAAGGCCTGCTGAGAAGGTCCAAAACTTTGGGCTTCTGTAAGAACTACTGGCTTCATCAACATTAGAGAAGGTACCGACCCGATTTAAGCAGGCCAGCTCTCAGGAAGCCATTTTTGCTTCACTTCTATCTCTCCATCCATCCATCATCTGAGCCACTTCTCCTAACCAGCGAGGCAGAGGGGCGCTGCAGCCTATCCCAGCGCTCATGAGACAGAGAGCAGAGAAAACTGCATCAGATATCGTTAGCAAATCAGCTCAGTAACGATTCTGGCCTGAAACAAGCCACACTCGCAGGGTGTGAAGACTTATCAACAGTGTGCTTCTTCCTATGGGGTGGTGGAGAGTTCTAGAGCATGAAAACCTGTTTTAGGTGCAATCCTTCAATTAAAAAGAGCTCATTTTCAAGTCTAGATGTTTCAAAAGGGTCAGCAGTTTCAACAGTCAAGATTTCAATATCAGTGTCAGGAAAAAAAAAAAGTTTGCAAAGAGAAATATCGAGATAACGAACGATAAATGCTCCCAGTTATCAAAGAAAACAGGTTCAAATCGGCGTCTAACTGGCCGCTGGTTTGGTTTTATCGTTCTTAAATGCTTTAATCAGCCGAGAACAAAACAAGGACAGAAGGAAACCTATTCCTGTGCCCGGTTTTGTGCGTTCAGAGGTTAACGTCTGATTTTTCTCCTCCAAAAACAAAGGACGAGGCTGTCTGAGAGCGAAACACGGAGCTTGAAAAGTTCTCCCGAGTTCTTGACACTGAAAACGACAAACACGTGTCCTGTTTGAATAAATCACCGCTTTGGAAGGGCTGCTCGGGGTCTGCTCCAGTTCACAGTCTGCAAAAACCAGCCCTGCTCACCACACATGCACCAGAACTCGAAGGAAATAAGAAAAAACAAAAAGCATGAGGTGCTATTTGTGGTCCACCCCCGTTATTCATCTCGGCTTGATACACAACTGAACTGTCCCCGTTTTCAGAACAGCCAGCTTCTGGAGAAGAAATCAGAGAAAAAAAGAGAAAAAAAAAAAAAGGGGCTGCAGCTTCATGTTAAGATGCAGAAGACGAGACGGTAACCCAAAATTTCCTTCATGATAACATGCATTTTTTCTTTTAAGATGAAATTAAAACTACAATAAATATGGCCTACATCTAAAATCGCTTAAAAGAAAATATTAGTGTATTAATCATAGAAAAGAAAATTCCTAATTGATTATTTTTATCAATATTATCGTCGTTTTTATCATCATTATTATTAGCAGTCGTAGTACTAGTAGCAAAAAAAGAGCAAAAATATAAAACTAGGCATTTAAGCCAGGCATGAAGGCTCTTCCGAGAGCATCTGAATATTGGAGACGATATTAAACGATGGTTTATGGACGCTTGCAGGCCTCGTTTCCCGTTTCTCTGCTGAGAAAATATTTGAGCTTCAAGGAAACAAAGCCTGCATGGCTGAACACGTCGCCGATAAAGTGCAGTCTGTCATTACGCTCATCGTTCCTGTAGCTTCTCCATCCATTAAGAGCTCGGGCCTCCGTCGTGCTCAGAGCGGCTCAGGCGCTGACAGCCACCACTTAGTGCACAAACCACTTCCTCCACCGCTGAGCCGAGCCTGCAGAGTGTGTGTGCGCGTGTGACCTTCAGAACGGTATTAAACCTTTTTACGAGAACAACAACCACCTCTGACAGAAGGTGTCCGACTCTCCCTGGAAGCGTATCCATCAGCCTCGCTCTGAACATTTCTGTCACTTTCCAGCGAGAACGACGGAAAGGCGAGGGAAGCGGTGCAGCAGCTTCTCGGCCTTCAAAAGAGAGGAAGCATTCAGGTGGTAACGTTTGATCTGGTAGAGAGGAAACGAAGCCATGTCAGAAGTCTCTAACTGAACCATTAACCTCACCGGTCTGATGTGAAGTCAGATTTGTTCACGGTATACGACGTTGTATCTAGATATCTGAGATCAGCACCTTTTCTATACAACCCCCCAGTTTCTCCAGCGTCAAACCTCTTCAGGAGATGAGATCAATGTTCATTTGGGGGAAAAGAATCAGGCGACAAGTCCAAAACCTTCCCCTCGAAGTCCTGCCCCTGCCTCGTGGAGGATGTTCATGAGGTCCTGACAGCTGTTTCAGGGTTTTTCTTTACCGTTCTGTCATTCGTCATCGGCCGTTTCCTCGACCGAACGGTTCGGTGTCTGCTGCCAAGCGTGCCAGTGGTTTCCTCCCTTTTCTTTCCAAGTAACTAACTCTGCTCGGTGTTTATGAAATGCTTCTAAAATGTTCCTTTTAGTTTGTACTTCTCAAAACAGCAGCCTCACTCCATCTCCCTGGTCTACATATTGATTTTCCCCTTTTGACAACGAACACAGAAACAAACTTTAACAATTACTTCACGTGTGAAATCCGTGGGAGCTGGGAGTAAAGAGCTTTTTACACTTTCAGCGACCTTTCACGTTCCAATACTTTTGCACGTCTGAAAAGCTGAGTGCTTGTAAATAAATACATTGGCCCTCACTGTTCCAACACTTTTGGAAAGGAGGGAGTTTGTGTGGAGAGGTCTGTTTATGTTCCCCGCTGGAAAGAAATCTGAACTACTGCTCACCAGACCCACTCCTGACGAGCGGATCGTCACTGGACTGTGCAAAATGTTTGGAAAAATCTGTGGAATTCCTCTTTTACAGGAACTTTTTCACATTCGCTGACGGTTCAGCGCTGCGCGGAGGTGAGGGCGAGCTCATTTCCGGCCACGGTGGAAATTCTAGCCCGCCGCGAGGCTCATGTGCAGGCGCTTGTGCCAAATGCGTGGGTGAGTTTCAGGTGAAAGGTTGGAGAGAAAACAAAAGTGCTGCACCTTCCTTTTGAGGAGAAGCAGAGCAGCGCTTGGCCCAGTTTGCTAATGTTTCGCAGTTCGTTCTCGTCAGCTGGTTAATGGAAACGACCTGTTCTGAAAGGAGTCGCGCGGAAACGCCAGCTTTCATTAAATCACTCTCTGATGTTTGGAAACAAATGAAAGGGTTTACGTCACAAAATTTCTGTCTTCATCTGTAGACGAGACCGTCTTTGAATGAGGGTTCTGAAAAGCAGCAGAACATCAGATCTGAACAGACCGTCCACACACACCTTTCACAAAAGAATCTACAACTCCACGAAGCCAAACATGGTGCAGATCCAACCACGGGTCAGAGCTCGCCCTCAGCCTGAGTTGACCTCCTACTCCTCGAAGACATAAGACACCTACTCTTCTGGTTGAAAGAACTTTCCCCTGACCTTCGAAACTGAGACAACTGAAGATCCACCTCTTCAAAAAGCACTTGGGAGAACACATGCCGTAAACTGACTGGAGCAGTTGTGGCCCAGGATCGGAAGGTCGTGGTTTTGAATCCCAGACCGCTAGGTCGCCTTGAGATACCCATGAGCAAGGTACCGTCCCCCATCACTGCTCCCAGGGCGTCAGATATGCCCTCTGCTTAAAGCTTTTCTGTTTTAATTGTGGAATGTGGGAGAGCTTTAACTAGCAGCTCTTATTTCAGGTTTTAGGCTTTTTTGGTGAGTGGGACATGTTTTCTTTTGGAAACCTTGAAGCACTTGGAGAACAGTGTCGTTCAAACACAGCTAATGCTAATACTGAAGTTCATTTCCAAAACCAGTATAGATTCTAAGCAAACATTTTCATCTCAGAACTTCCCTGCCACGAGTAGTTATCATGTGGGTCTTTCTCCCAGAATCCTAAAAGCTGCTTGAGAAAATGATCCTAAATATTTCTCATTTACATTCCCCGAACCCTGCTTTTCCCTAGCTTTCGACACGCTTGATGTTCTTTGGATAAATGAAGAGAAACACTTCTATTGGTAGTTGTTTAATCTTTTGACAGGTTAAGTTACCGGTTCTTCAAAAAACCTCTGCATAATTCAGCGGCTGAGTAAACAAGGTCATTCTGAGTGGGTCCGATACGAAATGGGTCGCCGCAGAGAAACTTAAAGGCCGCCGACTTCTCGGCTCCACTTTGTTTGGAAAGCCTCCACAGATAATCTCAAGGTTTCCCAACCCTGCTTTTGGAGACACCCTGCCCTTACGGCATCCAAAGAAGTCATTAACAACTCCTGAAGTGGGTGTGGAAAGGGCAGGGCTCCTCCAGGTCCAGGCTTGGGAAACACTTGATTTTCAAACAATGTTCGAACTGTAACTGTAGGGATTAAGCTCAGGGTTCATGAAAATTAAGCCATATTCGCAAGGTGAACATCTACAAATCAATGGACTTCCCCAACAGCGATCTCCTCACAGTGGTGGTGAAGGGAAACCGAGACCACGTCTCCCATATCAAAACTAGTTTTCCTCTCCAAACCCAATATTGCACTTACAAAAATCTAATAAAACCTCCCAAACGTAGCCCTCCACCATGCATGGGTGTCGAAAAATGCCGTTTTAGGTTAAAACCTTTTTCAAAACCATCATAAATCAAAGCAAATGAAATAAATATGAAGATTTTAGAAGCATTTAAACTCGTCTAAAATGGAGTATGAACTACTCTTGTGTGTTTTATTTGTGAAGAACATTTTTTTTTTTTAATTCCTTCTACTTTCTTCGGGACCAATTGTTCGTAAAAAGCTGTTAGATGAACGTTTAAATCAAGCGCTGTCGTGTTTAGTACTTCAGCTGGAGCTTGATAAAAAGACTGCATCCATATCAGTGAAGCGTCAACGCTTTCGATTCATAATCTAATCCCAGCATGCAGCGCTCCCTCAGCACAACTGCACGTTTGGTTATGCTTCACAGTGGCGACGGCGCCGGCTGGGCTCCTGAGCTACAAGCGTGCCAGGTCCTCCCTTGTTAGCACATACAATTGTTTCAAACAAACAAAAACAAGCAACGCTGTGGGTTTTGGGAGCGCTCAGGGCATCATACCCTCAGTGTCAGGTGAAAGGGGCCGTCTGAACTGAGAGCGGTGATGGACGTGACCCTCCCGGGGCGACGACTGTGCTATTCTCAGCCTCGATGAGCAGATGGGCCGTGTTCTCAATAGAGCAAGGAAGGCACGAGTAACGCAGGGACAAAGTCAAACCTGCCGGCGCTTTTCCAGGGGACGCATTTGTGCCACGATTCCGGACAAAAGGGGAACAGAAACCTTACTCTTTTTTTTTTTTTTTTGGAGAGGGACACGGTGACGGAGCCTCCATTGTGAGTCTCCAACTCCACACAGTGAGTGCTGTTTCAGATAATAAAGAACAAATGATTGAGAGAGAGAGAGATATATATATATTCGTTGTGGAGCTGCCGGGATGCCGGGAACTCCCGCCTTGTGAGCTTTAATCTCGATGGTGATCGATAGAGATCAGTGGTCTTGTTACAGCATGTTTTTTTTTTCCCTTTGATTTCTTTTCTAAGCCCAGAGAACAGGGCGCAGGCAGGCCTTCCAAGTGGCCGCAGAATCAGAGTAAGGAAGGCTGTAAGTACAGCACCGCAGTAGTACAATACAGAAACAAATACATATATTTATAAATCCAACTGAGGGCTGCGGGTTCGATCCCCAGGACCGGCAGGAAAAGAGAAGTGAAAGTGACTTGTCTCATTGTGTGCCGTGTTTCCCAATGACTAAGTAGCTTCCTCCGCTTTATCCCAAACATGCACATGTAGCAGGGGGCAGCTATTTAAAGTGCCCGGGGAGCTGTGACGGGGATGGTACCTTGCTCAAAGGTACCGCAGGGCAACTTATCAGTCTGGGACTCAAACCCATGACCTTTTGATCCAACTAACCAATATTAGAAGACCTAATACTTCAATATTATTCAGTATTCATTACTCACTCATTTTCTTAGCTGCTTGATTAGGGTGCTGGAGCCAATCCCAGCTCTCTGCACTGTTTAAAAAATGACAATGTATTCAACGATATTTAAGGCTTTTTAAGAAACGGCAACTTGTTGGCACCACCTGCAGGAGTTCATCTCTTGAACGTTATCTCCACACATCTTCTCTGAAGACATTTCTTCGCTCGGTTTGAGAACTTTGGAAGGGTTGCCTCCACCACACTAGTGGATCCTTCACAGCTTGAGTGATTTAACAGCAGTGGGGGAAACGGTAAGGAGTTGGACCCAGGAAAAAAGGTTATGGGTCCAATAGGTTGGTCTTCAGGTCGATTGTCTAGTGGTGGGTACCTGCCTACGGACCTGTGGCTCAAGAGGTCCCAGGTGACACCACCACCACTGGGTCCCTGAGCAGGACCTTTAACCCTGAGTGTCTCCAGGGGGACTGTCCCTGTAATTAGGACACAGAATGTAAATGTCTGAGGTACCCCTGAGCAACCGACCCCATCACTGCTCCCCGGGCACTTTAAATAGCTGCCCCCTGCTGCACGGTGTGCGGGGGTGAAAAGCAGAGGTTGGATTTCGTTCTGTGTTCTGTGCTGTGTCTTACAATGACAAATAGTCACTTTCACTTAGCCCTTTAATGCTGATTATTTTTACAGGTCCTGGATGATAAAGTCGTAATCGAAATAAAAATTTGATTAATTGAGCTGCCCTACAGTATTGAGTTCCATACATGCTGCCAACCTGGGGTTTAAATAAAACAAGTTCTTCATCATCACACTTGAATGTTGTTTTTTCACGTTTGTTGAGAAACCTGGTCACCTTTGCACTTCGTTGCTGATGACAGTAAAGGAACCTTGAATATCAGTTAACCTGCAGCTTCTGCATTCTCTCTTATTGGGATTTGAAATGAAAAAAAAAATTTAAAAAAAGTCCTTCCTGGTCTATTTTTAGCCGTATGTGATGTGCGATTAGTCCGGCTGCTTTAAGCAAGAACCGTCTCCGGTTCCAGGAGCACGTATCCCCCCCCCCCCCCCCGAGCGAAGCCGCCTGGCCCCTGTGCTCCGAGCTGCTCTGCTATTACGGGGCAGCAAATTGTTTTCCTACTGCTCGGCTAAAAATACCCCAACCACAATCGCTGGAAACGGGCGGCATGGGACCCATGCTGCGGGGAGAACAGGAGGAGGCCGAGCTGCTGCATGTCAGCGTCAAAAACTTGATGGTGCAAGAGGCATAATTCAGTAGCAAATCGACAGCCTGTCTGATTTCTTCATCTGGCTCCGAGTCTGGAGAGAGAACGTTCGTCTGAAGAAAACCAGGGAGGTGTTCGGAGGCGACTATAGACTTGGGGCAAACTGGAATAACTTGCTTTTCTTATCTCCGGGGTGGTTCATAAATGTTTCAAGGCATGCTAAGAGACACACGCCCATTAGCTTTGTGCTTTTCGTGTCCTCACAGGACAACGATCACCCCTCAAGATCTCCTGCGTCCTCCATCAAGTCCACTCCCACCACAAGGCGACTCCCTTTCATTCTGATTATGGAATCGACGCAGGTAGCAGGGCAGAGAGCAGGATTGTACAAAGCTAATTAAATTTTATGGATCATCCTCCACAATGGGCTCTGACTACCTAAAAGGCAGGAGTTGTCAGAGCGAGAGAGAGAATAATGGGAGGTCAGAGCAGATATTGGCTGCCCTCACAAAGATGTCCTTATGTTTGTTTAGCCCTTTGACAACTAGGGGGCAATCACGCAAGAAATTGAAATAGATTGGGAAGTATTAAGAAAAAGAAAATCAATGGTAGAGCTGAGAGGTGCCTAACCGAGCACCGACAAGCAACGCAAATGAGGTTAGAAGATGCACGTTGCCCTCAAGCCAGGTTCCTGAACTAACTCATCCTGAGATGATCGTTTGAATAAGACACTATACGTTCATGATTCATGCCTGAGGAAATCCTTTAGGACTCCCAAGCGTTCGCACCAACTCTGTGACCACTGGTAGACACACAACATCTATAATTCAGCAGCAGCCACTTCTAAATATGTGAGAAAACGTACATTTCATTTCTGGAAGCACTGCGTGCAGCAAGTGGGTCGTGGGTCGGCAGCTTAACCCATCCAAGCCGTTCTGAAATGCCAGTGCCCTTCATACCACTGCGTTCGTGAGCTGTTGCAGACGTACAGACGCAGACGAGCTGTGAACGTCCGAATCAGACCAGGACTTTATCACCCCGGCCGCCCAGCACAAAGTCTGTTCGTGTCCGATTGTTTCTCCAAACCAGAAGAACAAACGAAAAACTAATTTGGGAGTCTAGGGTCAACACTGAAATCTTCAAATTCAAGAAACAGCAAGAGATTCTGCTGTTTATGAGCAAATTTGGAAGGAGACCTTGAAATACTCTACGAATCCTGCTAAGGATCAGTGGCTCAGATGATGAGGGAGCGAGCGAGTACTCTACGAATATCAAACCCCAGTTTCAAACTGAATTGGAGCTTCGTTACAACTCTAACATGCAGCAGAGATTGAAATAATTTGGGCCTCCTCATTAAAGAAAGAGGGAAAAGTCATTAACAGAAAAGATCTCAAAGAGACCAGATAAAAAGGAAACTTAAAAAGAGAAGCCAATTAGTCTAAAAACAAATTCAGATACAATTTACATGGGAGAAGCCTTCTCCTCTGCATCCAGAACTTCTCAGACTAGCAGTGGTAATCATCTAAAGGTCTTGGATCCGTTAAGCTGTCCAGTTGAATCAGTTTATTGTGAAAGAGGGTCTTCATGGCACACTGACACGGCAAGACTTACGCTCAAGATCACAACCGATCAAAACTCTGGAAAAACAACAAAAACACGATCAACAGAAGACGTACCTGCAGCACCAGAGGCTCAGGGTTGAAGGCCAACGTCATCAGTAGCTGCATCCTCTCTGTGTCCTTCAGATTCTTCAAAAGGAAGCTTCCAGAGTCCTTGGTCTCGGCGTACCTCCTGACAACCCTGTCCAGAAGCCTCTGGGAAGGGCAATGCACCATATCGGACCAGCCCTCCACCACCTCCGGAGTCAGCAACCTCACATCGCCGTTAAGGCGGGCAAACTCAGTTTTGTACATGCCCTGGATGAGGTCGCAGCGAGGTCTTCCTGTGGCTCTTTTGCATATCTTTTGATCGATTTCCGCAAGCTCCTGGTTGGAGCCCAGGCGTTTAAGGACCACCCGCCTCGTCCCTTCCCGCGGCTCCCCGTACTGGCCAAAATACACGTTCTTGACGTTGAAGAAGTCCAGGAAGCGCAGCCGGCCCCAAGTCTCAAAAGTGACCTGGCCGTTCATGAACTTGCGGCACCAGCTGGTCCCGAAGCAGGCCGGGCACTTGTTGAGGCCGACGAAGCGACGGTCCGTGAGCTCGTTCCTTTGGAAAGACGCAAAAAGGTTGTGGGTGTTCATGAGCAGGATGATGAACAGAGCCACAATGAAGAGGAATTTGCCGCAACGGTACACGCGAGCAAATTTAAGGGAAACTAGACGCAACATGCTGACCGGCAGTGGCACGAGGGTGATTGGCGCGGTTTTGTCTTCCTCAATGCCACCGTCCCAACTGCGTTACCACGTTCATCAGCATTCCTGTCACCTAGGGCAATCCATACTGACGGTCAGGGTGGACTTCCACGCTGTCGGGCTCAAGAGCCACTGTCCCCATGTCGGATGTCAAGTCTCTCTAAATTAAATCCACACGTCAACCTTCCATCTCAGGGGTCAGTCTCACCTTGAAAAGACAAGAGATCATATTTCAGACAAAATGTTTAAAGATGACTAAACAGAAAACATTACCAGCGTGTCATTTCATGGAAATAGAATATTATTTGTCATTTCTAAAGACTAAAAAAAATAAATAAATAAATATTTTTTTTAAATCTTAATTTTTAATTGGTAGCCTAGTGTTTAGGGACCAGGCCCCATAACTGTAAGGTTGTGGGTTTGAATCCTAATACAGCAGGTCACCCTGAGGTACCCTTGTGCAAGGTACCGCCTCCACCACTGTTCCCTGGGTGAAGTATATGACTGCCCACTGCTGCACGGTGTGCCAATCTTGAGTCAGAGACACATACGGTAATATATATAAGCCACACTGTTTCCTTTCACCAAAAACTCTCAGAAAGCAGCCGATGTTCAACAACCAAAGCGATCCTTCTGTCTAATAAATTTCGTCTGCAGAGTTTGAGCGCAGAAGATCCAAACAGCCAACTAACTCGTTTTTGAGTGACGGGTCTAAATAAGACACTGTTCATGATTCAAGTCCAGGGAAAGTCCTTGAGGACAGGAACTCGAGTGTTCACGCCCACAGAGCTACTTTCAGCTCTTTGTCAGCAGCATCTCTCATTTGATAGAACGGATGCCTGAGCAGGAGCGAAATGGGGGCCATTAAGAGGGAAATTAGGCTACATCCATCTAAACGGAAAAAAGCTGTGACAAATGACTGATATTCGAATAAGCGGGCCTGCAGACAGAAGAACGAGGATTTCAAGACCAAGACGAAAGCTTAAAAATGCCTCATTTGCAAAGAACAGGTGATACATCAGCCCGCTCCGGTAAAATGCAGTTCACAACACTTTTTTCTTCTTTTTTTTCCCCCCACGAATCAGTGAATAAAACATTGTGATGAGTTGTATTATGTGTTGATTAAATCTCGTTCGGGATTGACGAGGAGCTCTTTAGGGCTCGTCGAAGGCGAGGGAGGCGAAACTCCCGAAAACTGGAGGAACAAACCTTATGAGAAACTCAGAAGAGGGACCGATCCTCCTCAATCAGAAAAGGTGCCGTTTATAAAAGTTTCGTTGGGACTTTTATCACTGGTTTTTGGCGGATCCTTGTAGTCCTGTTGCTTCACTGGAGCTTTTCTTGGTCTTGGTTTGTGGAGGCATGCAGATGATCCAGTATAATGTAGCTGGGCTGGAGCTGCGAAGGGAAGAAGAGTCTGACGAGTGTCGTTTTAATCAAGAAGACAGTCGACCATCTGGAGGTCAGGAAACCCTCGCGGTAACTGATGGACTCGGCCCGTTCCTTTCACACTAAAGCGACGTTTTATGATGAATGGGGGAAGCTGACTAGACGGCCTGCTTCAGTGTCTCCACCAGAACTTGATCCCATTTGTGGTGGAAGCTGGTCGAGATAGCCGTGCGGTCTTGGGACGGGTGATTGAAAATATTTTTGACATTGCAGACGTTGGTGGGACTCAAAAAGGGTTAAGAAAAGACAACGTTTGAGAATAATGAACAATAACGACAGATTAAACGTTCTAAAAATGAAAATGTAAGAACATTTCAGCTGTGAAATTATGTCTCTCTACTAAAAGTTCTTTCCCCCTGAAGTTTCCTCCAGAACGCCACCAGACATTATTGCCTCCGTGTCCTTTATCGCGCTGCCTCCTTTTCTTTTATATCGTAAACGAATTCAGCTGAGTCGACACGAACGAGCCCGGCGACTCTCGTTTGTATGATCCTTCGGAATGAAATTTAATTGGGCACAATAATTGGGGAGATAACGAGGAACCCCGAGGATATTAGGATGTGTTCCAAGAGCGATTTGATAAGGCCGGACAATGGTGTACGTATCTCGTTCTTGTCCGCACTTCCTTGACGAGGAAAATTAATTACTTTAAAAACGATAGGGACTGCTTTTGTTCTCCGTTCATCACCATTTACACTTACCTCGAAGAGACTCTGCACGTCTACAAATTAGTCCCACTAAATGAGCTTCTTTCTAATTGCTTCGCACCAGTGAGTCTCACGCTCTGATACCCAGCGACTTCCACTTTTTCAAAAAACATTTCTTCACGAGAAAGAAAACGCAGAACGGTCACTTCACACACAGTTTATTCAGAAGGGAATCATCTGGATTTGGGAAATCGGATTATTTGCACCATTTGAGACAAAGGCTTAAGGGTTTTTGAGTAGGGGTGGACGATTTTGGAGAAAATCTGGAGTTACGATTTGGTTTTTCCCCAAATCGATATTTCGAATGCAATTTAAATGTGATTAATTCCTTTAATCGCTTTAAGCCATCAGGCCCAATCCGGTGTCCGAGAAGAGTCCCAAAACTATTTGGGGATATGAATATCGAGGGCCTTTGATCCACAAGTTCTGAATTAAACTCCACGATTACAACGAGCACAGACTGGATGATTCTTAAAACCGCATCCTTTTAAAACACAACCCTGAAAACGATGACTCGATCGGCTCTTATCTTGACTCTCCTTTTCTGCCGCGTAGAGCAGAATCAGCGGCTGAAAGTGAAAAAGGCTCTGGACTGAAGGAAGAATTAAGGAGAAGATGCATTTTCAGGCACTTTCCAAAGCCTGTCATGAGTTTTCATTGATTTACGGTACACTCCAACTCAAGCCATGCTGTGAACCAGTGAGGAAATGAAACTTGTCCAGGTGAAATCGCTGCCTGGAATTCAGGGCTACTCGCCGCAAGGTAAGAAAACTGCCGTAGGAGAAGGTTAAAGGCGAATTCACATGAGATTTCTTTGGTATAATTCAATGCTTGTGGTGTAAACCGAGCTATTTAGAGTGAACCGAGGTGAAATAATTATTGTTGCAAAATGTACCAATACAACTACAGCCATTATACTTACTTTAAGAGATATAAATTTGCAGATATAAATAAATAAATAGCACTTTACAGATTTGAAATATTGACATTTGAATTTTTCAACATTTGAAGATTTGTTACAGTTCAAATATATCAAGTATTAAAAGTCTCTCGACATTATATGTTGATGTAGAAGCTGCGGTTGTAGCCTCCGGCCTCTGTAAAGGTGTAACAAATTAAAGATCGCCATTTAATCAACAACTGAGTTTTAGTTTAAACAGAAATACTGGCGGTTTTCTTTACACGTCCACCAAACAGGTCGGAGGCTCTGAGCTCCTGGTTTTCATGTGGAAATTTATTTACATCTCACACCAGTTAATAAATGCTGGTAAAAACTAAAATAACAAAAAAACAAAAACCAAAATCACAGAACTAGAGTGGGATTTGAAGCTGTACTACTCTGCTGTTCTTCCTCCTCCACTAAAGATTACGAGCAAAAAAAAACAACCCTTCACAGACTTCACAACGGAGGAAGAACCTCTGAAACGGCCAAAGTCTTTCTTCTGAATGAAAAGGAAAGTTCTCTAACACCACAAAACGGGCGACTCTGTTCGCCGCAGGTGGAGAACAGACAACCAGAACTTCTATCAAAGGTTTGTGGTGTTTAAAGCACGACTGCTTGGCAGATGGTGACAGCTTCCAGGATGACTCATCAGCACCGGTTCCAGACGCTCCTGACGAAATCTGGGCAGCGACACGGAGAAACAAAGCGCCTAAACTTCTAAATAAGAGAAGCAGGCCAGCCAACCCACATCTCTGCACTGTGGAGAAGATACAGCGGAGGAAAACTCGGTTCATTGTCCTCGTTTGTGAGTTTCCTGAGAGAGAGCGACGTCCCGTCCCCAGGAGAGAAAAATCCCCGGCATGGGGCTTGGTTCTTCTAAGGCGAACGCCAACGAGCCCAAATGAAGGGAAGTTCCGGAGGAAAACCATGAAAAAACAAAAAACAACAAGCGGCATTTGGCTGCTTTTAAACCCATCACTTATTAGAGCATAAAACAAAGAGCCCCCGTGTACGCATAATTACTGGCGCCCATGAATAAAACAACTCCGTAATGTGATTTCCAGAGTCATGCTCCTGTAAGAATCACTCCACTGTAGCACGTAAAGGAAGATGTTTTAAGCGGCTCTACATTTATTGCGCTCGTTTCGTCCTCGGGTTCTCCTCCAGAGCTGAAAAAGTGTGGCTGTCGCGATTACCGACCGCTCCGGTCGATAACGTTTGATCACGCCGGCATTACGCTGCAAGTCAGCCAACGGGAGAACAGACTACACTCGATGGCTGGAGCGCTCAGGCAGAAGAACCGACAATTAAAGTCGCTTAAAAGCAGCCTGGCGACTCTCAGCGTACCTTTATAAATGTTTTCCGAGTCGCAGGTCCACAACTGCGAGAGTGATTCATCTCCCAGGGCTGAGAAATGATTACACTCCCTTCTGAAGCTGCTCTCTTGTGGGCCGAGTTATGACTTCCGAGAAAAGTTTGCGGCTCCTTCCGCCGAGCGCTCTCAATTTCAACACAACCCAAGCGTGTATGTAGGCCAGAGCGTGACCCCAACCCGCTGGACTACCGCTCATCGTCCAGATCAAACACTTCCACGATGCCCTCCTTCACTTTTCCTGCTCCAAAACATCACTACAGAGGTGAAGCACAGATCAAGTTTAAACTTTAAAGCACTTCTCCAGAACAGAGCATTTCAACATGCATTCATCCGTCTAGACCGACAAAAGGACTGAAATATGAAACATATCAGGAAAAAAAATCCACAACATAAATAATGATATAGACATTTAAATGCCTTGCAAGTAGGCATGAGCCAAAATGGGAACGTGGGCCGACGGCGCTATCCCATTTGTCTGTGCGTATCTGCCCGTGAATTTATCCATGTAAAAGTTTGCAAACAAAGAAATCAAGGAGCATCAGATTCCCAGGCAGGGATTACGCCCAGCTTTTGAAAAATGGAGAGTCTCAATGGAAAGGAAATTGTAATCGTATGTTTAATCCCAGTCTGGGAAAGCCAAACAGCACATACTTGCATTAGCATTACTGCAGTATAAACCATTTTTATCTGTACAGTCACAAATGCAGTCGAGTTAATAAAACCGGAGGCAATTTCGCAGCCCAGCATTGCCTCCATTTTCTAGAGTGCAGTTCATTTCCATCAAATGTTAATGTCCAATAAACATCCATCAAATCTGACCATTTTTACCATTAAGATGTGTCTTAAACTGAGAGTATAAAGTAAAAAGTACAGGAATGTACTGCGAGTATAAAGTAAAAAGTGCAAGAATGTAAGGTGCCGTCCCCGTCTCGCTCCTCCCTGCTATGGGCTGGCAACCTGTCCAGGTTGCGTCCCCCGTCCTTCGCCCTGTGTGAGCTGGGTTGGACTCCAGCACTCCCCCGCGACCCCGTCTGGGACAAGCAGCAGAAAATGGATGGATGGATGGATGGATGGATGGATCAAGTACAGGAATGTACTGAGTATGAAGTAAAAAGTACAGGAATGTACTGGGAGTATAAAGTGAGACGTGTCTCCTCTGAAAGACATTTGTAGCGTCTCTTCTCCACCGTCCACTCTCCCCGTCTTCTCTCTTACAGGCTGTCCCGCACCGGTGTGGGGAGTAAAAGTGAAAAGTGGTCAGAAAACAACTTTGTTTCTGGTTTCTGTAGAGAAAAGTACGTCGTTTAGGGTCTAAGAAAAGAGAAACAAACTCTCAGACTCGTTAAGTTCAATTAAGGTTCAAACATAACCAAAACGTGAGACGCATTCAAATGTAGAACAGCTAGATTTCACAATCTCTGATTCGCACTGATTCGGTTCCCCGAGATAATCTCCACACTCTTCCACAATCACTCCAAACCACGCTTCACTCGACACTCGCCCAGCTGATCCGGCCTAGAAAGCACATCTGGAACACCTGCGAACAGAAACGGCTGGTGACATCTGTCACATCTGGTCTAACTCGCTAAAGTCAGGGCGTGGATTAAACCGTGACCTACTCAAGTGGACACGGACAATAAAATTCTCTTCCATTTACTCAATTCCAGATTTATGCTTTCATGTAAAGACGATATCAGACTATCGGCATCAAAATAAATAACACCGGACTGGACAGATGTTTACAACGGACGGCTCTCTGATGATGTGCTTTTTGAATATTTGATTGACGCAGGAATACGAGGCCGACGCGCTTCAATTTTAATTACTCTTTTTTAAAGAGATGAATACACATCTTCCGAACTTAAAAAAAAAATTCCAATATCAGCAGCACTTTTAGCAGCTGTTTGTTTGAAAATGTATCATCGGCATTGGACAGATGTTTAAATTTGACCAAAATCTGAAAACCTTGCACTAAAATAGGGCATTAAAAGGAGGGAGTTTAGTATAATAAAAACTAAATGAAAAATATTAAAAACATTTTTATAATGCAGAGCTTGTGGATTGGCAGTCATGACTTTTAGTGCTCAAGACATATAAATAATAATTTGGGGGGAAAATGACCATTCAAAGAAACGAATCGATTTCAAATGCAATGGAAATACTGGTTTATTAAAAAAATAAATCAATAAAAAATCACAATTAAAAGGTATGATCGACAAAATTTCCAGCCCAGTGTTTTGGGGCTGCAAATTTGGGGTCAAACTGCTTTTGTTTTAATATTTTTTACAACTTTCTTGAGCTTGGATGGAACCAGACCTCTGAAGCTCCTGTTTTTACAGCTAAACCTTTCTAAAAAAGAAGCTGCCTGATGGGTTTGAGGAGCGCACGGCTTCCCGTTTTTAAGAAATAATCTCATGTTTAAGCTTTAATAAATACAGGAGTGGATGGTGTTTCTACTCCAGCTCTTTATTTTGGATCTGCACATCAGAAATGCAGGAGAAGAGCTTCGGCCTACAAACCTGCACATCTGTGCAGCCAGATGTTGATGCCCCGCTTCAACCTTTGAAGCCTTTGAGTCAGTTTTCTCCATTAAGGGCTCATTCTGGAGCTTCAGGATCTCATTCCAGACCCCAAAAAGGAGGGAACCAACTAAGATCCTTCTCCTGCACTTCTCCACTGCATCTGTCTTTGGCTCGGTCACTTTTTACTTCTTTTTTACTTCTTTTTTTGGATAATTCTTCATGAAAAGCCCTCCCTGGAGCTCCTTCGGGCTCTTTTACAGCCAAAGTTCATTCAGACTTGTGGTCTGAGGTCCAAACTGAGGAAAAGGTGGGTTAAAAAAACGCCGAAACAGTAAAAAAACACGAAGTCGGTCCAGTCTCGTGCGTGAATCTTCCGTTCCACCTTAAGTGCTCGTGCGCAGTAATGGAACCGCTGCGCCATTTAAGGTGGAACGGAGAATTAGGAGGGCGACTTCAGCCTCGTGGCACCGACAGCGGAGCAGAAGAGAGGAATAAGAGAGATAAAGTTCAGGAAAGAAGTTTTTACCTCAGTTTTTAAAGCTCTCCGACGGAAAACAGGCGCTTTTTCTGCACCAAACGCGCGCCTTGCGAGGAAACTGAAGCAGTAAAGTCAAGTCCTCTCCTCCTCCGCGCGGAGACGTGTCCGTCCTCCCGTCTGTCCCTCTCTTCTCCCTCTTTTCTCCCCCTTTTCTGCGACTCCGCTCTTCCTCCACGGGGAGAAAATCACTCCACCGCTCCGCTCTCCCCCTTCGCGACCCTGTCGGTGCCTTTACGGTACCGCTTGGTTACTAGGTGATGGTTGGCTCCGCCCTCTTCGCATACCACGCCCACAAACCCCGCCCACCTTTTTACTCTTTTAGTTCTATTATAACCGCAATAGAACTTCACACTAATATTTACCCTGTGTTTAGTGTGTGTGTGTGTGTGTGTGTGTGTGCAAAAATCTTCTTTAATGCAATTTATTTTTATGACTCTAATCTTTATTTAATAAGGATCATCATTTATTTATTTGTATTTATTTGTGCACATATCTGATTGAGGCAGTGATGTTATTATTTTCTTATTTTTATAAAAATTTCAGACTCCTCTCTCTCTCTCTATATATATATATATATATATATATATATATATGTAAGTATATCTGCTGTCACTTTTATTTGTGTCCTAAATCAGCAAAATATTTATTTTATTTATATTTATATATATTTATATATTCACACACATACACACACACACATAGTCACTGAGTCTCCTGAAAGCTGGACTGGGGGTCCTGTATTGTTTTCGGTGCATTACGTCGCCCTCTAGTGGCGGACACTAGGAAGCACTCACAGCTTCAATGTAAACCTCAGATTAAATAAAAGAAGGGAAAGTTGAAGATGCATGGTTTACTGAAAGCAGAGTTTTCTCAGCAGACATCAGAGAGCTCTGGTTAAGATTTTAAGATGGCTATTAAGGCGGTCAGAGATCAGTGGGCTTGTCCTGACCCCTGTCCACCCCTGAGAGTGGAAGAAGGTGAGGTACCTTGTGTGGACGCCGCGGCCGACCCTTAGTGATCACAGCCGGTCTGGCGGCACAAGGAGAGTCTTTATGCTCTTTGGCAGGTGGTACTGATTCATTTGTAGCCAGTCAGTCTGTGTATATTATATCTCAAAGCTTTTAAATTCATAAAAAAAATAAAATCGTAAAAATGGTCTCATCTTTGTTAAGCTTCTCCATTTCTCCATTTCTTCTGGTCCCCTGCATCTTCCTCCTTCACACCGAAAAACCGCATGTCCTCTCTCACCACGTCCATAAACCTCCTCTTTGGCCTGCCTCTTCTCCTCTTTCCTGGCAGCTCCATCCTCAACATCCATCTCCCGATATACTCCTCATCTCTCCTCTGGACATGTCCAAACCAACGTGATCTCACTTCTCTGACTTTGTCTCCAAATCCTCCAACCTGAGCTGTCCCTCTAATATACCCATTCCTAATCCTGTCCATCCTCGTCCATCCTGATGCAAATCTCTGCATCTTTAACTCTGACACCTCCAGCTCTGCTGCTTGTCTTTTCATCACAGCCTCCAACCTGTATAACATAGCTGGTCTCACTACCGTCCTTTAAGCCTTCCCTTTCAGTTAATCCACTTTAAATGAGAGCCATTGATAATGGATCAAACAGCAAATAAAATGCGCTGTTGTTGTCCAAGTTACTGATTTATTGTTTTAATTATGCTTTAATCATGTGAACTTGGTTCCCTTTTTACTTTTATCTCACTCGTCTCGTCCACACCTTGACCACAATCGTCACAACAAGAAAAAATGTAGTCTGGGGTCAGATTCACAGACAGCACCCCTCGTTTGAGCCCAGCGTGAGACCATTAGGGGGAATCTCTGAATCCGGGGCCGGGATCATTAGGCAGATGGAGGCGAGCAGGAATGATGAGGAAGCACTCACATTACTGAGGCCATTAAGATGGCCAGGCGTGAGGGAGCCCATTACACCAATCCAGACGCTTAGGACGACCCGCAGGACAAACTGACCACATGCATTTACCTCTTTTCTTCTGTTTGCCACCTCCTGAGCAGCTGGATGAAAGGAAATTGGACTATTAGAGAGATAGTGTGCCAAAGAACCGCCCTCATTTCCAGCTCTTTTGTAGGAGAAGAGGAGAAGAGACGGTAGATGCAGTGATTTCTTGCAAACAGACATGTAAATCCAGTTTATAACACAAAGAGAATTTGTAGAACCAGCTAAAAAGTCGACATTCAGCATGACCACCGTTATTCTTCAGCACAGCCTGAACTCTCTTAGACGAGCTTTCTTGACGTTTCTTCAGGAACACTTCTCCAGGCTTCTTGAAGGACGTCCCAGAGCTCTTCTTTGGATGAGCTGCCTCTTGTTTTCTCTGTGGAGATGATCCCACAGTGCTTCTGAAACTGCTCAGGTACAAAGACTGTACTGAAAGTGAGAGACAAAATCCTTGTCCTTCAGGAAGCCTGGAGAACTGTTTCTCATCAATAAATTAAAAAATAACAGAAAGTTTTAAGCAAAATGTGAAGAAATGTGGGTTTTAAGACTTTTTTTCTACACAACATGACTGCCTTTTCGGTGATTGTCTTTCTTGGCTAAGTGGTGTTTCCCAAGCTCACTGAGGTTTTACCCAAAGATAGTCTTTAATGTTTGTCTCCTTCTTAGAGCTGATACACACTGCCTGTCCAAAAAAAGTCACCTGGATTTAACCAGGCAAAAAGGTAAGAACCTTCAGCTGCAACAAGTTATTTAACCCTCACTGATGCAGTGAGTAGCTTCTCATTAAACAACCATGTCGGAAGACACCCCTGTGGTCATGGAGAAGATGTTCATCTGTTTCAGAAGGTCAAATTATTGGCATCAAGCAAAGAAACATCTTAGGAGAAACTGAAACTACCATAATTAGGTTAAGAACTGCCCAACAGATTATTAAAAACTGTAAGGATAGTGGGGAACCATCATCTTCACGGAAGAAATGTGGTCAGAAAAAAATCTTGATGACCATCATCGGCGATCACTTAAATGTTTGGTGAAATCAAATCATATGTCACGGATGAGGTGTGTTTTGGGCACGATAGAGGGCGCTCTGTTCTGATTGAGCACACCTGAGCTCATGAAGGCACAGGTGTGCCTCATTGGGGCTGACTATTTAAGCAACCAATGAGTCAGAACAGAGCGCGGCTCATTTGTTGTTGTCATAAGAAAACCACTGATCAATGAGGCTAATCATCAAAAAAGGCTTCAGTTTGCTCGAGAGCATAAAGATTGGACTCTGGAGCAATGGAAGAGGGTCATGTGGTCTGATGAGTCCAGACTGACCGTGTTCCAGAGTGATGGGGCATCAGGGTAAGAAGAGAAGCACATGAGGTGATCACCCACCATGCCTAGTGCCTACCCTGCAAGCCTGTGGGGATCTGGGGTTGCTGCAGTTGGTCAGGTCTGGGTTCACCAATGTTATGGGCCCAAAGAATGAGGTCAGCTGACCACCTGAATATACTGAATGAGCAGGTTATTCCATCAGTGAAGTTCTTCTTCCTTGATGGCACGGGCATATTCAAATATGATAATGTCAGGATTCATCGGCTCAAATTGTGAAAGAGTGGTTCAGGGATTATCTTCACGCATGGATTGGCCACCACAGAGTCCAGACCTTAAGCCCATTGAGGATCTTTGGGACGTGCTGGAGAAGAATTTGCGCAGCGGTCTGACTCTCCCATCATCTCTACAAGATCTTGGTGAAAAATGAATGCAATGGAAATAAATGTTGTGACATTGTAGAAGCTTATCGAGACCAGTTTGTCTTAAGCTTATCTTTTCCCAGACCAGTAGGTTGCCCTGAGGTACCCTTGAGCAAGGTACCATCCCGATCACTCCTCTCCGGGGCGCTTTCAATAGTTGCTCTCTGCTGCACAGTGTTTGTGGGTGAAAAACAGGCTGAATTTCGTTATGATTCACTGTGTGCTGTGCTGTGCTTCACAGTGACCGGAATAGTCACTTTCACTTTCACTTCATTTCCAACTCAACATGCCAGGGCGACGTATTTTTGCTTTATAACACTACAAAGCATCATTCCCAGATTATGGAATTTATTATATAGAGGTCTAGTTAAGGGTGTGTGCCTCTGGGAAAACCTTAATTGAGTAAAAGTAAAGACTGTCCCACTACTGTCCTTGAGTGCACAGACATAAGTGCTCAGTTATAGCTGTTATTACTGGTCTTTAGGGATTAAGTCTTATGGTCAGAAGGCTGTAGGTTCAATTCCCAGACCGGCAGGTTACCCCAAGGTTACCTTGAGCAAGGTACCGTCCCTGTCACTGCTCAGTTATGGCTGCTCCAATTGGGTGGGGAGGCTTAAATGCAGAGAATCATTTACAAACATTAGCTTTCACATCCTTATACTTATCTGGATTAGCGATTTCCAGTAGACAGGCCACAAGAGTCTTTTTATAAAGTGTATATTTTCACTTATTCTTGAAATGATGCTTCTCAATAGTGCTATAAATGGCATAAATGACTTGCTACGTGTTGTAAGTGTATGACCACCAGAGGGAGGAACAAGACTTGTTTCAGGGTGAGGCTGCTGCAGCGGCCATACTGTCTTTCCTGGGCCTGTTCAAGGCCCAGTTTCGGCTTCGCAGATGTATGGCATAAACAAATGGATGCAAAGTGATGAGACCTCAGAGGTTATCGGTGGACAGTACGTTACAATTGTCCCACCACTGCATGAGACTGAGGTAGAACCACTGAAAGCCTGTCTTTGATTAAGTGTCTCAGAATCGTGCAAGAAGGAAAAGCCAGCAATGTAATATCATCTAAAAGCATTTAAGATCGTGCCATTCAATAAATCCACAGTCCTGCCAAGAAAGCATCGTCCATGGTGCTTCACATATTCAAACCTGTTTTTGTTTGGATTTTTGAGTCACTCAAATTTTGGCTGACGTACATGTAAATTGTGGGTGAGAACCCATGCAAATGGCATCTAAGAGTCTTAAAGAGCCTTTACAATAAAATACTTCCCAAAACTACGTCGAACCAGCTTAATTAACAGAGGCGTAAACATGAGGGCCAAGCCCTAAATCACATCCAGCTGAAAGTTTGGTGCTTATACTTTCTGAGAATCAGGTGTGACAGCAATCAGAAAGGCAGATATCCAGGTGAAGGGTTAGTTTCTCTCTATGTTCACCACAGTTCAAACAATGCAAATGTACCCACGAAAGTACAACAGTGGATTTAACATTAAGTGGTTTCTGTAATATACAATGGTTTAATGGTGACCTGGGATCCGACACACTAGACACTGATGGAGAGCTAAAAGTCAGTGGACACAGTAGCTGCTTCCAGAGAAAAGACAAAAAATTATTTGAACTCTTTCTGATACGAGACGCCACAGGACATGATGAGACATTTTGTCCTCCAGAGGAAATATGCTGAGTGTAAATGTGTGTAAATGTGAAATCATTCACTCTCTCATTTACCGAGCTTCTGATTAGGGTCACGGGAGGTGCTGGAGTCTGTCCAAGCTCTCACAGGGCGAAAGGCAGGGACACTCTGAAAATGTCACCAGTCTATAGCAGGGCAGACACAAGGACAAACACACACACTCACACTTAGGGGACAATTTAACACTTTTAGTCCACCTGATGTGTCTTTGGACGGTGGGGGCAAAACCGGTGCTCCTGTTTTTACACAGGGAGAACATGTCCACGCCACACAGAAAGACCCACATGGGAATCGAACCCAGAACCTTCTCGCTGTGAGGGGACAGCACCACCCACTGTGGCGCTCAAATACATTTTTAAAAACATGTATGTGTTTTTAATACAGCAAAGAAAAGGCAGGGGATTCTCCAGACCTCCAAATTTCCAGACCTCCAGACCTCCAGACCTTGACACCTCCAGACCTGGTTAAATTGTTTGAAGCTTTTAATATGTCAATTCTGTTTTTTGAAACAATAAAGTAGATTATTTGAAATGAAGGCTTGTTATGGTCTACATCTTTTTAAGGAAGTCTCCAGCATTGGCAAACATGCCTCATGGGCCATGCCCAAAGCATATATGTGAAAACTTATCCAACCTGCTTCGTTTGATTAATGGTGTTTTTATATTTCTCAATATAGTTGTTCTACATCACAAGCCTGTTGTTAGGACAGTAGCTGCAGCTGCTCTTCAGCTTTGTTTGTTGAGGAACTCCTTCCCTTGTTGTCATATTTTTGTATCAACGATGGTTTGTTTAGAGATATTGTCCTTTGCTTTCGACTTTTTCTCATAAGCTCCAGACTGAAGGCCAGTCAGCGTCTCTAAAAAACCTAAGTCCTCAGTTGCGTAACTTCTCCAGGCCTTTTGTCTTCACTCCCTTTGTGCTGCTTAGAAAGTCCCAACGATCAGCGATGACTGAATATGTTTGACGGCTTAGTAACTAAACGTTTGACATGAGAGAAGAAACTGAAGTCTCTTTGTTGCTCGTACGATTGTGTCATTAACAAGAACAAGTGCCTGTTTCTAAGAAATCAGCCTGTCAGCGCATGTCCCCTATTTGCTCACTGTTAATTGATGCTTCAGTAGTGATTTTTTTTCCAGGATGTTTAGTGTACCAGAAATAGTCCAATGGGTTTAACCTTCAAATTTCCAGGACTTTAAATATAGAAAAATACTTCTCAGCATGGTGCCTGGGGCCTGGTTACTGGCCCACATGCATTTAAATGGAATGAAGGTTTTGTGTTTGAGATCACCTTGTATACAAATGAAACATTTGTGCTATTTCATGTTTTACTGTATGTCAAAGTCACAGAGAAACACAATCTGAAGTTCAGGCAAAAGCTTCGAAAACCATAAACAATTCTTCACACACAGACAAATGTCATTCCCACCATTTTTTGGGGGGGGTCCGGGACTGGAGCCCACAACCTTCTGATGATGGGGCCTAGTCCCTAAACACTAGTCCATCACATCCCTAAAATAGTCCGAGGATGATTAATAATGATCATTCTATGAAAAAATGAGTAAACGGCATGATGGGCAGATGACGCAACATGAACGGAAAAAAATTATAATGAATAAAACATTCAAAAGGACAAAGAACCAAATAACAGCTACATTCCTTTACTCAGGGTGTGAAACTCAATAAAAATAACCTCTTCTGTTCACATTTGCCCATACTGATGCATAACATGGGCAAAAAGTGGAAATTAGGATGTAAATCTATCTTGTTTAGCATTATGGAGAAATTCTGAGGTCTTAAGAAGTCTTTAGACCCAAGCATTCAATACCAATATCAATACATTCAATACCAATAGTAGTTCTTTTGTGCTCTTACCACCAGGCCTGATGTTTTATTTGTTATTATCTTTGTCACACATCACTGAAGGCCAGTATTCGTAAAACTATACGGCACCTACATAAGCCAAACCCAACAAAAGCATTTATAAAAGTCCAACAAACATCAGCTGCAATTATCTTCTGAAACATTAAAATGGACTAAAGTGTAGTGTAAGTAAGTGTAAGTGTAAGTAAGCTTAAATCAGGTCTATGCAGGTGTTACAAGGCTTTGTGAAAACCGGCCTTCTGGAAAATGTTTCCGTTACAGACTGAAGGCTGTGTTCTTGCAATGTGTACAGAGCAACCAGAACGGCTTCATTTTTAGCTCTGTGGCACATTTGAGAGTACAGTGCTCCATTGTTTTAATTCATTCAAATCTTATTTTCTTTTAGTGACGCAATGTTTGTAAGTAAAAGAAACGCCCTGAAGCACTGTAGAAAACAGATAAAAACTAGTGCTACTCCGCTGGAAACCATTTATTTCACCTTTGATCTTTCTGGCTACTTTCTAACCCAAATTTATGTACTTTCCACTCAGAGAGTAGTTTTCCGTTTCAGAATAGACTCCTTAATTTAATCAAATTTGAGAAGAGTCCTCCATAATTTTTATTTTCCATCACCTTCCCAACATCCAGAAAAAAACACACAGAAAAGACGTCCCTCTGAGTGTCCATCGGTGCAGGACAGAATGAAGGAGATGTGAGAGAGAGGACGGGGAGAGTGGACGGTGGAGTTCAGGGTGTGTGGAGTGTGTGTCCGTGATGGAGAACTAGTAGAGACGGTGATGAAAGTGAAGCGGTGAAGTTAATGTTGATTATTTTCAGAAGATTGTTTTTATTGGAGTTGAAGTTTGAGGCTTTAACATGGAGTGAGATTCAGTTCACTTTCAGCACAAACAGACGCTACAGACGTCCTTCAGAGGAGACACGTCTCACTTTACACTCTCAGGACATTCCTGTGCTTTTTACGTTACGCTCTCAGTACATTCCTGTGCTTTTTACTTTATAGTCTTTACTTTTAAATATTTAAATATCAGTCCACGTTGTTTCACTGAAATTGAATTGTATTTCATTAGAATAGAGTACAAAAATTTTGGTACCCACGGTAAAACAACATGGTTCAGTTTCTAAATGTTCCAGTTCTGCTCTTTTTAACCACTAAAGATATTATGTTCCTTTTTTTTTCTTTCTGTCAACCTCCATATACACTCTCACATGCTTGTACGCACACTCACACACACACACACACACACACACATACACACACACACCTCTATTTACTTATTTTGACAGGACCTACGTTTCCATAAACGTATTTCACAGAAAAACTTTTCCATCCTGGACAGGCAACATTATTCTACTAATTGTACTGCAAATTGTTTTTTTTACAGCAGCTTAAAAATATATAACATTTTTCTTAAAGATTTTGTTCAGACAGTGAAGATGCTGAAAAAAAACCCCATCCGCCTGGAGTTTTTCTTCATTATGTCAGAGTTTCGCTGTGGGGCCCAAGAAACTGAAAATATTTGTAGGTGAATGTATATCAAGGATTAAATTTCCTATTTCATTACAACAATAAAAATGAAGATAATAATCCCACTTTTAAAAACCCTTCCACCATCTCAACCTTTCTTTACATGGAGAGACTAAGCTGTAAAGAAAGAGGAAAAATGATTGCTGAAGTGACAAATCTTTAACTCAGATTTTATTGTAGAGAAGAAGAGCAATCACTGAAAAATGGAGGAACAGGATCCAGAGATGGAAGAACCGGTGGAAAGTCTGGTGGGATGGACAGCGAGCAGGTTATTACAAGAAAGCAGAATGAGGTGAAATGAGTTTGTCTTTATGGGTGAGAGGCCAGATTCTGAACTTGATACAGGACTGAACCGGTAACCAGCATGTCTAAAAGAGGATGGGGGTGGGGTAGGTGGAAGGCTTTGTATGCGTGAGAAGTCAATACGAGGCTAAATGAAAGAATGCACCAGGGTTTGAGCATCATTTCTAGGCAGAAACTGACAAAAATGTCACAGAGCAGGACTTGGTTAAAGAAGCACAACACCAATACTAATGAACAGGATTGTAAGGACTAATTCATGAATTTACCAAAAAATAAAAAAATCAGTTCAGCCCTACACTTCTGTGTCTTAGCTCCTCAAGCTCAGCTCCTCTTGACCTCTCACTTCTCAAAAGTCAAGTCAAGTCAAGTCAAGTAGGATTTTATTGTCATTTCAGCCATATACACAGTACACAGTGAAACGAAATAACGTTCCTCCAGGACCCTGGTGCTACACACAAGACAAGACACAAGACAAGACAAGACACAAAACAACATAAGACACAACACGGGGCAACAAGTGCGGACAAGACAGACAAGACAGACAACAACAGACGGCACGACAGACAGTACATTCATCCATGGAAGGCTGCAGTGTTGTGGAACAAAGCAGCCCAGGCACATTATGGTGTAGCAGTGTGGTGGAGCGGTGTTACTGTATTTAAAGTGCAAGAGTGCAACACGAGATAAATAAATAAATACAGAATGAAAAGTGGGTGAAGGGGTGGGTGAAGGGGTGGGTTTAAGAGTTCAAGCTATTGGTGGGTTTTAAGAGTCCATGATATTGGTGGTTCCAGAGTTCAACAGTCTGATGGCCAGGCGGAAGAAACTATTTCCCATCCTGGAAGTGGAGGCCCGTATGCTGCGGAACCTTTTCCCGGATGGCAGGAGGGAGAAGAGAGTGTGGGAAGGGTGGGAGGGATCATCCACAATGCTGGTTGCTTTGCGGATGCAGCGAGTGGTGAAAATGTCCTGTACAGAGGGCAGAGAGATCCCGATGATCTTCTCAGCTGTTCTCACTACCCGTTGTAGGGACTTGCGGTCTAAGACGTTGCAATTCCCGTACCAGGCAGTAATGCAGCCGCTCAGGATGCTCTCGATGGTTCCTCTGTAGAAGATGGTGAGGATGGAAGGTGGGAGATGGGCTTTCCTCAGTCTGCGCAGGAAGTAGAGGCGCTGCTGGGCTTTCTTTGTGATGGAGCTGGTGTTGAGGGACCACGTGAGGTTGTCGGTGATGTGAACACCAAGAAACTTGGTGCTCTGGACCAACTCCACAGGTGAGGTGTTGATGATAAGTGGAGTGTGGTCCCGACGTGATCTCCTGAAGTCAACAACCATCTCTTTAGTCTTGTCGACGTTCAGAGACAGGTTGTTGGTTCTGCACCAGTCCGTCAGCTCTTGTATCTCCTCTCTGTAAGCTGCCTCGTCTCCACCGCTGATCAGACCCACCACGGTTGTATCATCAGCGAATTTGATGATGTGGTTCGAGCTGTGCTTGGCTGCACAGTCGTGGGTCATCAGTGTGAACAGCAGTGGGCTGAGCACACAGCCCTGGGGGGCTCCTGTGCTCAGTGTGATGGTGTTGGAGGTGCTGCTACAGATCCTGACTGACTGGGGTCTCCCAGTCAGGAAGTCCAGGATCCAGTTACAGAGGGAGGTGTTCAGGCCCACAGCCTCAGCTTCTCACTCAGGTGCTGAGGGATGATGGTGTTGAATGCTGAACTGTAGTCGATGAACAGCATTCTGACGTGACTGTCCTTTCTGTCCAGATGAGAAAGGGCCAGATGGAGGGTGGTGGAGATTGCATCGTCCGTTGAACGGTTGGGACGATACGCAAACTGCAGGGGGTCTAGTGAGGAGGGGATCTGGGACTTGATGTGCCTCATGACCAGCTTCTCGAAGCACTTCATGATGATGGGTGTGAGTGTGACGGGACGATAGTCGTTGAGGCAGGAGATGGATGGTATCTTAGGCACTGGAATGATGCTGGTGGTCTTGAAGCACCTTGGAACAACAGTGGTGCTCAGAGAGGTGTTGAAGATGTCAGTGAGAACAACTGCCAGCTGTTCTGCACATCCTGCAGAAAAGACCTGCATCAGGAGTCTGGGCCAGCGGTGCTCTAGTGTTTAAGGACTAGACCTGAGGATCGGAAGGTCATTGGTTCGAATCCCAGATCAGCAGGTTACCCTGAGGTAGCCTTGAGCAAAGTCAACTTCATGACTTTTCACTGGGTTGCACTGAGCTGATCTGAAATGCAATTATGTTTTAATTAATTTATTTATTTTAATCTCCGACATGTGAATACACATTATACTGAAAGGGAGGAAACCTTTTACATCTGTGTCTCAGATGGGCTTGAGTCGAAGCCAGAAATAGTTCCCAACCTGGAAGATTTCTTTAGAAATTTCACATTTTCTAAGGCTTTCTTTTTATTCAAGAAAAAAATGTGTTTTTAGACTGAATATGGCTCAATTGTGTGTATGTGTGTGCGTGTGTGTGTGCATGCGTACGTGCGTGCGTGCATGTGTGTGTGTATGTCTTCAGGCAACTTGTCTCGAGTTTCTCATTTGAAATCCAGGCAGCAGGGATTTGGAGAAATACTGGTTCAAAGCCCTGCTGACAAAAATCCGTTTTGTTGTTGCCCATTAAACTAACTTGAGTCACAGGTTTTACTTGCTGTTTTGCCCAGTGGTGTCCCTGTCCAATCACATTCAGCAGAAATGACGGGAAATCCAGATTACACTCCCTCAGGTCATTCTTGAAATTTTGACACCCAAATTTTGAGTTTTGAGTCATGAGCTATTATCACTGTTATTGTTGCTGTTGTTGTTAAAGTATAGTATTAGCTAAATCTTTTTCTTTCATTCTTTCTTTCTTTCTTTCTTTCTTTCCGTCCATCCATCCAGCCATCCATCCATCCATCTTTCTATCGATCTGTTTGTCTGTCCCACTAAGTTGTTATTTAAATGATGGAATCTTATTATTGTGTTAGTTGATTATTATTGTTGTTGTTGTTGTTATTATTATTATTATTATTATTATTATTATTCAAAATGTTCTTTGTTGTTATATGTTTACTCATATATTTACTATTTTATTAGTTAAAACCCTTTGATGATTGTTACGTTTTTATTAGTCGTATTCTTTCTAAAATTACTTATTTTACAAAGACGTCTGCGTGAGCACGACCGCAGCCCTGAACAGAACAGAAACTGTCAGACAAAACCGAAAACCGAGGTTCATGGAGGTTCAAGAATGTCAGAATGACTTTTCATCATCACATCAAGACAGAGCTGGACCTTTCACCTGTAATCCTGTGTTACAGGAAGTGAGGGAACACCTGTCACGAGAACCGAATGTGCTGCTTGGTCCCGGCCGATGACTCACCACCTCGTGATGCTTAATTGTGATTAATGCAGATGGCGGAAAATAAATGGCTTGTATTTTCTCACACAGACTTTAGCAAATTAATTTAATAGTCCATGAGCAATTTTTGCATGAACAAAGTGTGAAAGGAACCAGGCATCTCCAACACAAATCAAATTCCTCTCCAGGCCTATCACCTAAACATAACCTCTGAGTGTTTATCTGAATGGCCATGATGGTGAAATTGAAACTGGAGAATATTGGAGGACTGTTTTGCCTCACCAAACTCTCCATGTATCCCTCCGTCATTTATGTTTTTGAACAAAGCTTCTCTGAACTTTCAGAAAACAATGTCTCAAGCATCAGACATCGTCTCCATAAACATTTCAGATTATATTCTGTGAGGGAGGATAATAATATATCCTGGAATTTTCTTAATTTTGTCATTTATTTAAAAATTTGTCGGAAGAGAGTCTCGGGTTACTGACCTTGTTGTCTTACTGAGACATGGCCACAACAAAGAAGTTTCCCTTTGAAATCACCCACACTTATGGGCTTTGTCTACACTCCAGGTTTTAACCCCCCCCCCTTCATTTCTTTAGATTTGGTAGGAAAACAAGACATGGGGTGCAGCGATTTATTACAAAAACACATGTAAATCCAGTCCGAACACAAAACAAGTTTGGAGAGTTCTAACCAGCACTAAAGTTTTAACCTTTGTCTTTCAGCACAGCCTGAACTCTCTTAGACAAGCTTTTTTATGAGTTGTCATCTTCAGGTTCTCCGGGCTTCTTGAAGGACATCGTTTGGATTTTTGTTCCCTTTTTTGTGGAGATGATCCAATGCTGCTTCAGCACCCTCAGGTAGAGGGACCGCACTGAAAGTGAGAACCTGCAGGGAGCCTGGAGAACTTCCACCATTGGGTTCCTGAGCAAAACCCTTAAACCCAAATTGCTCCAGGAGGACTGTCCCTGTAATCAGGAGCTGGAAGTCACTCTGGATAAGAGTGTCTGCTAATTGCTGTAAATGTAAATGAGTATCAGCTCTTGGTCTGTGGATCACTTCATTGCTTTTGAGGGGTGGATCTGTGATGTTTCTGCATGCTGGATATTGTTGCACATTAAAACATACAAAATATCAATAGATGAAGCTGAGACAACACTGTGCAGCATGGCAAAACATTAGTCACTGGTTTTAGGTCATAATGACCCTTTAAGTGTCTCTTCAGTTCATTGTTTGAACAAAGACTTTTAAAGCATTATAAAGACTCGCATTGCTACGTTGTTGCATCAGCCACAGAGACAAAGGCAGCACCGGAGAGGTAGACTGTGAACATTTTTATATTCAGACTTCAGATTTAAACTTCACGGGTCGTGAGCAATGATTTAATTTTGACTCTTGAGGACTACGGTTCTGGACTGGGATTGATGGGCGGTAACATGAGATTTTACCCACACCACTCCAGCGATACAAATTTTAACTCTCTTAAACACAATTTTAAGTCTTCCAAACACAGACAATCTGTCGAGTTTTATCATCAGCAGTGATCAGCTTAAAAAAATGTAAAAAAGACCAGCTAAAAGTTCAAAACCAAGAGCAAACAAAGAATAATGACCACCTGACTTTTACACTTCTCTGAAATGGAAACTCTACCACTCAAGCATACCCCCCCCCCCCGTTCCTACAGGTGTTGAATTTCAGACCCTGACATTCAAATTTTAGAACAATAATACGTGACACAGCATCCACACCTCATTTGTTCTTTTGGGTCAGAGGAACCTGGCCCCAATTTGAGAGACTGAGTCACCTGTAGCCGTGTCTCCTGGGTTGCTTGGAGTTCATAAACAATGTAGAAACCACAACCTAGCAGTGATAGAAGTGTTGATTTCAACCTAGATACCCAGGCTTAACTCAAAATCAATCCATACATGAACATTTTAGCTCCTAGAATCATCGACGCAGTGAGTCCACACAACCCTGACTGAATTCCAGTGTTTTAACCCTTACTGAACCAAATGAACCAACAGCCAATTATTAAAATGTTTCTCAACAAAATGCCCTATACTGAACCAATGAGCAACTATTTAAACCTACTTTATTGAACCAGTGAACAATTATTGAAACCATCCTTCCTGAACACAATAATCTTGATCTTGATAAACAAAAACCTTACTGATCCAATGGCCAATTATTCAAATCTACTTAATCTACTGAAAAAAATCTTAATGAACCTTAATAGATGTTAAATCAAAGGGCAGCCTTGGCAAGAGGAACCTGAGGGTTGCTGGTTCAATCCCCTGGACCAAGTGGAAAATTGTGGGAGGAAGTGTACCACACTTTTTCCACTCCCACATCCAAAGCTAAAGGCACTTAACTCCCCCCTGATAACAGGTATGCCACCCACTGGTCCTGGTGTATGTGCACTACTCATTTATGTAGGATGGACTGAATGATCGGATAAAATCACTACTCACAATCCAAGTTTGAACAAACACATTATTTCATTCTTCAGTTTCATTAGTAAACAAAATGAGTATGAAGAATCGACCAATTAGCTACAGGTCAATGACCAAAAAGAACCATAGAGACTAATTCTCCTTTATTCATATCTACCATCCTCAACACAGTGAATCTTACATTACCCAACGCCCAGTTATTCCAACCTTACTGAACAAAACAAACCTGATCAATGAGTCAAACCTTTTTTCTTTTTTTTCTTAATCCTATGAATCTTAAGGAACCAAGTGAACAATCATGCAAAAGAAGAGGGCAATCTAGTAAGACAGATATTGAAAACCAGTAGAGTCAGTTTGTCCGCAAGTGTGCAATTGAAAATAAAACCACAGAGAAAAAGGTAGTAACGCCACAACAGGCATGTTGTCACAGGTTGTGCTGGGCAGGAATTTGCCTTAATAATGGTTTATTACTTAATCAATGTATGTTAATTACAAGATTAAAACTTGAACGGACTATTGGACTTAATTAAAAATGAATGGACTCATGGAAGGACCATTTGAAAACTAAAAAAATGTATTAATTAATTAATTAATTAAACTATATGTTTTTCATACTTTTATGAATAATCATCTACATTATATGTATATATATATGTAAATTTACTCCATTTTGTCTATTATTCAGACTTCTTAAACTGAAGAAAGACACTTTTAATTCTAATCGGCTACAGAATGAAAGAAGAAATTGTCAGTTTACTTATTTTAAGTGTACATTGTTTCCGGAATATCTAAAAACTGGTCCTGCAGCAAAAACATGGGTAAATCACTCAACCACAGGAAACAGTCTAACAGCCAACAACAATAAAGAAACCTGAATATCAGGACAGTATCAAAAACACTTCACTAATGCTTTGGCCAGAGTATACGGACATCGAACAAGGAGTGAATGTGAAAAATGTTTAACGATAATATTACTCATAACAGTTTCATTCTATTTTCTTTTTCATTTCTGATTCGGTTTCATTCAATTGACAGATTGATTGAGTGACACGAAGACGAGAAAACTGGTCGAACTCAACAACAGATATCATTTCTACTAGCAGTGTAGTAGGCACTGCTGTCGCTTCACAGTGAGAAGGTTGTGGGTCTGATTCTAACCCAGGCCCTTTCTGTGTGGAGTTTGCATGTTCTCCCTGTTTCAGTGTAGGTTTTCTTCTGGAGCTTCAGTTTCCACCTTATCGGGTAGATATATTGTGCAATGAGGTAGGTGTGGGAAATGTTAGAAACAAAGAACGCTTTCAGAAATGGAAGTGTTGACCATTTATTTTCATCAATCAACAAAATGCAGTGAATGAACAAAAGAGAATCTAAATCAACCACAATATTTCTGTGTTACTAATTTTTTGCCTTCAAAACCAGCATCAGTTCTTCTGGCCTCCAGATCCTTGATCTCACATCATCCAGTGTGGATGATGTAATCAATCTGGGACACATGAAGAGACAGAAGGATGTGAGGAAGCCTACATCCACAGAAGATCTGTGCTAGTTCTCCAAGATGTTGGAACAACTCACGGCCGTTCCTTCAAAACTGTTTGAAATTTCAGACAAATTAATGCTGTTTCGAAGGCGAGTGGTCACACCAAATATTTTTTTCCATTTTGTAAATTGATAAAAAATAAACAATCATTATTTCTATTTCTGAAAGCATTCTTTGTTTACATTTTTTCCACACCTGCCTAAAACTTTTGCACAGTACTGTACACATTTGTCAGATGTACAGCTGATGCTCTTCTTCAGGAGTTTTTTGCTCAGTGACAATGGAAAGCCTCCCTTCTCCCTTTTCACTTCTCCTCCTGTCACACAATAACAAAAGATGGGACATAAAGGCTAGAATGCGCTTTCTGATGCATGAGGTCATTGCATCATTAAATCTCAGGCAACTGGACAGCTATACACGCTTGGAGTGAGAATACCTACCACAAAGTCTGTTACTTTGGCAACATTGTGAAAGAAAGATCTGAGAGCTGGTGACATTGGTTTCACACACTGATAATTCAATTAAAGTCCTGAACTTGACCCCACCTGAGAAGTTGAAAGACATACAGTCTTGTCTGTGTACCTGCCTGTAATAAACCTGTAACCTGTTCAGTAGGGTTCTCTGCCTCTCGTCCTCAAAATTCATGAGAATAAGTGGCTCAGATGATGGATGGATGATGATCTGTGGTTTATATTATTAGAATAGATCATCACCAAACAACAGTGTGAAAGCAGCCCTGCCCTTCATTGTTGTGATCTGAACTCATCTGTTGACGTGAATGTTTTCGGTGCTCGGCAGACAAAACAGAATGAAATGATCAAACAAGCTTGTCTGTGAAATGCTTTATAGATCGATTCAGCTAAACAACATTCAACAATGAAGGAGATGATCTGAAGCATGGTTGCTTAAAGGTAATTAAAGGGTTTTATAATGCTGCTGTGATGATCTGCAGCACTCACACAAAGAAAATGTGTGTTTGTGTCAACAAAAAATTGTTGACGAGCATGATCTGGACAGGGAAAGTGTTGAGAACAGGGCAGGAGAACTATGCTAGAAGGGAGGTCTCCAAAAGCAGGATAAGGATATCATGCAATGGGCATTGCAATTCATTATTATTATTATTATTATTATTATTATTATTTAGCGGGGCAGCGGTGGCCTAGTGGGTAGTGTTACCACATGATCGGGCGGATCGGGGTTCAACTCTTCCCAATGGGTTCCCCCTGAGGCACTTTGAGCAAGGTGCTGTCCCCGCCCCTGCTCCTCCCAGCATGGGCTGGCGACGGTTCAGGGTGCTGGCCCTGTCTCGCTCTCTGGGCGCTGGGTTGACACCAGCACTTCCGCGACCTGCCTTGGGATGCCAAAGCAGCAGATGGCTGGATGGATATTATTATTAAACACTAATTGTTACATGAGACTAAAAACTAATATGCAAATGTCTGTAACTAGAGACAAAACATCAATTACATTTAAAGGTAATTAATTAATTGAAAGACAAGTCTACTTGTGTTTGAAATTATTAATTGCATTTTAATTTAATTAATGTTTGAAGTAATAAATTGGGCTACGTATGTTAAAAAGGTGAGTTTATTTATTCCCTTCCTTGTCTGTCATCCTCCAGCCCGACAGTTCCTCCCTGTAAAATTGTACCAGGCATAAGGTTTTTTTAGATAGACAAATACAAAACTAGTGAACACTGAGCAGATCTAGGAGGTAGATGTTTCTACTTGAGTTGCCACTAAGTGGATATAGCCAGTAGGTGTTTCTACTAAAGCAGCCAGTGTATAGAAGTGTTATCTAAGGGTTTCGAGCAAAGCAGGCAGTGAGTGGCTGTATGTTAGGTGTTTCTCATTAAGCGGGTGAGGAATCTAAACAGCTCCTCTGCATCAGAGGCATTATCTAAGTGTCCCAATCCAATAACATGGGTGATCACTAAGGTCAAGGAGGTGCCATGAATCTAATAAAAGTACACCCACATGCTTCCCTGCTTGAGTAACCCAAGGCCAAACAGAAAAAGCTCACAAAGCTCTGGGCAGTTAAAAATAACTAAATTATCTTGACTTAAGGGTAGTGTGGGGTCTTTGCCTGGAGTGCGTAGGCATGTGAGAGTTCCCAGCTCAGCCGAAGAGATGAGGCAAGGACAAACATGCAACCCACACTTTAAGACTCTTACTTACAAGTCTGAGACTGTCAAACTACTGTCAAAGACTGCCAAAGCAAGGGTATCTAAAATCAGGCACTTGATAAATACGCATCCCAAAGACAGAAATGATTAAACCACTGTTGAAGGTATAAGGGGGTACATCATTCTTTGCAGGAATACATGCAAGAACAATTCCATTATTAAACAGTTTTCAGATTTCAGATTTCAAATTTCACTTCTCCTCCTGTCACACAATAACAAAAGATGTGAGCATAAAGGCTAGAATGCGCTTTTTCTGAGATGCATGAGGTCATTGCACTAAATTCAGGCAACTGGACAGCTATACACGCTTGGAGGAGAACACTTACCACAAAGTCTGTTACTTTGGCAAATATTGTGAAAGAAAGATTCGAGGAGCTGGTGACATTGGTTTCACACACTGATAATCTACCTCAAAGTCCTGAACTTGACCCCACCTGAGAATCTTTGAGATTTGCTTTAGAAGATGTACACAGTCTGACTGTACCATCAATACAAGATCCTCAAGAAAAATTAAACAGAAGAAAATAAAGAAATGTTTTAATGTTGCATAAACTTATCAAAACAATATTATGGCATAGGTGCACTGTAATCAATGTCAAGAACGGTAGAAAGAAAAATGAGTGTGACTTTATTGATAAACAATCAATAAAAGAAATAGAACAGTTTTAAATGGAGAAAGTCAGGAAAGTTGACCAATGTAACTTCGATCGCATTGGGTTCATCCAGTTCAAACCATGACATGTCATAAATGACTGGAAAGCCCATAGTGTTGACCAATAACTTATTCTTCTTAAAGTTTTGTGGAAGTAATATTTGAGAAAACGATTAGAACTCTCTATCAAACTTCTGATTGGTTGCCCCCAAACTGCATCAGAGTTTATTCTCTTAAAGTTAACTGGACTTTTGCTTCTTTTTGATGCCCTCACTGCCCAAAACCTGCCGCTCTGACCCTTTGCCAGACATCAACACTGACTGAAACAAAAGACTTCCTTCATTCAGTGTGAATGTACAGATAAGCTTTTCCTTGTTTATCTTTACCTTGTTTGCCACTACAAAACAGAGAAAACTCTCTTCCTTTTCTTTCTTTCATAGGGCTTTTAATCATTTGTAGCAATCTTGAAGGTGAAGGACAACTTGAAGGTGAAGGAATTACCTAAAATCAGAGAAATATATTATGCTGAGCTTGTTGTTCTCTGACAAAGTACTGCTTTGTTTCTTTTGCTTCTATTATTAATATCGGGCTTCTAACCAGAAGCACCATTGTCACACCAGCAAAAGTGGGAGATTAATATGAGCGATTAAGGATGAGAGCACATATTATGTCATGTCTCGTCTGCTAGACAGTTACACCAGTGTTGTAGAGAAAAAAACAGCGACACAGAATGGCCTTGTAGACAAGGCTCCCTTCTGCAGGCCTGTTTAACAAAGAGGAGCATCCAAAAGGCTGAAGATAAGAAGCTTTAGAACTTACTAGACAGGTTTCAAAAATGAAAGGAATTGAACAATTAGAACTAGCTTTTGCTGTCCAGTTTTGCAAACATAAAAAAAAAACTTGTTATAAGCTGAAGGTTGTAAAAAACTAACATTTGGATTTGGGTCCTGTTCTGGTTTTTTATAAAAAAGTTCTAGTTGCTAATTAAACTCATTTTCTCATAAGCGGTCAATCAAACCAAAAAAATGATGAAGATTCAAAATATGTGAATACTTATGACAAAAGAAATGGTCTTTTGGCAGCAGATAAGGGACAAGGCTCTTGGGTTCCAGGGTCAATTTCTTTGATTTTGTTTTAATTGATAACGATGAAGCTGATTTACAGCTGGTTTAGGGACGAGGTGCCAGGATCGGAGGTACCATCCCCATCACATGCTCCCTGTGAACGAATGAACAACGACACGGTCTTCACCATGGTTAAAACTAACCCAAAGGCAGGTTCCAATGTCAGAAGGCATTTGCATACATCCCCATCTCACGCTCCCCGGGTGCTGGATATGGCTTCCCACTGCTGCCTGTTGTGTGTGTGTTAAGTTCAGAGGATGCATTTGGTTGCGATTCACTGTGCACTGTGTGAAAGTAGTCACTTCCACTTCACTTTCACTTCACTTCAAGGAAGCTTTTTTCCTGAGTGGCTATTTTGAATCAGTGTATGCATTTCCAGAAACGCAACCTAACTACTTTCAATAAAACTCAAGTCAGTTTTCACCATGCCATCCGAGGAACGCCCAATGTCTTTCAATAAAAGCAGAGAAAACTTTAGTTTTTACTCTGTCAGGACTCAAAACATCAATGCTGAGCTTTCTTTTTCATTAAGGAAGTCAGACAAACAAATAAAACCAAGACAAGCAAGTTTATCCCCAGGAGTTTTCGTCGCCTTCATCAGCAATGGTTTGTGTGGTGCTGTAGTAATGATCTCCTTGATGGGCCATCCCAGACACCTACTCTCCACGTTTGGATAAAGCAGGCCAGCACTCAGAACCCCTATAGCAATTTCCAGTGTCTGTGTTATAAGACAGCAAGGTCTTGGGAGTAAAAAGGCAACAATGCAGCACCCATCCTCCATGCCAGCACTGCTGAAATGGAAGTCCCATTAATCGTTCAGTACTTCTTCCCATTAAAACTGTAAGAAGTAAAAAAAAAAACATCAGTGTTAGACATGAAAAGTTCTGTTCTACTGTTGTTTGATGCCTGGGAGATTTCATAGGTATATAAACACAGACTATAAATGAAAACTTTGCAGACAGCCTGTTCTGAAATCTCGATTTTTTTTTTTTTTTTATCAAATTCAAATTCATGTCCGGCAAGTTTGCACCACAGTTAAAGGTAGTGTTTCAGCCCAGGCTTTTCCTGCAGGAAGCCAATCAAAACTCCTTTATGCTCCTTTGCATAAAAATGCAGAATAAAATGCAGCTTGAAAAACCGGTCAGAAATGAACAACGACTGTTTTTTCTAATTATGATTCCATGTAATGTGAGGATTTGGGTCCTTGAAATACACATTCATGGTGGAGGGGTACATCAAGAAGGCCGTAAGGATTAGAATATAGTTAATGGACAATTTTTAAGTCTCATGCTTTGTATACAATAAATGAGTGAAACAATTGGAAATATGTTTAGAAATCCCAGAAAAGAAGGCCCAGAAAACAGGTTTTACGGAATAGAAAGCCTATAGAAAAAAGCAACTCTGTCAGATAAATCTGACACCTTTGGTCTCTTTGGTTAGCATAACAATTACAGTTTTAACATAATCGTCTTTGGAAGTTGGTTTGTCACAGTTAAACTCTCTGTGGTAACCCAGTCAAACTTTCCAATAAATACAACCGGCCATCTTCACCATGGTTAAAACTAACCCAAAGGCAGGTTCCAATGCCAGAAGGCATTTGAGATTGGCATTTGACACTAGGTGCCCTGGTGTATCTGATATGTCTTACAATGCCTTTCCATCTGAGAACTTTCACCTGTCATCTCCAATTACACTCGCTTTCTCTCTGACAGAGGATGTCAGGGTGGATCCTGAAAAAAGGATTGTGTGTCTAACAGTTACTCAGACCTCCATATGCCTGAATGCTCTTCCCACTCAGTCAGACATTTCTCATACATATATTTCTCATACACAATACACTGCTTTTTAGTCGATAGCATTTCTCAACAAGCCACTGATGTAGCTATTTCTCTTAGATTCTAACATTTACATTTTACATTTGCGGTATTTAGCAGACGCTTTTCCAGAGCAACTTCCATGTCCTAATTACAGGGACAGTCCCCCTGGGGACACTCAGGGTTAAGGGTCTTGCTCAGGGACCCAGTGGTGGTAGTGCTAAAGGTGGGATTCGAACCTGGGACCTCTTGAGCCATAGGTCCATAAGCAAGTACCACCACTAGACCACCACTACCTATATTTCATAACATAACATATTTCATTGAAACACAGACTTATTTATCACAGGACATATTTCACTGACACACATTTTTTGCATTTTTTGAGTTACTAACATATTTCACTCATACGCTGGCTAATTTACCTCAGTTACTAACATGTTTTTTTCCGAGATATTGGCGTATTTACCTCACCTACTAGCATATTCCATTGACATACTGGCATATTTTTCTCTGTTACTTTCCCTCAAAAACTGGCTTATTCATCTATTGCTAACATATTTCACTCACTGTTGTCTTATTTATCTGTGACTAACATATTTCTTTCAGAAGTGGGCTTTTTTATCTGTTACTAATGTTCTTCACTGGGATTCGGGCATATTTAACTCAGTTACTAATATATTTCACTGAAATGCTGTTATATTTACCTCAGTTCATAGCATATTTCACTGAGATATTAGCTTATTTACCTCAGGTACTAACATATTTCACTGAGAGTTTAGCATATTTACCTCAGTTACTAACATATTTCACTGAGAGTTTAGCATATTTACCTCAGTTGCTAACATATTTCACTGAGATATTAGCTTATTTACCTCAGTTGCTAACATATTTCACTGAGAGTTTAGCATATTTACCTCAGTTGCTAACATATTTCACTGAGATATTAGCTTATTTACCCCAGTTACTAACATATTTCACTAAGATTTTAGCTTATTTACCTCAGTTGCTAACATATTTCACTAAGATTTTAGCATATTTACCTCAGTTGCTAACATATTTCACTGAGATTTTAGCTTATTTACCTCAGTTACTAACATATTTCACTGAGATACAAATAAACACTGCTAACTTGATAATGAAAAAACTGAAAATTACACTAAACAAATTCTAGAATTTTACAATTTTATTTACAGTTCTACATTAAATCTGAAAAATCTGGCATCTGTCCAGGTAAATATTGTGAAGTGAAGCAACTCACACACACACACATTAAATCAGGTTTATTTTGAAATTTTTTAAATGGCCTGGCAAAAATACCTGTATACCTGTATTTTTTTATTATTCACAAAACACACCTTTTTTACTTTTTCACTTACAATAGGTTAATAAGCCATTTATTAAAGCCTGAAAAACACTTATTAGCTCATTTTTGTCTTTCATACATTACGTAAGCTAAACGCTGGAAATTTAATACAACAACTTTATACATTTACAGAGGAATCAGATATAAATGTAATTATATTTAAATAGATTTTAAATTAAACAATAATAGAGTTGAACAGCAGGGTGTGTGTGTGTGCGTGTCTGTGTGTCTGTGCTTGACTGTCATTAGAAAGTGTGAGAAATAGTGTATAGAGGTGGAAAGAAAACTACATTGACCTTGAAGGCTGAATTACAAAAGACCTCGCAAGCATTTTCTATTTCCTTGCCATTTGTAATTGAAAGATATTTGCAAAGAGGAACTACGCCATTAACCGTCGCCACCTAGTATTAATCAGAGAGCACGTTGTGAACATCATCTTCCATGGAAACAAACAGGCCACCACTTACAACTGATACTAAATAAATAATATGTTTGCTTTCATACGTAATTCGATTTGATCCTCCATCAAATGGGACCTGCTCAATTTTTAATGCTGGGGCCAAATGTGGAGGTAGAGCAGCTAAATTACCATATTCAGAACAGGATCGACGCTAATGATACCTCAGGCTCAGGTTGTCCCGACAGGTCGCCGCTAAAAGCTCTCTGCAGTGTGTTGTAATATCAGAGACTGAAGGAGGGAGTCCGATCACATTAACGCAATCATGCGCCACTTGGGGAGAACTCACGGCCCTGTAGGGCCCTGCCAGGAGCCTGGACTAGTCCAAAAATAAAGTGAAGTGAAGCTGAAAGTGACGGATTTTTAATTTTCATTTGTCATCACACACCCACACACATTGTGCAGTAATGTGCAGTCATATCCAGCGCCCGGGGAGCAGTGATGGGGGCGGTACCTTGCTCAAAGGTAGCTAAAGGCAACCTGCTGCTTTGGGATACTCCACTTTACCCCAAAATCTGCACACTCACACTGTGAAGTGTTGTCATTTTAAAGGGATGGTTTGGCTAAATATTTAACTTGAGCCATTTTTCCTCTTAGCACCAATCTTTTTGCATTTCAGCTTCTCCTGACCCACATCAAGCACTTCAAAGATGTGGTTTGGGTGCAGAATGACTATAAAAAGCAAAACTATACACTACATTGATCAGATTCCTCCTTATTCATGAAGGTTCTTGGCACCAAACAGATCCAATTTTCTCAAGATTCAGTGTTCAGAGTTGGAAATCAAGATTTTTTGGTCTAACTAACCCAAATGAACATAATCGCCAACACAAGGCTTTTCCCAATGATGTTTTCATTGTGTTTTTAGGAGGCCTCTGTTTTTTCCCTTCATTCATTTGCACACCCCATCTTCTTCCCTTCTGAATAACCACCATCTGCCATGTTCGCATGTTGGGAATCTCTGGCTGTGCGTGCGTGAGAACACCTTGCATACGTGACCGCAGTGAGCGTGCAGATGGCTGACAGTTTGTATGGTACATCGCTCATACTCCTAGGGATGTCAAAGGTGTTCAGGCACTATGAGTCTTGAATAAATGTTTTGCATTAGCACTGTGCCAAAACAAATTTGTGGTTTCCTGGAATAATCTTTAGAATGCTGCTCATCTGGTCACCTTTGTGCGAGTCTAACATACACAAATACTCACAAAAATATCCGCTACAAATAGCCAAAGAGAAACTCGTCTGGGACATGGTGGCTAACTGCAGGAACTTGGCCATGAGAATAATCCCAAAGCATAATCTTTTCAAATCTTATTATTACATAGTTACATACAGAATCATCAGTTGAAAATATTTTTGCTTATGTTCTTAAAGTTAAAATTAAAATTGTAGAATTTTAGGGCAGGAAAAGGACGTTCAAAATGATTATCATAAGTGACTCAGGGTTTAAGGGCAAGTTGCTTCACCAGCCTTTTAAACCTAGCAGACCGGGAGGCACTCAGAAAGAAAGAAAGAAAGAGAGAGAGAGAGAGAGAGAGAGAGAGAGAGAGAGAGAGTATTGGCCAGAAGCCAGTGTAGTTGCCAGCGCTTCAGCCTGAGAGCCATCAGGTGTCCCGGCAAAGTCCTTCTGTTTCCCTGTCTCGCCAAAGACTTCTGGAGCATCTCAAAGAGGATTGGAACACAAAATTGCCAAAACTCATTAAAGAAATATATACAATTATGAGAACTATTTTTATTTCTATATTTATTAATCTCATTTTGTCTCATACTTAAAAAAAAAGGTTCAGATATTGTCACTTTTTTTTTCAATGACATTTCCTGCTCTTTTTCAATAATAATAAACCCATGATACTGATATGATTGAGACATCGGTATCATCCATCATCCAAAACTGGGAATGCACATGTGATTGTTTTTATTATTTTTCGATCTTTTCATGAGAAACTACAAAGTAAATGCTCTCCCAAGTAATAAAAAGTTATTGCTTTGTTCATCATTAAATGTTGAAATTCCATATATATATATGAACACATACATGAATATATATCATGAATGAATTCCCCTTACAAATGACAGATACCATCTTTCTGGTAAAAACTGGAATTGGGCTTTAGGAGGTATGAAGGTGGCACATGTGACAAAGATAAAACAAAAAAGATAAACTAATTTAGTGCATTTTACAGGTAAATTACGCAATTAACACCATCTAAAAATGCCAAACAGGCCCAGTTGAGAGTCGATCACGACTCTAAACCAGTCGACCCAATCCTCCTGTCCGTCACCACTTCCCACGTCTACCCCGTTCTCCAGAGAGCCTCCGACACACTTCACCACTTTCATGAACCCTCCGAGAGCCCCGGCCCAGACTGTCCCTGAGGACCACCTCCACTCTCCCTACTTCAGTGGGCTACTGGCTCAGATATCCAACACCGCTGCCGTAAAAAGGCGACACAAAGCAGCCGGTTTTGGGCCAAAAAAACAGTCAGAACTTTCCCTCATTGAAATAAGAGGGTGATCTAAGTTCATGGTACATAAAGGAAATGCAGTTTTTGGACGCTGACCAATGATTCTGAATGAACTGAATGCAGCAGGACAACAGGTGACTGAGAGCACTTCAAGATTTACCTGCACATAATCCAGTAATGATAGATGTTGAGTTCATAATTGTCATTTCAATTATATACACAATACACAATGAAACAAAACGTTCCACCAGGACCGTGGTGCTACACATGAGATGGCGTCATACATTACAATGAACACACACCAAGACAGTGCAAACAGGAGTAACAAGTGCAGATAAGACAACAATCAGTGCATAAACAATTGCACAACAGAGGATAGGAAACATTCATCTGACTAAGTGAGACATTGCCGTTCTCGTACCAGGCAGTGATGCAGCTATCAATAGTCAGCATGCTCTCAATGGTTCCTCTGTAGAACTGTCTCCTCAGTCTGTGGAGGAAGTAGAGACGCTGCTGGGCTTTCTTTGTGATGGAGCTGGTGTTGAGGGTCCATGTGAGGTTGTCTGTTGTGTGAACACCAAGAAACTTGGTGCTCTGGACCATCTCCACGGGTGAGCTGTTGATGTTCAGTGGAGAGTGGTCACGATGTGGTCTCCTGAAGTCAACAAGCATTTCTTTAGTTTTGTCAACATTTGGCCCAGCCGTGTCCTGAGCCCTTGATGAGACTTCCAACAAAGTCCATTAGTGACCAGATATTGACAAAAACTCCAAATTGTTGGAGATTTATTTCTGAATGCATTGCATCCTGAGATGCCCACCTTTACCACTGCAGCTCCCAAATAAACCCCAAAAAGAGGCACTTAGCATGTGATTTTGAACGGCCAATCTGGGAACTTTGATGCTCAAAAAGTGGCCGCCATGTTGAAATATGTTTTGGGTTTTGATTCTTCCCAAGGCATCTGCTTTTTTGCATCTTCACAGACACAGAAAAAAATAACCAAAACTACCTTAAAATAAGACACTTTAAATCATTTCATGGTAGTCAAATGTAAAATTTTGGGCCTAAAACTGGGTGGAAAAAAAATGACCTGAAATAAAATGATATTTGTGTCTTTTATTTTCCCAAAAAGTCAGATTGAAATATTTATCAGATTTAACCCAGATTTCAGAAATAAGATGTATTAATTTCAGCTGTCTAAATTCTTTTCGGTTCTCAGAATCTTCCTCCTTAAACTGACCACCTGCATGTCCTCTCTCACCACATCCATAAACCTGTTCTTTGGTCTTCCTCTTCTCCTCTTTCCTTCAACATCCTTGTCCCAATATAATCCTCATCTCTCCTCTGGACATGTCCAAACCAACACAACATTGTTTCCCAAATGTTGTCTCCAAAACGTCCAACCTGAACTGTCCTTCTAATAAACTCATTTCTAATCCTGTCCATCCTCGTCACACCCAACGAAAATCTCAGCATCTTTAACTCTGACACCTCCAGTTCCGCCTCCTGTCTCAAACCTGTATAACATAGCTGGTCTCACTACTGTCCTGTAAACCTTTCCTTTTACCCTTGCTGTTCCCCATCTGACACAGATCACTCCTGCCATTCATCTCCACCCATTCCAACCTGCCTGCACTTTCTTCTTCACCTCTCCTCCGCACTCACCATTAATCTGAAATGTTGATCCCAAGTATTTAAACTCCTCCATCTTTGTCACCTCTACTCCCTCCATCCTAACCACTCCATTGTCCTCCCTTTCATTCATACTCATCTAGGAAAGAATTCACCAACACCATGGAAGTGTTCAGTGCTCACTCTTTCCCTGGAGGGTTCTGGGTTTTTTTCTGTGCACATGGAAATAAAAATGAAATCAGATTGTTCACATGCAGGGAGAAGAACCTGAACACAGTTCAGGAAACCGGAGCCCAAGGCTCCCCGGATCACTTGAATAGTCAGAAAAACTGCAGAAACACAACACTGAGGCTGAAATTGGTGCGCCTTCAATGCCTTTGGGGTTAGTTACAATGGTGAAGTAATCCAGGTCTCGAAAAATTGCTGTGTAATGATGAATCAGCAGCTGCTCTTATTTGCATTTCTTTTGCATACATTAATAACAGCTTTAATCAAAGCTGAGTCAGACACCTGATGATGCTCAACCATCACTTTATTTATTCATTTTTTAATGATGTGTTAAGGATGCAAACCCCTAGTTTTTATTTATTACTCAGTTTTTATCATGTTTTATTACATTATATGATAATTACAATACTATAGAATATTATAAATATTATAAACAATTCAAATATTTACATCCCAATTTATACTCTTTTTCTTTATATCTATTGATGAAAGATATTTCAAATTATGGCTTTTTTATATTAGCCAACCATACATTTTATATATTATTCAAATACTAATATATTTCTATTTTCGTTTCAATCAATCCTTTCAATTTTTGGATCAATATCACAAGAATTTTAAACTTTTTCATATATTTTTGTATTTTATTATAATTTGGAGGTTGTAAAATACCTAACATCACACATAAAAACCTTTGTGCAAACCATGTGAGATTTTATTTCAGGTTTGATTGATTTTAATGTTTGAATTCCGATGTGTGTCTTTTGATTTCATGGTGAACATCATGTGACAGAACGCAACTCGCTGCTTTAAAATACCCAAATATGCTTACATGACTCCAAATTTAGAAACAAACATCAGAACAAAGGAAATAACAGATTGTGGTTATAAATAACTGTGAAAATGATGCAGATCCTCTTTGTTCTAGTTTTAGGCTGTGACGTGTGAGCCCTCGGGCAGGACGCTTGTTCAGAGTCTAGGAATGTCACATAGCACTGGAAGTATTTCTACAGGGACGTATGTCCCTTTGAGAAACTTGACAATGACTAGTGAATTCTTCCCGATGAGTTTGAACTCAAACCACCCTACAACCTGCAGAAAGGACTGAAAGCAGCTGTGTATTTGCAGCACATTGAAGCTGATCAAGACTAGAACTGTTAAAGTTTGATCCACATTTTTGAACAAGGCACTTTTTCATCAAAAATTAACCATAAACTCCCCTAAAACATGACAAAATTGGAAAAAACATTTCACATAAAACCAGGATTGGGATTTCTACAGACTGGCATAGAGATGACAAGGTGTTCCACTTCCAAAAGTGCATTTGTTGGCCTGGTTTTAAAGTCTGAGACCTTTGGTCACAGTTCAAATGAATGAAATTCAAAGCATCGGACGCTAATGATGGGCACATCATCACGAGGAGAAGCAATAGTAACCTATTTGTTCTTAGGCATAAGACAGTGAACTATGTGCCAATTTGGTCCTGCAGCATAAGTGTCCTCAACAGTCCTCAAACTTTAGGTACAGTCATCAATGACTTTTTCAGGTCCTTGACTTCCACAAGGTTGTGAGTGCGCAAGTACCCGAGCAAGTTCATGGCTTGAGCGCAGAAGTCTTCTACCTGTTTGACCTGCTTGTAGCTAAGCACAGTCCTCCAGCCGTAAGCGGCCTTAGTAGCGTTCCTAGAGGACACCATGAAGGGCTCGTAAGTGGAACTGTTGCCTTTGGTCATGTTAATGACAAAGGCTTCAATGTCCCGACTTACAGTCATGTTAATGAAGCCGTACATTCTCTGCAAGGTCTTGATCGGAGTGTCCACCAAGTCCTCATACCGCACCATCAGGTACTTTCCCTTCAGCCATCTGGGGGGATTGAGGGCAGCTTTTAGGGTTTGGTATATGTTGTCGCAAGAGACCTCCATGGCACTGATGGAGTTGTAGTCTAAGCCATCCTTTGCTCCGTTTTCTATCAGAGGCGAGCGGCGCACTTTGGGGTTTCGGCTACGCACCAGTTGCATGTTCTCCCGGATGAGGCCATGCTTGGAATTGATTCTGGAGTTGGCCATGGCTCGGGGGTCCCGGACCAAGTGTATAACTTTCAGGTTGAGGGAGGGGTCCTCCATCAAGGGAGCGAGGATGTTGATGTCCATAATTCGGACTCCCTTAATGACAATTGTGTTGTATTTCAGGCATTCCTGTTCTAGGAGATGAATGTCGTGCGAGGGGCACTTCTTGCAAACATTTTCATCCACCATCGCCACAACGTCCTTCCTGTAGGCTGAGCACAAGGGATACGAGCAGATGACCTTATTGTAGACACCACCAAAGAGTCCCAGGGTGGTGATGTTTCTACCGTCGTGATTGCTGTACAGCTGGAAAACAGAGAAATCGCACCTGTACAGAGAGTTCAGCATGTCTCTGGCCGCCCCCTGAAGCGACACGGCGTCCCCAGGGTAGAGCTTCTGCCAGATGTGCCACATGGGCTCGTACAAGAAGAACACGTCCGGGTTCTGGTTGAACAGCTCCCCGAAAAAAGATGAGCCAGACCGCCAAGTGGTCAGCACATAAACAATCTGCCTGGCCTTCACTGGTGGCTCCTTGAATAGGAACCTGAAGTCTGTCCTTGGCTGGAGCCGGGTGGAGTGCGCTTCATGGTTGCACTGCTGTGGGTCCTTGGTCCATCGGTAGTTGGCCAGGTTCAGCATCGTCAAGACCAATAGCAGAAAGTAGGCGAGGAACGCGATGACCTTCTTGCGGCGCAGCACCTTCATCACGATGCCGGGGTTGGCGACTATCTTAGCGGGTCTTTGCGTGTACAGTTTGGGCCTCCTGCCAAAAGTGACATTCTTCTCCCACGGTGGTGCGAACCTGAGTTGGTACGGCTTTAGTTTCATGGGGGATACAGGGCTAGAATCCAAAGGGATCCATCCACCCTGCTGGGACAACTCTGGCCTTGTCCGGTGGAAGAGGGATGAGAAGCCTTGGAATCTGCTCCTGGATATGAAACTAGGTAAAACAGGTGAGCAGATGCTCAGGTGCTCTCACCTGCAGAATTCAGGAGGCTGAGAGGCAGGGAACATCCCACAGCATCACCAAGCAAAACATCTCTGTCCTCCCGGGAGAGAGAGCCTAAAACACTGTCCACGTAGACACCACGAGGCTGTGGTCAGAAAGACGGACATGGAGGCCGCCGCTCATCTCCTCCCGTCGCATCTCAGGCTGCGAGAAACAATCACTCAGCGCTCAGCCGCACACACGAAGAAAGGAATGAGGCCCCGCCTCCCCCACCTCCTATTGGCGGAGACAACGAAGGCGTCACACCATGAAGCAATCTGATTGGTCCAAAGCGCCTCCATCAGACTCACCGGGGTAACGTGATCTGCGTGCGTGCGAATGTATATGCGTGTGTGTGTGTGTGTGTGTGTGTGTGTGTGTGTGTGTGTGTGAGTGTGTGTGTGTGAGTGTGTGTGTGTGAGTGTGAGTGTGTGAGTGTGAAGATCTAGGAGGTGTGCAGATGAGTTTGAGCTCTTAAAGGAAAGAGAGAAAAAATATCGAATAAAAAAGAGAACAATTAAAACCAAATAAACACACTAATATTTGATATTAGATCTTATTTTAAAAATATTATTTAGAAACTTACTGAGTAGGATCACAGGTTATATATATATATTATACATAACGCACACACACACACACACACATATATATATATATATACACAGTACTGTGCAAAAGTTTTAGGCCGGTGGGAAAAAATGCTGTAAACAAAGAAAAATTTCAGAAATATTAATAATGATTGTTTATTTTGATCAATTTACAAAATGCAAAGTGAGCGAACAAAAGAAAAATCTAAAATCAGATCAATATTTGGCGTTACTACCTTTTGCCTTCAAACCAGCATCAGTTCTTCTAGGTACACTTGTACAAAGTCAGGGATTCTGTAGGATTATAGTCGGTGTACGATCAACCAGTTTTACCAAACAGGTACTGATGATCATCAATGTCACACGGAGGAGAAACACAGTCATGTCTGGAACAACCGACCAGCCGAGTTCCTTCAGAAACCGTGTGCGAGTGTACCTAGAAGAATTGATGCTGTTTTGAAGGCAAAGGGTGGTCACACCAAATATTGATTTGATTTAGATTCTCTTTTTCTTTCACTGCATTTTGTTGATTGATGAAAATAAATGATGAACACTTCCATTTCTGAAAGCATCCTTTGTTTACAGCATTTTTCCACACCTGCCTAAAACCTTTGCAAAGTACTGTATGTATATATATATATAAATAACTTTTTTAATATATAAATCCTTCTTTGGTCTGCTATTCCTGAATTATTGAGAATATTTAATTACCTCTAAATATAAAAATAATTCTAAAGGTTTTATTACTTATATTTCTACATTGCAAAAGTTTTCAAATACATTTATCCACTTCAAGTGAAATGATCAACAGACAGTAAACCAAATATCCACATCACAGTCAGAAGAGGAAATGAAAAGCTTCAGGGACATTTTCAATGTGAATCTGTCTGTGATGTGATTTTAGTGCTTCTGAGGAGCTTTGTTGACAATCTCCAGCCTCACCTGATCCACCAGCACCACCTTGTGGTCAGACCTCGCTACTCCAACCCGTTCTGATCTGCTTCTCTCTCTCTCTCTCTCTCTCTCTCTCTCACACACACACACACACACACACACACACACACACACACACACACAAACTCTGTCTAATTAAGGGTGCATTAAATCAGTAATTCTTATTATTAGGGATTCTTTGCATTTTATTTGAATAAAGTTAATAAATGATGAACAACATTAAACTATACATTTATATAGTCTTGAGCATTGATCCCCAAATGGCATCAACCAATAGGTTGCCCTAAGATACCCTTGAGCAAGGTACCGTCCCCATCACTGCTCCCCGGGCGCTTTAAATAGCTGCCCCCTGCTGCACAGTGTGAAAAACAGAGGATGCATTTTGCTGTGGTTCCCTGTCTGTTGTGCTGTGTACTCACAATAACAACTTATCACTTTCACTTTTTTTTGTGCAAATGTTCACTTATAGAAAATCAACAAAACAGCATCTTTGATCAGGTGCGCCCAAACTCATGCACATGAATGTATGCACTGTACAATCAGAGACCACCCTGGTTATTTTGCAAATAAAATAAATAAAAAATGAAAACATTTAACTTCAGTCCTTCTAAAAATTCCTTTAAAGAGGCACACATTCACACAGGCAGCTACCCACACACACCTCAGCTGCCACACACATTTCCCTCTAATGTGCATCTAAAATGGGAAGGAAACTTGAAGGTGTCTTTAATTTTGTAGTTTTTTGTAGAGTAAATGTTTTCTGCTTTTTTCTTAATGCTGAAAAATTAACAGCTCATACTTAATTGCCCTTTTGGCTTAAAATTAAATCTGTTCATAAAGGGTTCTTTAATTTGTGTCTACAGTACTATAAAATCCTACCCATGAACACAAATTAAAAGATCTCGAACATGTTTTTTTTTCTCGACGCGTGCATGCTACCGAGAGAAAGACTTGATTCATATCCGAATGAGGATTAGTCGGTCCGTTTTAGCTCTGCATTAGGCTGGACAACTGCCATGTGCCAAAGTTTGAGCTGGATGGACTCTCTTTCTTTCTGTTTTGCCGATTGTTCCACGGCTTCTTGCTTTTCTCTTTCACCATTTATATTTCAGGCTTCCTGCTTGCAGTCTCTGGGCTGGGAGACCAATGAGAATGTCATAGCCTTTGCTCGGCCGGCCGTGTTGAACCTGCCTTCACTATGGAGAATGACCAGTGGCCTGGAATCTGGCCCTTTTCCTGGACCAGGAGACCCAGTGGCACTATAGTAGGTGAGGCCTCCTCCCTTTTGCTTTGTGAGTCCACAATGTTCGGTATGGTTTCACCAGTGTAACAGTGTACAGCGTTATAATTAGGGGACGAAGGTGACACTCTGTTCTTTAATTCAGATTTTAATAGTACTCACAATCGCCCAGCAAGTGTCACTGTGGGACATCAAGGCATGGAAAAGTACTCTAAATGCAGAACCTCTGTGAGAATCCAAAACTTAAGTGAAAAAAAACTGCCGAAAGGCAGGAGGAAAATGAGAAGAACCAAAAGGAAAAACTCCCAAGGAGTATGAGGAGCAACCACAGAGAGGATCCAAGATAAGTACTAAATGGAACACTGGTATTAAAATTTCCTATTGGCTCTTCTAATCACTCAGTCATATTGGGTTGGTTCCTGACCTCTTCAGCATGGATCAAAACCTCCCTGTATGGACCAGGTTGTCCATCAGAATAGGTTGCTAGAACAACAAGGGTGGCAGGTGAGGTTAGGAATGGCACACTTAAACCACTTCCTGCACCAGCAAGGGCCGGACTCAATGTGGAAACTGATCCTCCTTTCAGGGCCATCAATAATGCAGGTGGAGATTCAAAGCACCACGGTCCCTTAAAGATGAACTGGCCCTGGATTGGGTGTCCACAAAGCACCTGGGGGGTCTTTGAAGCAGTTTGTTCGGATCCTTGCTCCTTCTTTTAGGGTTCCTTTAAAAGGAACCGTCAAGAGAAGAGTTAGATCTTAAGAGTCAGCCCATGATGCAATTCCCAAGGCAGTTGTGAGACACGGCGACTGTTGTCTAGAATCCATGACAAGAAGGAGGCTGAGAGACTGGTGAGTGGGTAGACTTCTTCTGCTGCAGCTCCTTTAAGAGTTTGATTTAATGACTCAGCTGGTTGACTAAGAGTATTAGTGCATTAGGATTTCTATGGAATTTGGTTCTTTTTGTCGTGTGATTTTTTTTTCCTTCATCCTAAGCTTGTATGAAGTTCCTTGGTTCATTTCTAGGGTCAGTTGGGGTTTTGGGGTTCATATTATTTGAGATGGCTTGAATGCATATACTCTGGATCTCTGGAGTGGAGGTGTTTAGGGTCTCACAACCTTTCCAGGCACAATGATGCTCTTGCAGTATCAGTAGCTTTTTCTGTTGCCGTTAGTTGCACTACATGGAGCGCTCATGTTGGTCTCCTCTGGCAAACACATGCCCGACAATACACATCAGTTTAGTGACTCTCCTCCACTTGTTCTACCAGTTTCAACAAGGCAATCAGCCCTTGACACCTTCTAAACTTACAGCATGTTAAACAAGTTTAGTTACAAATGATGCTCTGTATTTGTAGATCCTACATCCAAGTAGACAGCACGTCTTCAAGTCAACTCCCCGTGATAGAATGAGTCCTCTTTTTTTGTCTTCCTTTGGGGGAGGGGGTATGGTATCTCTTAAAGTAATGTTTTTTGGGTAGTAGGATGTCCCGTAACCCCTGATTCTACACCTGGGTTTCGTCCTGGATGGAAAATTTCTGTGGTGGTGTTATAAATTCACTTTCAAGTTTTTCAGCACATTTCTCTTAAACTGGGCAATTAAGTGGTCAGTACAAAGCAACTATAGATAGACAGTTGCCTGTCCACCCAGTCTATTACACAGTTATAAATTGACATTAGCAGGGACTGGCCTCCAAAAACGGCAACCTTTTAGTCACAGCAGTACCATCACATTAACACATATATCTGATATTTTATGGCTGAATGCACTGAAGGGTGGTGCATTGGGTAGTACTGTCTCCTCACAGCAAGAAGGTCCTGGGTTTGATCCCCAGGCAGGACGGTCCGGCTGCTTTCTGAGCGGAGTGTTCTCCTTGTGTCTACGTGTTTCCTCTAGGAGCTCCAGTTTTCTCCCACCAACCAAAGATATGCTCTAAGGCTGATTGGAGATGCTAAGCTCCCCCCTAGGTGGGAGTGTGTTTGTGTGTCTGGCAACCTGTCCAGGGTGTCTCTGCCTTTCACCCTGTGAGAGCTGGGATAGACTCCAGCACTGCCCGCAACCCTAATCAGAACAACCGTCCAAGAAAAAGAGGGAGTGAGTGAAAACACTGAGTCTATAACTTCTGATGCTCTGTCTTCCTCTTCATCTGTTAGCGCTGACAGCTCTTGCTGACTCAGCGTTGGTGTAGGGCAATTAAACGTTAACTCAAGCACATGCTCCAGGCGCCTCGCCCTGAGAAGGGTTCAGCCGGGCCAAAGGTTTCTTCCTCGTCCTTTACTACCACTTTCTTTTTACTTTTCCACAACCCGTACACAACACCTCCTAATTTCTCACAGTGACCTGGAACCCAGCTTTATCTGGGTGGACTGGGAGTCAAAGTAAGTCTAACAGCCCATCCTAATTCATTGCTTATCATTTTTGTGGTTGACTATCCCTTTGATTCACAATATTGAATGCCTTGTTAGTCATTTTGAGCAGCAATTATATAAGGTATTACATGCTGTGGTCTGCTCGTATCTGAAAGCTTTAGGGGAATCGATTGTTCTGCAGTTTTCTTTTCTTTAGGTGTTACTTCCAGAGTTTTCAGAAGAATCCCACCCTTTGTATTTGTCTTTCCACAGTTATACTGTATGGTGAGAGAGGCTCAGGGGAACGTGGCATGGAGAACAACGTGACCCAGATCTCACGAGAGGACCTAGAGGAACTAAGAGAGGCCTTCAACAAGATTGGTCAGTTTCTTAGCTTTCTCTTCAATCTCACAGCTCTGTCTATTCGCTGTGTCAAAAAACCAAGATACCAAGAAAGCAGAAGAAAGAATTTACAATCAGATTCAGGTGTATGGGGTGCATGTGACACGTCAAACATTGTCAGATTTTACAGGAGGACTTTTGTCCATTTTTATAGATGGCAAGGTGTCAGAAACCACTTTCGCAAGTCTTTTAGAGGCTGCGTATTTATTAATTTTGCTGAATTTTTTAAAGCATAGGAATAACTCAATAGTTCAGACCTAAAAAGATGTTCAAAGTGGGTTTGAAATAGTTCATTGTAGAGAAATGTTGATTTCTTCACATTGGTGGTGAATTGAATCAGATGTAGATTAGATGTAGATGTATGATCAGAAGCTAAACATCTCTTCTGAGTGTTCTGGATGTTGATGATGGTAAAGCAATGAATCTGAACTAAATCCTTAGGGACTTTTTTGCCTCACAAGGTCCAGCAAGTTTCCTTCACTTTTTATGCACAAATACTTCTCCAAACTCTGGGTAAACAAAGTCTCAGGCATCAGGCAGGGTTTTCAAAACCATTTCAGGTCTGTGACGGAGATTCAGACATCTGGTTCCATTCACCAGCACTGTGAGCAGTTCTGACTCTAAACCTCTGCCGCCCTGAATGAACTGTTTTACCCTGCAGCCATTATTTGAAATGAAAACTTGGTGGAATTCTCCTTTTAACAACTCAACATGTGATTAGGGCAAGTGATTGTGGATGCATTCATAAACCTGTAGAGATTTAAAAAATGCATAACGCTCATGGATTTCCTGCAGCATCTTCTTGAAAATCTTTTATAAATGTCTCTCTTGCAGACATCGATAACAGCGGTTATGTCAGCGACTTTGAGTTGCAGGAGCTCTTTCGGGAAGCCAGCTTTTCTTTGCCGGGCTACAAGGTGCGTGAGATAGCAGAGAAGTTCATCGCTGGTGACACCAACAAAGATGAGAAAATCAGTTTTGAGGAGTTTGTGGCGGTACGGTCTTTTGTTATTTTACTCCCCTTATGGCATTCTGACACTTTTGGGCAAAATTTGAGAATTTTAGCTGTTTCCAAATTTCATGACAAATGGAAAAAAACATTTCAAAATGTCCATTCACTTACGTTAAACTTAAGAGTCTTTAACCATCTCCTGTCTCTTTTTTGGAGATATGAGGTTTTGTTCCATGAGTGACATTATGATAGAATAAGTATATACTCACCCCAGCCTATCACAGCTTGAGTTTAAATCTAGGGGTTTAATAAGTTGGGCTATAAGGAGCAATTTGATCCAAAATATTATCCTATAAAATGCTAGAAGTGTTTGCTGTGTGGAGTGGACATGTTGTCCTCATGTCTGCATGGCTTTCCTCCAGGAGCTCCAGTTTCCTACCACCGTCCAAAGACATGCACGTCAGGTGGATTGGAGATGATAAATTGTCCTTTAGTTTTGAGTGTGTGGGTTTGACTGTGTATCTGCCCTGTGATGGCCTGGCAACCTGTCCAGGCTGTCCCTGCCTTTCGTCCTGTGAGCGTTGGGATTGGCTTCAGCGTGTTCATTTAGTCGTCCCTTCGGTTGCAGATCTACCAGGAGCTGAGAAGCAAAGAGGTGAGAGAAACCTTCCGGAAGACCATCTCCAGAAGGGGTGGCATCCACTCATTCGGGGGTACTTCTGGACTCTCCAGCGAAGGAACGCAACACTCATATGCTGGTAGGACTCAAATAAATCAGATCACACATGTCACTCCTTGCTTCAGCACCCCTAAAGGTCTAGTATGACTTTAGTACACCAATATGTACAGCTTTCCTGCAGTCCTGTTCAAAAGCTGAGAAAGCTGAGCCAGTGTATCTTCCCCAGAAGTGAATGAATGAAGTCATTTTATAGCCCTTGGCTCTTCAAGGCTCCCAGTAGTAATCCAAGTCCTCTATTGCTGTCCAGATGAGGAGAAAGTGGCCTTTGTGAACTGGATCAATAAGGCCTTGGCAAATGACCCAGACTGCAAACATCTCATCCCTATGGACCCCAGTAATGACAGCCTGTTCAAATCGGTGAAGGATGGAATTCTTCTATGGTAATATGGTCTTCTATGCTTGTATTGCACATGCCATTTCTTTCTTCCTCTTGAGAGATCTGTGCCAGTATCATGTTGCACTGATCAGGTGTGTTTCTTTGCAGCAAAATGATCAACCTCTCTCAGCCAGACACGATCGACGAAAGAGTCCTCAATACAAAGAAACGCACTACGTTCACCATGACTGTAAGCACTTGCTCTTTAGACATAATGGGCATGCTTCCCAGAACCAAATTTATCTTAGGCCCTCCAGAAATGGGTTTTCAATGGTAATTCAGCATCGGCATTGCAATTAAGGCCAACGCTAAGACTTAACCCGATGGGAAATGTTCATGTCGTCTCTGTAAGGATGGATAAATAGAGCTGAAGGACTCTCATTAAGAGAAATTAGGAGCAGGACTACTGTTCCAGTCAATGAGGAATTCCACTAATTGTCAAATTCTGCATAAATTGTTGGTTGAAATGTGGTCAAAGTCATCCAGTGTGAAAGGCTTTACTGGAGAGATTTCCTTGCAGTGGTGTTGCTGGGACACTGATGTTGTGAAGTTTTCTTTTGGGGGTTATAAACCACACAATGTCTTGCAAGTAATCCTTTTCCAATTAAATTATTTTTACATTAAGTTTTAGACCGATATCTTCTCTAAACCCAATCATCAGCATCTGGCAGCTTAATCATAACCATTTCTTGACTTTGAGTGAGGGAGCTTTAGATGTCTGATTGCATTTCATTAGGGGCAGAGGTGGCCTAATGTTTAAGGACTGGGTCCCATGATCCAAAGGTCATGGCTTTGAGACCCAAACCAGTAGGTCACCCTTTAGGTAACCTTGAAGAAGATACCATTCCCAACACTGCTCCCCACCATTAGATGTATAGCTGCCCTCTGCTCCACTTAGTTTTGATGGGGTGAATGCAAAGAAGGTTGTGAAAATGAAGAAATGCAACCTCTGTATTTAACCCACACACACCGTCCAGCAGTGGGCAGACATATCCAGGGCCCAGGGAGCAGTGATGGGGACGGAACCAAGGGTACCTAAGAGTAACCTACTGGTCCTGATTTTGCACCCACAATCCTAAAGACTAGGCCACCACTCCACACATGTGCTTTGCGTAACATATTACCTTACTGTCTTCCTTCACAGGAGAACTTGATTCTGGCCCTCAATTCTGCTTCAGCCATTGGTTGCACGGTGGTCAACATCGACGCTCATGACATGATGGCTGGTACCCCTCATCTGGTGCTGGGGCTTCTCTGGCAAATCATTAAGATTGGCCTGTTTGCAGATATTGAGCTGTCGCGCAATGAAGGTCAGACACAAAACCTAGCTCCCACTGCCATTCACAGCTTGTCCCAGGACATACATACCGGGCTTGGAAATGAATAAATGAGCAGGATCAGATACAATGAGGTGGGGAAAAGCTGAAATGATTCAAAGCTGTAGACTCCCAGGAGCAGGATTATGATATGTGAACTAAAATGCTTCAGAGAATTCTTCAGGTACTTCAAGTGTCGTCTCCATGAGAGAAAGGGAGACAGATGCAGAATGTGCCTTGAGTCCAGAGACCCACCTGATATGCAGCTGATCCAAATCATCAGCTTTCATGAGCTGAATCAGCTGTGCTGGGGTAGAGAGTAGCAGAAAATGTGCAGGGCAGCAGGTCCCAAGGGTTGCAGCTGAGAACCACTGAAAAAGAACACAGTACCCAAAAATGCTAATGTTGCTAATAATGAATGAAGGCCAATACGGCCTGTAAGCATTTACACACTCTGGTGCTACTAACTAGGATCTACTCGTGTTTGTGTGCGTGTGTGTGTGTGTGTGTGTGTTAGCTCTTATTGCTCTGCTGGGGGAGTCTGAGGATTTGGATCACCTGCTGAACATGTCCCCTGAGGAACTGCTGCTGCGTTGGGTGAACTATCACCTCAATGCTGCTGGATGGCGACAAATCAGAAACTTCAGTGAGGACATCAAGGTACCATAGCCACCCACACAACCGCAACTGCCCATAACACCAGCCTATGCAATTCTGATGAGGCTTCTAACCAATCGTGACATTTGCTTACTGTGCTCTCTGATAATCCTGAAGAATTATGGGTCCGTATCAAGATCATGATACACTGAAGACGCAATATGTAGCAATGACACTGTTATAGTAGTTTTCCACAGCCTACCATCGTTTATGGTAACACACACACACACACACACACACACACACATACACACACGCACTTGTAATCACTGTGGTATCTTCCAATCATGGCTGCTGGCCTAGCCAATGGTCTATAGGATAAAAAAACACTGAAGATGTCTAGGTAAGCAGAACCATTTAAGCAAAAAAAAAGTAAAGTAAACTAAGTATGTTTACATCAAAGCACTGCCACCTCACAGTAAGACGTTTCTGGGTTTAATTTCCAAGTGGGACATCCTGGGTCTTTTTTGGTGGGGATTCTGGATGTTCTCCTGGTGGTCCAGTTTCCTCCCACAGTCCCAAAGACATGCATGTGTAGTGGACTGGAGAAGTCAGCAGGGCCCTAGGCCTGTACTTCTGTCCTGTGTTGGACTTGCAACCTTTCCAGGGTGCTTCACTGGGATAGGTTTCAGTACCCCTGCAAACCTGTTTAAGATAAGCAACTCAGATGATGGATGGATGGATGGATGGATGAATGCTTACAAAAGCTGCAGCAATGGTTAAATTTTTAAGAAGCATAAGTAAAGAAGCCATTAGGGTCATGATGTCTGTTGAGTCATTTCTGTTGTGGGAATTCTACTGACTGTCAGAGTTCATTTTCTTTGCTTTTCCCACTCCAGCAAGTGTCTCTCTGAGGGCCTGCTTAGAGCCACGCTGGCATGCAAAAATAGATCACCTCCTCATTTCCGAGCCTGTGCAATTTCTGCAAAGATATCCAAAGTAAAGATTAGATCAGTGATACTGTTTCAGCTCCCCCACATTGTTTATGTATAGATATTTGTTCATGACTACATAAAACTAGGGGAACTGATCTTCTCCCAGATGTTAATGATTCCTAAACTAGTCATCAATTAAGAAGCTAACGCATTTAAACACATTAACAAAGACAAAGGTTATTATTCATCAGATATCGAGACTGAGATTTAAGAAACATATAAACTCACCTCCGGTCAGCTGAAGGCGGAAATTATTTATAGAAAATAATTACTAATAGATGCTGATGACATAATAAGTTGCAAGTCCTAAAACTGTCAAACGTCCCCTTAATTATCTTCTTCTAAAACTACAGACCAACTTAAGATGATCCACTTAAAGCACCATATAACCAACCCTGCTGAAGGCATATTTTCTGATGGTTCTGATAGTGCTGTTGCCTTACAGTGGGAAGGTTCTTGGGACCTTTCTGGACGAATGGATGGAGGGACGGAGGGAAGGATGGATGTATGGATGGATACATCCTTTACTGATCCCAGGAGAAATTTAAATTCCCTCTCATTGTCCAAAGGCATGCATGTCAGGTGGACTAGAGATGCTAAATTGGCCATTTGGAAGGATGGATGGATGGATGGATGAAGGGATGGACGGACGGATGGTTTTTTGTTAAATGCCGGCATGAACTCAAACAAAAATGCAATCATCAAATTCAAATATAAATTACAAACCAAAGTATAAACACACCTTTAGTAAAGGAACACTGTTCCCAGCTCTGCTTAGATGACCAATAAGGTCACGTCTGCTGACTGAAGAGCACATTTTACAGAGTACCGAGATTCTGGTTCTCATGGTTTTCCCATCCTATTCCCTCTTTATAAAACTTAGTGATGGAGATGCTGGCGAGGACACTGTGTTCCCTTTTAGCTGCCAGTGGATCAGCACTCGTTTAGTGATAATACTCTTCCCATTTAATCCACAAGGTTATTCCTGGAACACCTCATCCAAGAACCAACACAAGTGTAGCCCTGCCTCAATGTTTGATTTCTTGAAAATGACAGCCTACTTTATTTTTTTCCCCCCCAGGACTCCAAGGCCTACTTCCACTTGCTGGATCAGATCTCCCCGAAAGGTGACGGAGACGACGAGATGAGGATCAGCATCGACATGTCTGGCTTGAATGTGAGTGTGTTCAATGGTCTTCTCTAGGAGAGCGACTGCATGGACCGTGCTTTCTTCCGTGTAATCGATCCGAGTGTTGAACCACATGCCTTTGTGCAGATAAAGACAATGGCCTTTTGAATCCTTGGGGCTCAGATCCCTGAGATAGCAGAATGAAAGTGAAGGAGGCGTTATTGAAAATGTCAGTCAGGGAGAGCAGCTGGAGTAGCAGTTACTGAATAAGGTAGGGGCTTATAGGACAAGGCGTTTATTGATTTTTGTGTAGTGTATGAGTTACTTCATCACAGCTGTCCGCCGTACAAAAATATCAAACTATTGAATCTTTATTAAATCTTGAATCTTTACTAAATAATTCATATGGTGAAAGGTCACCGTGCAACCCTCAGAGGCAATTTTCCATCCTTCAAACAGCAGATGGATGTTCATGGCATGAATGCTTCACCAAGAAGCAGGAGAACCTGCAGCGCATGCTCTGGTTTTGTATAAATAAATCCCAGAAGCTTCTCGTTCCAATCAAACAGCTTTGAATTAATGAATAGTTCATTAATGTGAATCAGGTTTAGCACACATTATACCTTAATGTCAGATATAAAAAAATCTATGAAACTACACTGAACTACACATTTTTTGTGGAAACAATGAAATCTTACCTGAGAGCACTTAAACTTCCTGAAATAGCTGCTGGTAACATTGCTGTTTATCTCATTTTTATGGCTGACAATAAGTCATACTGTGTCCTAAGCTACAGCCATGAGCCTGCTCCTCATTACTGAGAACCTGGAAGTGGTTTGAGTGGGTTGATGTTTCGGGTCAGCCTTTGAATTGCAGCAACATTAGCTGGAATGTTGTCAATGAAGAAGAATGAGAGGATATAAAAGCTGATGAAGGTGCATTTCTCTTTCAAAGGAGCGCGATGATGAGAAGAGGGCGGAGTTAATGCTGAGACAGGCAGCCCGACTGGACTGCAGGCAGTTTGTCACCCCTCAGGATGTGGTTGCTGGAAATCACAAGCTCAACATGGCCTTTGTGGCCAACCTGTTCAACATGTTTCCCGCCTTGAGCAGGCCAAGCGACAACGGCATTGACCTCGCCATGCTTGAGGGTGAGTTGTGCCATTAGGACAGGGCGCTAGCTTTGCTTTAGGTAGCAGGAAGCCCGTGATTTGGAGCAGTGCAGTTTGGGATAGCAAACTGTATTCAGTTTAGTCAGTGTTACAACCCTTGCAGTTTGAGAGACCTCAGAAGTGTTCAATCAATGCACAAGGCATGTCTTTGCCAGCCGCCTTTTATGTTGAAATGAGTTAGCGGAAATGCTAAATTTAAATTCTTAGTGTCATGAATTACATTTTTTGAAAATTAGTGCAAACAGTGCATATGCAGGTCATTACAAAGCTGAAATTGTCCACAAGGGGGCAACATTAATCCATTTTATGAACAACACTGAAAGAGAGGAAACCCACACCAGCAGGATGTCATCAATGCATTTACATTTACATTTGTGGCATTTAGCAGACGCTCTTATCCAGAGCAACTTCCATGTCCTAACTACAGGGACATTTACCCCTGGAGCAATTCAGAGTTAAGGGTCTTGCTCATGGACCCAGTGGTGGTAGTACAAGAGGTGGGATTTGAACCTGGGACCTCTTAAGCCATAGATCCATAGGCAAGAACCCTACCACTAGACCACCACTACCCACAATGCATATTTTTGTTCTTGCAAAAAGCATGTAAGTAGTAAATGTTTTGCATACAACAAAAAATGTTTTGCAGAAGGATTTAAAAGTAATGATTTTGCCACTTGCACAAGCTCAGCACAATGTCGACAAGGACAGCCAGCTTAAGTAGAATTCACACTTTAGGGTATAATGTTTTCATTTACGGCATTTAGCGGATGCTCTTATCCAGAGCGAATTCCATGTCCTAATTACAGGGACAGTCTCATCTCAGGGTTAAGGGTCCTGCTCAGGAACCCAATGGTGGTAGTGCTGGAGGTGGGATTCAAACCTGTGACTGCTTGGTTTCTAGACCACCGCCACCCCACACTACTAATATAAATATGTAGTATAGTAAGCAAGAAAATATTCTTAAATATTCTAAAATTCCCAAAGACATACAGGCAGAAATAAGCATTATCAGTCAAATTAATCACTTGATTGCCCAATTAACCATAAAACTGATAAAGAGCCCAAGAGACAACAATAGTATTTGGACAATTACAAATGTTGCTCATGGTGGCACAACTCAAAGTGTGTGCAAAGCATCGTATTGCATATCTAAACACCGAGAACAATATTTCCATAAATGTACTTTAGAAAGGAAAGGATCAGGCTGAATTGTTTTACATGATCTCTCTCCTCTCCCAGACCTGACCCCTGCCATTGTAGGTACTGTATTAAGTTTACTTTTCATATTTAAAAGCATGCTTTCGCCCTCTTTTCTCCATCCTCTGTGTTCATAAGCAACACATCATTATTAAACATCACAGATGACCAGAGGAACTTCAAGCATAGAACACTAGAGGAAGTGCTTTATCGTGACTAACCTCGCGGCCCAAGCTGAAGGTGGATCATTGACGATAACACATGACCTTGAGTGTTTTATTGCTTTTATACAACGAAGGAAATGGTAAAGAAGTCACCAAGATTGGCTGAAATGTGCATAAATATCAGCAGTTCCTTAAAAAAGTAGCACCATCTTCCAGATCAAAATCAACTGATTTCCCATTCCTCATTTGTTTTCTGTGAAGTTTCAGCTAATCTTGTTCACCAAATTTCACTTGTTTGTTCATTTCTGGTGAACTTTGTTGAAGGTTGATGAAGGTGTGCGGTCACACTCAAGCCAACCCAATGTAAACCCAACTTTCAGCCGCTCCAGCCAGTCTAATCTCCAGCCCAGCTCTCTTAACTGGCTGCTGTTAAAGTTTTTTGGCTCCTGCCAAATTTAGCCGTCCCTTATCAGGGGAGGAGCAGTTCCTAAGGAACTGGCAGTTGTTCTGCATCTCCACTTTCAACAAGTTGAAAAAGACGAACATTCATTTATGGTGTAAAATGTATCACTACTTTACAACTGCTGTTCAGTGGACTGATACACTTATTTTGCTCTTATCATGAACAAGGCACTTTAGATTGTGCCATGTATCCTACAATCACTTAAACATTTATATCTGTCAGTGTGACTGAGCTTATACCGCAAGTGTGCCTGTTCTTCATCAACTAGCATTTGGACCTTTCTGTGAGACACCACCAAAGTGCTTTTAGACAAGATGTAGCACCTTCTTCTTATATCTTAGCTGGCAAAAACACAGTCAGGTCACCCCTATTTAAGTGAGATCCTCATTTTCAGCGCAAGGTAAACAAATGTAGAATTGATAATAGTGAGGAGACTTTTCGTGCTGCAGGAATGTTCAAAATCAATTAGGAGAAACTGTAACCATTCCCCTGATGGGACACGACACTTTCCAACACATGCTTGGTATTTATGACAGGCCAGAGGTCACCTGTGTGAAAGTTACTTCTTTGGCCTAAAGGGTTACTCCAGCAGAGAGCAATGCAGCTTTATGCACTGTATACAGAATGAATAAAAAGGGTTGCTTCGCTGTAGGTGGGCATGGAGTTACGTAATATTCTATGTTCTCTAAAAGCACAGCATGTGTGCGATGATTGGACGAACTGCAGCGTGCAAAGAGTAGCCGGCCACGCTATTTAGCACGCAAATTGGTGGCCGAAGCCGTGTGATGTCCATTAACGCTGACCTTTACAAGTTCATTGCAGTGTGAAAGTTTTTTGCTGCACATACACGGCATGATCATGACCATCAGCCAGGTGTTAACAAGCCCGTGTCTGTTTCCACAGGTGAATCGCGAGAGGACAGAACCTTCAGGAACTGGATGAACTCACTGGGAGTTAGTCCATATGTCAATCATCTGTACAGGTAAGAGCAACAGATACACGTTGGCCACTTTATCAGAAACCCCAGGTCCCTGCCTTGCTGCTGTGTTACTGTTGGTGCAGTTTAAGTTCCCCTCTAGCCCGTCTTTGGGGGTCAGTCTCTGGTCATAGAGCTCTTGGTGCTCTCAATCTACGACATAAAACACTCCTGCTACGCTGTCAATGTCACTGCTGAGAATGATGAACATACAAGGTGGGTGTTTCTAATAAAGTGGCCACTGAGTGGAAGCACAAGGTTGTGGTTAAACAGATGCAGGCCTTATTTTGTCCATAATGGTCTACAAATAAATCCCTTGACGTGTCCAGGATGGCCACAATACAAAACAGTGGTTGAGTCCTCACTGGCATGTCAAGACATAAGGCTACTGTCATACTGGTTCAAGAATGACATAACATGAAGCCCTTACGTGCACACCCCTCAAACTGTGAATTATTTTTATTACTGAAAGCAAGTCCCAAGGCAGGGGTCAGCGGTTTCTGACAGGGTCCTGAAACATTCCCAGCTTTAAGTGCTGTAAAAAAGAACTGAGCCAGCTTTGTTTCTCTGCAGTGATTTGATGGACGGGTTGATTATTCTTCAGCTGTACGAGCGGATCCAGGTCCCTGTGGACTGGAGGAAGGTCAACAGACCTCCGTACTCTATTCTCGGTTCCAATATGAAAAAGGTCAGTAGGAGGTGTGCAAGCAGTGGAAGTGATGGTGTAGGGTTTCAAGCAGAGAAGTATACATAAAATACTGTGTAGAAGTCTTGAGCCAATCAATGGTTGAGGAACAGTTCTCCAGGCTTCCCTGAAGTACAAAGTTTTTGGCTCTCATTTTCAATCCAGTTCCTGTTTATGAGCAGTTTCAGCAGCAGAATCGGTGTGGGATCATCTCCACAGAGACAAACAATGTCCAGTGAAGAGCTTTGGAATGTCCTTCACATGCGATCTGTACTAGAAAATTCAGACTAAATTCGATGAAAACGTATCTGACATTGTGTTAACTGGTTTTAGCACTGCATATCGGGCATCCCTGAACTGCTGAACCTGATAAAGTATTAAAAGAAAGTGAGTTTTTGGTGTATTTAACAGTTAAATGTCTTTTCTCTGCAGCTTGAGAACTGTAATTATGCTGTAGAACTGGGCAAAAGGGAAGCCAAGTTTTCCTTGGTGGGGATCGGAGGTGAAAATATCAATGAGGGCAGCACAATGCACACCTTGGCTCTGGTATGGCAACTAATGAGAAGGTACCTAATTCATGTCATTTTGAACGCTGCTGCGTAGAAACATTTGTTTGACAGGTTTTTAACTTTCAGTTTAATGAACAGTCTGCTTGGCTACAATTTTTACAGTGTATATACATACACAGTTTAGCATCTCAGGTTTGTTACTGTGATTTTACCACAGTTTATGATATTTTAAATACGAGATCTCGAAACAACAGGATTAAAGCAGAAAACTATCCTGGGGTGGGTTGAGTTTAGATTGGTCATTTTGGTGTTGACTCAGATTTTACATGTCTTAATGTGCAACAATTGGCAACCCTGTGAAATGTTGTGAAGTCGCATTTGCACGACACTGCAGAAGGCTTTTAATCTAACAAATACTGAAACCGGAGGTCTAATTCGCCATTGTAGCCACGAAGATCTTAAATTCCTGGAAATAATAAAGATGCAAATTTTTATTCTTATTTTTATTCTTATTATTTTTATCAAATTTCCTTCTTTTATTTACAATCTGCTCAGAAAAATAGCCCCAATGTAGCACTGCTGTAGATAAAACTACACTCAAAAAGGTCATGTTTACCCCTGAACTAAAAAAAGCAGTAACAAATGAAGGACTGCGGATCAGTTCACGGCTAGAGAGAACACATTTCTGACATTTTTCACGCAACATCAGCAGGAAAACCAAAAGCTGAAGCACCAAGTGAAAGTTCAAGAAGTCTGGCAGTTTCTCAAGTTGTTTCATGTTCTAATAAAAAAAATCCTTTTTCTCCACCTCATGGATTAGTTTCCCCTCAACTGCGCCTGATTCCAGTGCAGAATTTAAGGTGGAACGTCAGCGTAACGTGTCACTGAGCCGCTCGTAGGTGGACGCCGTGGTTAATAACAGCAGGAGGGGATTTGTGCACGGTGTCGGTTAGTTTTATTCCCGACAGGCTTCTTCAAATAAATTTTGCGGTTATTTTTCAGCAGCTGGTTGTCAATGATACCTTTGTTCGTGAAGCGAAAATAAAAGAGCTCTGACATTTGATCCAGTCATATTGAGAAGCTGAAACTGGTATAATGAAATGTCTTGGAATCGCTGATTTGCTTCTCCAGGGTTAAAAAAAAAATGGTACAAAGTTCCTTCAGGACATTATTTCACAGTAAGCATTCTGTAGATGTTTAGTTGAACATCACATCTGAACTCCCCAATGGTGTTAACTGATCTTGATAAAGTAAGATAGCGCAGGTCATTAAACCTATTTTTACTCCTGTCCTAGATATGGGCATGTTATCAGAGTAGACAGCAAAGCACTTTTCATATGTTTAAGTATGCAAACATGGCCTACATAATGCATGCAATGACCAGACATTTTTGCAATTTAATGCATCACATTTTCCATGCGCAGATACACGGTCAAAGTTCTGTCGGACATCGGTGACGGCGAAAGAGTAAATGACCAAATCATCATCGACTGGGTGAACAGCACTTTAAAGAGAGGACAAAAAGCCTCCTTTATCAACAGCTTTAAGGTAAGAGGTGCAAGAGATCGGCGTAATCCAGCCTCGCACATCCGTAAATCCTCCCTAAAACCTTGGCCAGAGGACAAAATGATAACGATCAAAGCGAAAGAAACGGTGTGCAGCTGATGAATGGACCCGAGCCATTTTTCTGATGATAAATACATCTAAAAACCAGCATTAATCATTTGCAGCATCTCCTCAAACTTCACATCATATCCAAGTCCTATCAATCCTTTTAGGACAAATCGATCAGCAGCAGCCTGCCAGTGATCGACCTGATCGATACCATCGCGCCCGGTGCCATCAAGAGCGAGATGGTCAAGAGAGGAGACATGAGCAACGAGGATAAACTGAACAACGCAAAGTAAGTCTCCTCGCCCGCAGCTAATGAATCAACCAGATAGAGATCTGTCACAAAGGCCCTGCCTTTAATCGACCCCTTGTTCTGTATTTATTGCGTTATTATTTACAGAGTGTCACTGAGTGACCCGATTAGGTCAAATAGGGGACTAGATTTACAAAAACGATCCCTTTCACCTCCTGGAAAACTTTAGAGGTCACATCTTATCTAACTAGAGCTAAAAACTCACATACCTAAGAACAGCAAATTACCTAAAAGCTGATGGAGGCACAGCTGGAAAACTTCTTCTTAATGCCTTAAAAATAGCAGCGTAACAGCGGCATGTAGAGCAAATAAATGTAATGCTAACAAAAGCTGCTTAAAAGGTTTGAAAAAAATCACTAGCGCAGAAACAATCTGAAAACAGCCAAATGACTTTAAGAGATAAAAAAAAAAACTGACAGATTGATACAAACTTTGCAGTGGACTTTGCAGTGGTTTGTTAGTCGGGTTTCCTTTAATTTGACATTGAGATAAAAATCTTGTGAATTTCCGCTAGAAGTGTTTCCCAGTTAAAGTTTTATTTGCTAAACAATTCAATTACTGACATATTTTTATAGAAATCATTGCTACATAGCCTGCAACAAAGACACACTCAAATTTAGAGGAAGCATTTTACCTTACTGTGAAAAGAAAATGGGTGTCAGGGGCAAAGGAAAGATAAAGTCGCTTTAATAACATGACTCATTGTTTACAATTGTTTTGTTGACTTTTTACAAATAAATTGCTTCCGTTTTGCACTAAACGTTTGTAAAGAGAAACCACTGAAACATAACAGCCGACTGGGGTTCGAATCTGGGACACCAAACTACTCTGTCAATTAGAGTCGTTGGGCAAGACTCTTAAAGCTGCATTCATCGACGTTTGTTTTATGGTTCTATTTGCTTCGGAGAAGAGTGTCTGCCAAATGTGCCAAATGTTTTGGGATAAGTCCTTTGTAATGAAATCACACCGAAAACCGAACTGTTTCAAACTCCTCCATGTCTCTCCGTCACAGATATGCCATCTCTGTGTCTCGTAAAATTGGAGCCAAGGTTTACGCCCTGCCCGACGACCTTGTGGAGGTCAACCCAAAGATGGTGATGACGGTGTTCGCCTGTTTGATGGGGAGGAGCCTGAATAAAGTAGATGGCTGACGTCAGCATTCTTTCTCTCGCCTAGCCCTCCAGTATTTTTAACTTTCTGATCTTTCTCCCTCCCCCCATCTCTTCCCATGACTGCTTTTTTTTTGTCCTGCGTTCTAAACGTTGGTGAAAAGACCCCTTGGTGACCCCCAATGTTAATGATGTGTAAATGATCATCTTGCCTTTGAAACAATGTTACGCTTGACTCTGCCATTCGTTATAGCACCATTTGCATTTCGAGTTAAGGCGATTATTTGGACCTCGTTCCATCTCATTTGCTCTTCATTTCCTGCCATCTTTTCACTCTTTATGAAATGTGACCGTCGGAGCAAGGACACGTCCACTAATCATGTCGTTTTTCTGGCTGGCATCAAAGAGTGGACCTTCTAGAGACATCACCTTAATGTTAAAGTTGTTTAGCAATGAGTCATTAAAACAAATCTGGCAAAGTTCACGTGTAAAGCGCTGATCATTTCAAAATGAAAAGACAACGGTGATAAATATTTAAAGTTTGAATCATACATATGCAAAGGCTTTGATGAAGAATGCATGAGGATAAGGAATCAGACAATAAGATTGGTCTGATATTCCAAGTCTATATTTTGTGTGTGTTTCTGGAACAGCATGAAGTTTAGTTACCGCTGTAAAAGCAAGCAAAATTTTTTTCCACTTTTCTCATTTCAAACTAAAAGAAATAAATATAATTATTTTTTATGTTATTTTTAGCATCGGCAGATGAGTTTATGGAAAATATTGATTTTCAGCCTACGAGTCTCACATCGGTGCATCCTAGTATTGATTCTTTTTGAAGCGATATTCTAAGCAATTCCTCCTTGTTAGAACGAGACATTTTCAATTAATATGGTAGAAAAAAATCTGGCTGGCTCCATATCAGAGGAAAGAGGAGGATTAAACCGTTATCAGCTGCCTTGTGTTTTAGCAATAAGTGGTTAAATCTCTGGACCATTTTGCAGCTTTCCGAAACGGATAATCAGGAACCTTTTCGCATTCCTCCATGCCATAGCTACACGATCCTGCCCAACTCTAATCCAGGGGGACGCTCGGTGGTGGTCTAGGAATCTGGAAGTGATTGTGAAATTCCAGCAGGGAGGAACCTCCAAACAACCCCACCATGGGGAGCTAGAGACACTATAAAGGAAGAGACTGGTCACTGGTTGAAAAATGAACAGGAAAGCTCTTAACGCTTACGCATCAATTTACGGGGGAAAGGAGACAAAGTGGCTACAAGTGGGAAAAGCCTGCCATTTTTGTCAGATGTGAACGACGATGCGTACGCTGGATGTATAGTTACTACTGGATGAAGGTGATCTGGGACCAATTACTTCCATGTAGCTCTTGGTCCATTTCACTTTCATTTCAAATTCTAATAACAAATCATGTGCAGGAATCTGAAAGCAGATGACTATGATCAACAACTACCTTTAACAGTTAGTAGGGAAAAATCTAACATTTTAAAAAAATATATACAGTGCAACCGGGAAGTTTCCTTTCTATTGTTGTTCTATTGATTTCAATTTCCTGCTAACGTTAGAGGATCACATACTTAGCAACTCACAGAAAAGTAAGATCCCATCATTTTCTACAACAAATGACAACATACTGTCTCCTTATCTACTAAGACTTTTCTGAAAATCAGATTGTTTTGGGGCATATTAATTTCAAAATATAGACATTTCTAAAGGGTTCTTGCACCACTGTACAGTTTCTATTCTAATCTGAGCTTTGTGTTTAAAAGTACTGCTTAAAAAGGCAAAGCTGGGCTGCAGCAGAACTGTCTGCAATGTATATTTCTCCTTCTTTGCTTGGCAATCGCTCTTGAATGGTGAAAGATATATTTTAGATGAATATCTACTGCTCTCTGCATAGCTGGAACACCTTTTGGTCGCACTAGGACAGTCCATTAATCTGTGGTAGATATAAGGTAGTTTTTCAATATCAAAGTTGGACGAGTTTAAGGAATTGAGCCACAGGAGCATCACATTTTTATACACTGACAAAATTAGGCAAACAAAAAAGGTAAGTAATGTGCAGGAAGAAATGAATGAATCCCAGATTAAATAGACATTCAGTCTTAAATTCAAGGTTTATTTAAACATTGAACAATAGATATAAATAAAACGTGTATATTTTTAGAAGCAGGAGAAGGGCTGTCATTCTCTTTCTTTAAGGTGAAAGGAACTTCTCACATAATGTGAAAAAACAAACAGCTTCTTTCAGGTACGACCACAGGTTCACCTGAACTTTTATACTCTCCATGTGTCCAGATTTGGTAGATATAAAAGCCAAAGGGGGTGTGTTTGACCGCGTAACACTATAATTCCCATAATTCCTGACCTCCTACCGTCAGCAGCGAACGTTGGTCAACACGCTCAGGTCTCTCTGTTTCTTGGTTTTGAAGGCCATCACAAAGTTGTGGGGAGAAACGATGCCTTGGCCCTGCTCGTCAGTGTGGCCCATGACTATGTAGTTCAGACCTGAAGAAATCCAACAAAACACCACAATGAAAGACTTTTGAGAAATCACTGGTGCTGAATTTGATTCATAGGGTGAGTTAAAACAGCACATGACAGATTAGAGGTCCAGCAATGCAATTATTTATAAGATAGGAGTCGCCAAAGCAGATCATCCATCTCGATTTCTTCTTGTCCTCTGCATCTTCCTCTTTCACTCCAACCGTCTGCATGTCCTCTCTCACCACGTCCATAACCCACCTCTACTCTTCTTGCCTGGCAGCTCCATCCTCAACATCCTTCTCCTGATATAACCCTCATCTCTCCTCTGGACATGTCCAAACCAACACAGTGTCCCTTCTCTCACTTTGTCTCCAAATCGTCCAACCTGAGCTGTCCCTCTAAAACTCGTTCCTAATCCTATCTATCCTCATGCCTCCTGACACAAATCTTAGCACCTATAACTCTGACACCTCCAGCTCCACCGCCTGTCTTTTCATCACCGTCTCCAACCCATGTAACATAGGTGGTCTCATTAATATGGGCAAAAATGTCTCTGCCTAATCAGCACTTTACCACGCTTTCAAATGAAGTTACGCTGACCAAGATTTACTGGCACCCTAAGACCTTCTTGTGAACAAAATCTAACTTAAGCAAGTTGCCATTTATGCTTGACCTTTCTCAGCTGCATCTGTGCATTCAGAGCAATTAATGTTTCACCTATAAGGTTACGGAGGCCAAATTCACTCCGGCATTCATCAACCTGGGAAAGACTGGAGAATACCATAATAAAGGGAGGAAGTAAAAAAAGTGTGCTGACCTTCATAAATCAGGTAATGGCTTTGAAAAATAGCTACGCTCCTGAAAAGGTCCATGTTTGCTATTAGCAAGTTTAAAACAGCTGAATCTTCCTGAAAGGGGATACACATTTAATTTACCCCATTTACAGTCAGGAGGAGGATTAGTGAGATAAATGAGCAAATAAATGGAGGGCTGGAAAATTTTTTTCCCTCTGTCATTGTCATGGTACAGACATTTTGTGACTGACTAAATATTTTTTTCTTTGAGGAGGGTCTTCTCTATCTATTTACCTAGTCTGACAAACATTTGGATCTCGGATCTTACTGCAAAACAATGATCCAAAACAAGAGACTAAATCAAACAAATATGACTCCAGAATCAAGATTCTGACCGGAGATCACAGTCGACCTAAACCCAGTGGCAACCACTGATTGGATGAGACCAAGGACCCTGGAGGATCTGGAAACATTCTGTACTGGGAAGTGGAATCAGGTTGCATGCTCCGTATTCTCCAGCCTCCTGAAGCATCACAGGATAAGACTCAGTGCGGTTAGATTGGCAGATGGAGGTCACCACTAATTGTGACGCATTCTCAGGATGGACCAGCGAGGTTGTCGGTTTGGACTTGTGGAGAGACGAGTAGCAAATCAGGAGAAGGATGATGAGGATGGAGCGAGAAGAGACAAGGCAAGAGGAGACAAGGAGGTTTATGGATGTAGAGAGAGAGGACATGCAGATGGTCGTGAAAGAGGAAGATGCAGAGGACAGGAAGACAAAGAGGCAGATGGGCAGATGATTCGCTCTGGTGATCCCTAACGGAGGCAGCTGAAAGAAGCAGTAAAAAGAAGGCTTAATATTAAAGATTACATTCTTTTATTTTCATGCTGAGGCTGAGCTAGGTCATTTATTACGGTGATCAGAAAGTGTTTATCCTCACGTTACAGAAAGAAAAGATCTGGATACATTTCTTTGTCGCTTGTTTCCTTCTAATTCCCCCCAACAGACACTGATGAATCTCCTCCTGCTTTTCTCCATTCTGCCCTCAAAGCAGATTCCCCTGTGGCACCTTTTTAGCCACTCCAAACAAAATGGTTCAGCTCGACTTGCCAGACTTTCCATTTGCGCCGGTGCTGCCACATTTCTCTGCTAAATAAAGCGAGGGAAGGTATGGAGCATGGACAGAAATGAGAAGCTTGCGTGCTCCATTGTTACTGCTATCCAAAAAGAGCTTTAGTTACTCGTTCTGATGTTGAAAATGGCATATCCTGCTCAAAACATTTCACCGCCTTAGATGGAGCCAAGAAAATCTGGATGGAATTTGCGCGCTGAGATCTACGCGTTCACCCAGCCTTGCATCTTTAGCAGTGAAACTCTGAAATTCTGACAACAAAAATATTTCTGCCTTTTCTGCTTTGTATATTTTTGTTTTTCAGTATTTTAGAATATGCATATTTCTTGTCTGAACAGGTTATAGCGAGATAATTTATTCTAATTACATCTCTTCCTCCATTCTGTTGTATCTAGAGTTAGTTATTCAGTTCACGCCATTGCACAGTTTGTTCTTGTATAACTGTAGGTGACAAATAAACAAATAAACATCTTTAAAATTGAGAAAAATTGTCATTGAGAAGTCCTCATATTGCTCACTTTAGACCTGTTAAGCTGGACAACAGCGAACTCCACAAGCTTTACAAATGGTGAAATTTGACACTGCAGTATCTTTTAATGCATCATCTGCAAAAACATTGTAGATAATATCGCTGTTACTGCTGTTAAATATACAGCCCTGTTATTTGTGACTTTTTGTGATCTTTCGATTGGATGTTAAAGCATCGTTGCTTCACAGCTAGAAGCCCAGGGCAGCCATTTGTTTGTGGATTTCCTCCCAGAGCTCTGGTTTCCTCCTACAGTCCAAAGACCGGCAATGCCCCCATGATGTGACTGTGTCTGAGTGTGTGTCTATGAGCCCTGCAACAATTTGTCCAGGGTGTTTTGTCCTATGAGGGCTGGGATAGACTCCAGCAGCCACTTCCACCCTGGTCAGGACCATCTGGACAGAGAATAGATGGATCTGAATTATTGACCAACGAGGCTCCTCACCTCTTCTGACTAAAGGGCACTTTTTGCAGAGCACGGTGATTTTGGTACTCATGGTCTTCCCAGCCTGTTGAATGGCCAGATTTCCTTCTTTATACACGTTGGTGATGGAGAAGGTGGCGAGGACGCTCTGTTCCCGCATGGCTGCCGAGATGAGGGTGCCTGTTATCACTGTGGAGATACGAGCAAAGATTTGTGATTAATATGATTGAAGTGAAATTAACCTAATCACTGTGGTCAGCCATTAAAATAAAGGTCTGGTATTAAACGGCATCATTATTAAACAGTAAATTTTTATATTAATTACTGGAATTTAACATTTAATCATTTTGATTATGATTTGATTATGCTGAAAAATACTATCAAGACAAAAAGGCACAAATATTGACTTTTTTTTTTTAATTATTGACTGATATTTATAATCCACATTAGCCCATTATTATTGTTTTAGAGTATTGTTTGAAGTCATTTATGCACAAATAAGTGCAGGAAATGCAACATGCAAACAATTCTAATATAAAAAAGAAAAACATACATTATATATATATATATATATACACACACACACACACATATACATACACACACAGTACTGTGCAAAAGTTTTAGGCAGGTGTGGAAATATGCTGTAAACAAAGGATGCGTTCAGAAATGGAAGTGTTCATCATTTATTTTTATCAATCAACAAAATGCAGTGAATGAACAAAAGAGAATCTAAATCAAATCAATATTTGGTGTGACCACCCTTTGCCTTCAAAACAGCATCAGTTCTTCTAGGTACACTTGCACACGGTTTTTGAAGGAACTCGGCTGGTCGGCTGTTCCGAACATGACTGTGTTTCAACCTCCGTGTGACATTGATGATCATCAGTACCTGTTTGGTAAAACTGGTTGATCGTACACCGACTATAATCCTACAGAATCCCTGACTTTGTACAAGTGTACCTAGAAGAACTGATGCTGGTTTGAAGGCAAAAGGTAGTAACACCAAATATTGATCTGATTTAGATTTTCTTTTGCTCGCTCTCTTTGCATTTTGTAAATTGATAAAAATAAACAATCATTATTTCTATTTCTGAAAGCATTCTTTGTTTACAGCATTTTTTCACACCTGCCTAAAACTTTTGCACAGTACTGTATTTCAGTCTTTAAAGAGAGTGGAATGAAGAAATGGTATTTTTTTGAGTTCCTCTGTTAGCCTTGCATGGACATCAGCCTGAGTCCAGCTGTATGGTCCAGAGACCTGTGATCAGAACAGCTTAAATATTTTCCTCAAGCTTTAGTTTTCTGTAACCTCCAACCAAAATGATGGAGCAATGGGCTAAACCAGTGATGCTGGAAGTTTTCACTCCCTGCTGAAAACCAAACCAAAGCAAAACAAAAAAATTTGCCTTAATTGATGTGATGAAGCCGTTTAATGTGTTTCAATCTGTTACTGTGTAATTAATTAGAATATGTAATTACATGAGTATAATAAAGAGTATGACAATATCTTCCACACTTCCAAAGGTTAAGCCTAAAACATCAGTCACTGCAGCACTCTGGCATATTCTTCCTTGAACAACACATTCAGTTCTTTCCTGGGTACAGATGCTTCTCGCCGCCGTCTATTCAAAACATTAACTACTCGCATTCCTGCCAATAAAAATCACAGTTTGGAAAAACGACCAACAATGCAGCACTTTTTTGTCCAGCCTTCACTCTTTTTTCAAAATTAAAAATAGCAGAAAGAAGGCAGCAAACGCCAAAAACAATATCTGTATTTTTGTCTACCATGCATGTGTAAATAAACAACAGAAACCAAAAGACTTACCAAAGTTACTTGAGCAATAATGACTTTCAATTGTTCCGGTCCTCTTGCATTTCTGCTTGCAGAGAGCTTCTGAATATGTAAGTGCTTTGGGGAAGAAAAACACATTATCACCACAGTGGGGAAACGTCAGCGTAATTTCACAACATTGAGTTATTATAAAAGCCTGCTGAGGCATTTGTGTTTATGAATAATAGTCCATTCAAATGAATAACAGCCGGTCTTGCCAGGCTCACCCGTCCCATATTGTCCAAAGACCATTATAAATATAAATTCATTTTACTGCTCTTTAACACACAGCCTGTCTAAATGTTTGGATGCACCTTGATTAGTTTAAAGTAATGTTTCGTTCTATCTTTTTATTTAAATGAACCTTTCTTCTCAATTGGAAAAACTGAAAAAGTGGAAAAATTGGAAAGTTTTGAAGGAAAGACGATGTAAGAAACCCCCCAAACCAATTTGGTGAAGTCAATTAGTGGCAAGCTTTATGCAGCTACTGCAAACAAGGGATCAGCGACCAAAAATAAAGTGTCATTTACTTTCATTTACCTTAAAAATTTCTATTCCAAGACGTTTGCTCACTGGGTGGTCGAATACAAAAGGTGCTATTCTTTTTGTTCCCAATGCAGGCATTTCAGATTCTATTCAAACTCCCCAGAGACCCTACATGTGTCTACATGTGTCCCTACATGCGAGTGTTGATGAAAGTGAAAGTGACTACCCTTGTCATTGTGAAACTCAGCACAGCACAACACCGCGAAATTCAACCTCTGCGTTTCACCCACACCCAGATGATAAAATACTGCTCCATACATTTTCTTTGGCAACTGTTCTGCCTTACATCCATTTCATGTTATAACTCTAATAGACCTTATGGTGGGATTTAACTTTTCATTCACCACCATGGAGAACAATTCTGACTGTATATAAAAGGGCATTTCACATCGAACCACTGACGACTGATTCTTATACAAATAAACAGTCAAATTCACCTTTAAGAAGGAAAATGCCCTAGTTAAGTTAGTATTAAGCAACTTATCCTTTGGGTATATTCGTCTACAGCACTTTTGCATATTAAAAGTTTTAGGAAAGCAATATTTGAATTAAGATATATATTATTTTAGGTAAATTAAACATTTTCAAACCATTGCTTAAAGCATAAAGAGAATCTTATTTGTCCTAGAAGAAGGTTAAGCATCTGCTGTTTAGTAAAAAGCAATAAAAGTCAGCGAACTGAACTGAACTGGAGCACGAACCAATGGGCCATGCGGTGGTTGGCGCTGCTGGAGCTGTGGTGAGAGGAGAGCCTGTAATGGTGGAGTTTTTAGCTTTGAAAAGGTAATGCCCGATAAAACCATCAGCGGTGAGACTGAGATCAGACACGAACTGAATGAAGAGATGGCTGCCGTCCGAGTAGATTGGCCTGCACAGATACAATAACCAGCACCGCGTTAGACACTGAAAAAAACGAGTGTTGGAAAACGAGTGTTGGAAAGCAGCGTAACACAGACATCTTAAAGCTTTTGCACAAAGTTCAAGATGTTGTGAGATGGTCTTACTGAGAGTGGCTTGTTTAGTTAACGCAGTGTGCTTTTGGATTTTGAAGTTAAGTTTTAACCAACTGAACCTCAACCCAACGTCTAGTCAGAAATTAAATCCTGAATTAGTACAGAATATAAACAGAAGGTATGTAATTCCCTACACTATAGTGATTTATAGCAATTGTGTAATTAGGTATAATTATCTATGCAAACTGAGTGCACATGAAAACGAATCCTAGCCTCCACTGCCTGGTTTGATACAGGCACAGTGTGACTGGAGTTGAAATGCCACAACACTAAAATGTCAATCTTACGCAGAGGGCTGAGAGATGGGCTCTTACGCAGGAGGGCTGTCTCCACAGAATCGGCCGATCCTCTGTGCTTCGTTTAGCTCCCCGTCGTTATACACAGCCATGTGATCGTAGCGGCAGTGGTTGTCCCTCTCCACGTCAAACTTCTCAAACTTCAGCTCTATTATCTGAGACGGCGACGTAGAGAGAGTCAGGAACACGTCAATGTAAACACGCACCGAAACACACAACAATTAGGACAGCATGAGATTGTGTCTATTCTAACTAAAGGGCCTGGCAAAAAATCTGACTTAAAACCTCACCACTATGGGCAGCTATTTCACACAACACCAGGAATAGAGAGAAATTATTTTTCAGTATTTTTACAAAGGCCATTGACACAAAACCTGAGATCAGCGTTCTTGTTCTGCCTGTGACAGCTGCCTGCAAACTTCAGCTATGCCATGATGTTAAATTCCTGTTAACAAGAAGTCATACTGTGCCCTAAAGTCTGGTGTCTTAAACCCACGGGTCTGGCCCACCCTAATGAATAGCTGGACGGGATTTGAGGGATGTATTTTTATAGAAACCTTTAAAGAAACTATCAGCTTCTAAAGTCAGCCTTGTACCTCCAGGTCTAAACTAAAGAATCAAAATTTGGACTCTAAACATGTCTCGGCTGGTCGGCTACGATGAAGGGAATTGTGCAAATTTGACTTTAAGGCTCATAAGTTCCAACAAAGACATGTCGGTTGAGACTAAGCGAACACTGTGTTGAGCCACCAATCCTCAATGCATTAAATCAGCAGATCAGTCAACAATTAATTATCCAGCGATGCAAAGAAAGTTTACTTTCCTCTTCTTTTGTTCTTCACATCTTGAATCCTCTAGCTCAGCCTAGAAATGAGCTTTCAGACTTTTAAAGGAACAGAAAGACCCCCAACTCATCTGATCGATTACATGAAAACTTCTGGGATGAAGAAGAATCTCACCTGATGCTGAGGTGCCACAATATGCCATGAACAAGTCACACCGGCAGGATAATCCCTGTCAGGCCAATTAGGGGTCTTCAACGTTCCAGGTTTATCCAAGAGTCCACCGCAGTACCGGTCCCCTGCCACAGACAGACATTTACGCAAATACTGAGGAGCTATTAAATTAAAACCGTTTATGCTTTTAACAGTCTCAATTGCTCCACATGCCATATAGTACATGGTGTATCATAGGATGTTCTATACCATGGTATGCTAACAGTATTTTCCCTAAAGGGTCAATATGGTAATTTATTTGACATTAGTTTGTTAAATTGTGATTTTTTACATTGATATATTGTGTATTGTTAGGTCTACTTCTGTCTGTGTATCTGTGTTACATTTATCTTCAACAAACCAAAGTCAAATCTGAAACGTTTACTGATCCCAAAGGAAACTGTTTATTTTACAGCTACAAAGGCACAAGGGCACAGACAATATAAAAACAAATAAATAAATGAAAAACAAATGTCAAATAAACTAAAATAAACCATATACAGAAGTAGTCCAAAAACAGACCTTACGGTGGACAGGAAACTGACATGCGTCTCCAAAAACGTATCACACTTGTGCAGCACGGCTGAACTGAAATAGCACAGGGCTGGGCTTCTTTCTGTATTTAGCCTATAATTATCATGTAGAGTAAAAGGGTCATTACCTCCTTCGTTGGGCCGGACGGCTGCGTAAGCGGCCAAGAAACCACTCCCAGCTGTGTTGGCGTCCGATACCATGACCACTTGCATCTTGTTGCCGCTGGTCACCAGAGCCCCGGGTCTGGACGTGCCGCAGAAGCGGCCGAGCCGCTGGCCGCTGATATGTCCGTCATACACGTCCACGTAATCGTATCTGCACAGGCCGTCGTTCTCCAGATCCATGACGCGAAACGAGAGGGACACCACTCTGCCCTGAGGAACCTGCGGACATTGGGCAGTGCAGATAATCCCCTTCATCAGGCAACAGAACCCACTTCAAGTCACTGTCCGAAAGTCCTACAACTGGAGCTGAACATTGGTGGTGTGGTGATAGAATAAGCCCTATAATCGGAAGGGCTTATGTTAGATTCCCTGACCAGTAAGGCACCCTGAGGTACCCTTGAGTAAGGTATCGTCTCCATCACTGCTCCCCGGGCACTGGATATGGCTGCCCCCTGCTGCACGGTGTGTGGGTGAAATGCAAATGGTAAAAGTTTCACTCTTCATTTATCAGAAGAAAGAAAATATACTTAAACACAGAGCTGAGAGTTAGTAAGCATTATTACGAAATATCCGTTAATAAAATTAACTCCTTACCGTGATCCTCCACATGCATTTGGTGTTAGGTGGGTACACCCCGGGGTGACCCTGGCTCCCAATGAAGCCTGACTGTCCAGTAAAGTTCCCACCACATCCAAACACCGGCCTGTAAGAAAATTTCACAAAAAAAATCACAATTATTTCAAACTTTGAGCGGTGGCCTAGTGGTTAGGGAGTTGGACCCGGATCGGAAGACTGTGGGTTCGATTCCCTCACCAGTACGTTGCCCTGAGGTACCCTTGAGCATGGTACTGGCCCCGTCACTGCTCCCCGGGTGCTTTCAATAGCTGCCCCCTGCGGCACATGTGTGTGTGAGTGAAATGCAGAGGTTGAATTTCGTTGTGTTGTGCTGTGTTTCACAATGACAAGAATAGTCACTTTCACTTTCTGAAAGAACCGCTCGATCACAGCCAGGCAAAGTGTTCAGCCCTTGACTGTTGCATTAAAGAGCAACTTCCTGACTTTTTACAGTGGTGGTGAATGGAACCAGACGTCACCTTTAAATTTGACACTTAAAACACAGCTGTTGACCCACCAGGATCAGTTTTATGCCATTTCCTGGTATAACAGTACTTGAGTAGACTTAACAAGCCTCAGAATCTTCTCAAAAGTTTCATAAATCACATCAGGGCCTACAAAACATCACCATCTCAATTAATACCTGCTTCTACAGGAGGACGTCTGGTGCCATTCACCACCACCGTGACAGACATTTCACTCCAAATTCACTCTGTATTCCAATTTTTTGATACCTAAACCACATCATTTAGCACAAAAAAAAATGGTACACATGACAACAACGAATTTTCTTCTTTTTTTTAACGATAACAATAGAAATACACATTTTCTACTTCAGATTTGAAGGAAAAAAAGATTTTTTCCTGATTAATTTTAATTTTCATCACAATTTCCTTTTTAATCACTCTCCTGGTGTTGTTTAGAAGCTCTTTCGGTTCATAAATGGTGCCAAAATAGCAGAAATAATGTTTTTTATTGCTAAATCATGGACAATGTTGATGAACCCGACTACTGACGTTATTCGGCGTTATTTTATTATGAACTTTAGTCAGACTGGTGTTTGAAAGCGATAATATAATCTTTTTGGCTTTCCCTAAGTGAAAAAGTGGAGTTTAAAAGCACTTGAACGGGTTTAAAGTGGTTTTTGCGTTTTACCTCAGGCAGGCTGCGACTCCCTCACCGGCTGACGGTTGACCGTTAGCATGAATAAAGTTAGCATCGACTTTAGCCATTTCTGGCGACTTTACCTTCGCTGTCTCTCGCCGAAAACCGAGGAAAAGAGCAAGAAATTCCACAAACTCCACGATAAAATCCACATTTTGGCCGGACACTTGTAAAAGACGTGATATTTCGAGAAAATTGTGGTCGCCTGGAGGGGAAAAAAACAGCTCTCCCTGAGGATTTCTCTCTCTGAGGCTGTTTGAGTGAATGCATGGCTTGTTTTAAGATAACCACTGAATTTAGACCATTTTTTCACCGTCAAAGTCACTGGAAAGGGCTTTTGAAAGATGAAAATGAATACATGTTCATAAAATGCGACCTTTTTTTGCTGTGCTTCGTAAACCTACTTTATTAGCCCCACAGATTAATCTCTCTGAGACATGTTCTCCTGGTTATGAGGGGCAAAACTGAGTAATATTCGGTTTCAGAAGGGATTTAATGCACAGCTTGTGCTTTTCACACTAATTACAGGCACCTCGTAGACTCATAGTGGTGCTGGTCTTCTTTGATGGCTTCTGGATCAAGCCACTAGATGTCTACATTGTACAAGGATTTGCAACTCTTTCCTGTTGGTCCTGATGGGGCTCTGGAGCTCAGTTGGGTCATTTCCCCCTTAAACACACCTGGATTAACTCACCTGTTAATTGGATTATTTAATGCGTTTGAGGATTGTGATGCGGCCAAACTGTGTTGGACACGGACCCTCCAAAATGAAAGTTGGGGACATTTACTGTAGATCAGAGGTCCTGGAGCTCTGTTGGATCATTTCCACATCTTACACACCTGAACTAATTTACCTGTTGATTGCCCAGGTAATTTAATGTCTTTGAGGATGGGTACAACCGAACTGCTTCCAAGAGGAAATGTGGGACATTTTTACTGTAGATCAAAGGTCCTGGAGCTCAGATTGATCTCAGTTGGATCATTTCCACATCTTACACACCTGGACTAACGTACCTGGTTTAATGTGTTTGAGGAGGGGAACTACCAAACTGTGTTAGACACTGGTATCTGGGACCAAGGTTTGGGACCATTGCAATAGATCAGGCGTCCTGTATTCAGTTTTGTCATTTAACCCTCGTGTTTGTTTGTTTTTTTTGCCATTTTGTCATTTTGTCATTTGACCCTCATATCATTTGACCTGTTTCACCTATGAATTGATTAATAAGTTTATATGAAGGGGATACTATCAAATTGGAAATCAGCCCTCCGCGACCAAAGTTAGGGAACATAGCTCTAGATCAAGAGTCCTGGAGCTTTGTTTTGGTGATTTACTCCTCAAAAATACCTGGGTATTACTTATCAACCCAGTTTAGTGAACTTGTTTAAGGATGGGTACTGCCAAAGTGTTGGACACCAGCCCCCACAATCAAACTTTGGGAGACTTGCCAAAGATCAGGGGTCCTGGAGCTCAGTTTGGTCATTTACCCAATATACAGACCTGCTTCAGCTCACATGTTGATTGCCCAAATTAATTAGTGTATTTGAGGATGGGAGCCATCAAACTGTGCTGGACACTGACACCACAAAACCAAAGTTAGGGGCCCTTGCTGTTGGTCCAGAGTCCTGGAGCTCCTGGAGATTGACCCGCCAAACACTCCAAATCCAAATTAACACTCACCTGTTAATCCCCCAGTTCAGAGAATTTGTTAAAGGATGGGTACTATCAAACTCTCTTTGTTGGCCCTTTAGGCCCAGAGTTGGGGAGGTCTTGAGTTGAAATCTATGAAGGATGTGACTGCAGCCCGTTCTGCACCCAGAAGTGAGCCTGGCTGAGCCCTGGTCCACATTATGAGTCACTTGTGAGTAGTAACCAACTATAAAACCAGAAGATAATTGTTACAGAAAGCTTTGTTTGCATTTGCGTTGAGTCTGAATTCTGGACACTTCCTAAACAGGGGAGCAGCTGGCAGAGAATCAGCCTTTCTTTTTGGAACAGCTGTGGACGTAAAAGGACCAGCCAGACAACCAGCACAGTCCCTGCTGCTCAGGAGCCCAAACGCAGGCCATTACAGCAGTACGGGCTACGTGGGTGGAATCTTTCATCTAGTCACGTAATTTTCCCATCGCAGGCAACTGAAAATTGCCTGCAGGCTTGAGCCATCTCCCGCTGACCTGCCGATGTTAGCTGATTGCCCTCTAACACACCTTGATGCGCCTCGGATGAGGAGGAACGACTTTTACGATGCACTTACATGGATCCGTCGCCACTGCTTTCACATCCTCTGCCGAGGGCGGAGGATGGCAGGCCAACCATTTGGGTTGTGGCCATTGTGGGCATTAGTATTAGTGCTAATGGGAAGAGGTGTTGCCAAACAGACTGCGCGACACATAATTCATTAAAGCTCATACACAGAGAAGGCAACCTGCTAGTTCGCTCCATCTTAGAGATGCACTTACAGAGACTCTTGATGGGACAAGCGTGAACCAGGACTGCACTCAGCCTTGGGAAACACATCCTCCACTTTTGGAGGGAAGCTCAGATTTCAGGACAGAGCAGATGTGGGTCAACGCAAAGTCACCCAAGCACTTCTGAAAGGATGGCAGCTAGGGGGCATGGGGGGAAAAAGGCCTTAACAAACAAATTACACCTAAACAACTGCAGGGAAATTGGAGGAGTTGTCGGGCCCCTGTCATTGGAGAGGGTTAAGTTTCGTATTTGCACATGGAAGTCATGATGGCAATTGCACGGTTTGTTTTTGTGCACAGGGGCTCCCGGTATCACATGTCCGTTGACATTCCCCGTTTAACTCCCTGCCATGCTGGAGAAGTTTGGTTTCCCGTGATGCTTTGCCTCTCAGCCTCTGCTTTTCATTTACTCTGCTCTCTGAACTGGTTTTCCCCCTGGGAGCACAAGGCCAAGTGGTGCCAGACTCAGCACAGTGTTTGATTTACAGCTTTGACTGATTGGGAAAGTCCTTCATGATAACTGCCTTGGTGCCTTGGACGCAGACCGTCTGGGAAAATGCAGCATGAACCTCAGGCAGAGCAAATGATGTGACGCTTGAAGAAAGGCATTTAAGCCACAGTTTGGCGAAAAATCTGATTTACACAGTTGTCCTCTTAGTCGATCTGTCAAGACAGGTTAGGTGTCTGAAGCTCTCAAAACTAAGGCCTAATGTAGCCGCCAAGCAAACGAATGCTTATATTCCACCAATAGGCATGCAAACTGGCAAACAATTTTCACACACATAATCTCAGATTGACTACATGGTTTCTGACAGTTTTCTCTAAACATTCACTTAAGCACAAACCAAATCTGTGGTGGGTTGTCCTGATCAATCTCATCTTATGTCCAGATGTTCAAAATTTGCATTTAACCTTTTTAACAAACACAAAAAAACTGCCATTTATCCTGCTCTTTTCTGTTTCTTCTTTGTTCTAACAAAGCTCAAAATGGGTAGATTTTAACCAAGGAGATATAATTAGGAATATTCACTATGGGCCACCAGAGGTTTAGGTGTACCATTAGATTAGAAAAAAGGATTGGGATCATTATCCATGCGAGGAATGAAAGTTTGTCCAAATATATGTAAAGCTGGAAGAACTGAGTGATCATTTTCTTTCTTGTTGATTCCTGTAAGACTAAGTCTCCAATTCTTCCTCCACAAACGCCCCCCACTGTCAATGATCCACCTCCATGTTTCACTGCAGGAACAGCAGACTCTGTGCTGCCTTTTCCCCTCAGCTGCCGCCCCACATAAACCATTCACTTCCCCAAAATTGGCGAAATTTACTTTCGTCCGTCCACAAGACCTGCTCCCAGTCCTTGTTTGTGCTGTTTGGTCCACAATTGTCTCTTTTTATTGTTCACATCACAAAATAAAGGTGTTAACTCGAGCTTTGTAAACACAAAGTGAATGTCATTCACTCAAGTCAGACCTCAAAACCAATACTTTGAGCCTTTGTGGCTAACTACGACACGACAGGCTATAAAATGAGGTAAACTGGTACATTTACATTGAAGCATTTCCAGTATTTCGTTGTAATACATTTTGAAAAAGCTACTTTTTAAATTTTTAATACGGTGGCTGGCCCAGATTTCTGGCTGATAGTGTCACATTAGTGTTTTCCAAGAACCAATCCTTAAAGATGGCCCTTCTCTTCACCCAGGGAGGAAAACTGTCATGCGGATGAAACTCAGGTTAACTTAAAAAAAAGACAAACACTGTTTTGTTCACCAAACTATCCCTTTAATCCGTAAAGCGGCATCTGAGAACGAGTCCAAAAGGACGGGTCAGTTGCTACTTTAAGAGCTGATCCATCATCAGGCTATATTGCAATGCAATCTATGGCCAATGTAATGCATATAATAGGAAGACTTTGGCCCCGGTCTTTTGTTATGACCACAAACTGAGAAAAGTAATTGCTCAGAGGAAAAAAATGATTAAACCTGACAGTTATTGGCTGGCTAACATATGATTCTGTTACTTCGCTAATTAAAACCAGGGAAAATCCTTACTTTTTGCAGTGGCGCCTATTGAAATAAAAGATATTGATAACCGAGACTTGTGCCGGCTAAATACAATAAAGGTCTTATATACACATAGACACAATAAGCCGAGATGTATTCTGTCATAAGAGATTTTGGTCTTTGGCAGCTGGTTCTAATGGACTATATTGGATTAAAATATTGAAAATATGAAGGGAACTTTACAGATAGCCCTGTGCATTTAAAGCACAGGTTTCTGCTGTACGTTTTATTTTGTGGTGGGCCAGCAAAAGCACACCTGATGATCATCAAGGCTGAAATGAGATGAATCAGGTAGATATTCTGCAGGGATTGCATGGAAATTGTGTAGTGTTGGGGGGGTTGAGGGCTGGAGCTGAAAACCTCTGTTTTAGGGTAAAAAAAAAAAAAGAAAAAGCTGTAGATCAGCAGGATTTTTGTGCTCAACACAAGAAAATGTGAGAACATAGTGAAAATGACAAAAGACAGCGAAACGTGAGAACCATGACAGTAAGCATGTCCTCTGGTAGAGCCTCCATCTGGTGGAAACAGAGCGACGCTCGTGATCTATCCTTTTCAGATGCAATTGCCAGTTGAAAGAGAGGGGATAATAAGAGGGGTGTGTGCTGTGGGAATATTAAGCAGAAACTACTATGTGACCGTTTCAGTCCATTTTGGTCTTCGGGTTAAAAGCACACTAAAGCAATGGATCTTTTTTTAATGGTGTGCACATTACTGGGTAATTACTTGTCACTCGGCTGGCCATATGACTTCCCAACTAGAAGTAATTTCCATTTGGATCCAGCCGAGGCAAAGAGGGCATTTTTAAAGGAATAGATCAGTCGGAAATGCTAGAGACGGTAAAAGTGAACAGGAGTGAACTGCCAATCGGTTAGTCTGATAATGTCGTGGATGGTTAGGGTGTCCGGTAACACAAGGTAGAATATCACATGGGCAGCTGTTAAACAGATATTTCTCAAGGATTTCACAGGATTTCAGCCTATTATAATCCATTAAATCTCTTCCTGGCTGTAATATGGCACAATCTTTATGTAATTACAGTCCACCAGGCAACAGCGTGGCCTTCACATGACAGGACTGTTTTTTATGACCTCCCCAAAATAAGAGTCTTTCTATACCTAGTGAGTAAGTAACTTTTTTTTCACAGATTCATTAAAACAGCGGGGCAGTCGTGGTCTAGTGTTTAGGTCGTGGGGTCAAATCCCAGACCAGTAGGTTGCCCTGAGATACCCTTGAGCAAGGTACCGTCCCCATCACTGGGCGCTTTAAATAGCTGCCACCTGCTGCATGGTGTGTATGGGTTAAATGCATAGGCTCCATCCCCTTCCCAACATCAAGACCCATTTCTGTCCAAATGGACAAAAACACAGAAAACACGATCCCTCTGTGTGCAGGACAGAGGGAAGGAGACATAAGAGAGAAGACAGGGAGAGTAGACGGTGGAGAAAAGGTGTGTATTGAGTGTGTGTCCGTGACGGGAGAACTAGTAGAGACATGGGTGAAAGTGAAGCAGTGAAGTTAATGTTCATTATTTTCAGTAGATTGTTTTTACTGAGGTTATAATAGTCTTCAAACGATATTAATGCGGCGTGAAGCCACTAGAAATGTCCTTCGAAGGCCTATTTTTTACTTTTAAACTCTGAGTGCATTTCAGAGCCTGTACTTTTTCAATAAAGGCCCTATGAGGGCTTTTTTTATTTTTTTATTAAGGGTCTATATTGCGTTTCCTTTCCTATTATTTCCACCGGCCTTCCATCGCATTTTGTGTCAAAACACATAGACTGCAATTTTCAAATGGAAGACAGATTTCAGTCCAATTCCATTTCCTCCACTTCAACCCAATCCCAAGGATTTTGGAAAGCAGTGTTGTGCATTCCGATGGAAACCCTAACACAAAATGAAATATTGATCACAAAGCAACAAATCAGACCAAAACTGAGCACGGAGCCCACCACATTGTGAATTAATGAAAAACACAGTGAGTGTAAAAGAAAAAAAACAAAAAAAACACAAAAAGTGTTAAAATACAATCCAAACATAATTTCCTTCCCACCAGGGCCCTCTTAATCAATGCTACGGACAAGCGCACGGAGAGGCAGAGCGCTTTCCAAATGGAAAATGAATTCTGAGTCAGCCCACTGGAGATTAAAAAGGTGGAGAGGATGAATAATGGTGGGAGACCATGGAGGGAAGAGCGGCGAGGAAAAAAAAAAAAATTTGCGGCGACTCATCAATATTCCCAACTGAGAACATCTCAGCGTGAAATAGTGCAGCTGAAACAAGCAGCTAATGGATATGTTTTTTGGTTCATTTTCGTTCCATCGCAGTGTGGATACACATCTCGGTCTTCATCCGGGTGGCACCGTCTGGGAGCAAAGAGCCTTGGCGTTGATTCAAACTTTATATCACCGAGCAAAAAATGCTCAGCATTGCTGTGAACGGGTTGCGGTGTAGTCTTAAAGAGCCTGTGCTGTGAAAGAAATGAACCTTTAAATAAAATGGGTTGATCTCGTATGTAAATACTCTGAAGTTTGTACATTCTTTCTGTTTTATGAAACTAAGCGTCAAACAAAACCCATTTGGACGGCTGTGAACACACTCTCACCCAATGAAGCGATAAAGAGTGTTGATCCTGCAGACAACCGTTAGCTATTACTGGAGTGGACGAAATGTTATTTGTGTAGACGTCCCTGAGGAAAGCCAATCAAATCTGCTGATATTTTGTAGCTTTAACCCTTTAAAGAGCCCAAATTTCAGAAAATGTACAAACTCATTCAGTCTGGTCCATACATAAACTTCAGCTGCAAAACAACCTACTTTTGTAATGCCACAAAAAACAAACAGCTAATTTGTAATTTGTAGTTCGCAGACTTCATTTCCATCTATGTTTTAAAGGTACAGAATCAAAGAAATCTAATAATGTGGTCATTTTGATTTGATTTACGGTGGCTCATAATTAAAAAAATGTAGATGTCATAAACGTGGCCCTCAGGTGAATAAAAAACAAGATATTATGAGAGCTTTAAACGTAAGCTTTTTTTGATGTCTCTCCATAAATAAAGCTCTTCTTAGACCAAGAGGTAAAGGTTGAGGAAATTTATATATTTAGGAAAGAAAGGCCAAAACAGGTCAGCATTGCACACCTTACTGATTTCTAGATCAATCCCCAACGATCGAGCGGATATCCATCGAGCCATGGATAGCCCCTCTGTCTAAAAGCCTGCTGAAAATGACACTGACCTTCTGGAACTGTGAACATCGTTCCACCGTTTTTCTTTTTTTCTTTTTCCGAGAACGGTCAATGCTCCTGTGACCCATGGGCCTCGAGCCGCAGCGTTAAAACCAAAAGCCGTTTTCATCGCCTCGCTGCCCCGCTCCACACATGGGCCGGGTGGCTCCCATATTTCAACTATGTCTTGAAGGCCGGCCGCATGGGGAAAGTACTTTATTCACTGCTGTCAGCTCACTGTATTGAGCTGGAGCTTGGCCCTGAAGCATACTCTCTTTCTCTCATCCCTCTCTTCCTGTTCTCTATGGCAAAATGTCCACACTCTAAAAAACAAGCTCCTGTTGAGACGTGCTTCTGGGAATAGGTGTGCAAGCTGTTGGGGTACTTTTGTGGCCTTTAAGATAAAATAGTTACAAGTGTTATAACATAATCACTGTTATAATATAGTCTATAAGCTTTTTATTACAACTGTTGGCTCACAGCAAAAGGGTCCTGGGTTTCATTCCCAGCATGGGTACTCCAGGTTTGATCACACAGTCCTAAGGCAGTTACGTCAGGTGGTCTGGAGATGCGAAATTACCCCCTAGATGAGCTGCACTGGTCTATCAACCCTGTAAGCACTGGAATCATCAATCACAAGCGATCCTGGATTAGAGAAGCTGGGCTGATGTTAACCATGGTGAGCGCATTAACTGTGGTGAGGTTTTCTCACACTGACTCACAAGAAGTTAATTTACTTTATAAATGCATGTTTGGTGGCTGCAAGGGGGCACAGTGGCCTAGATAGTTTCCTCACAGCGAAAGGGGGTCTGGGTTCAGTTCCCGTTCAGAGTTTCCTCCCACAGTCTGGTTGAATAGTGGTGCTAAGTTATCCTCTCTAAGTGTGTGTGATAGAGGACCAATAGACCAGCTGGATCCTGCACCTTCAGTGACCCTGGTTGGAATAATCTGGACGTAGATTTTCCATGGTGTTTTCTGGGGTGAGGTTTATTGGCAATGAGAAAGGCTCAGAGCAATACAGAAAAAGCAAAACAGAAGGAAAAAGAAGCACATTTGGTTAGTGATGTGTGTTTGATGGCCTGCATGGAGTGAAAGGGTCCTGGGTTCAATTCACAGCCTATGGGAGCTCCGGGTTTGCTTCCACAGTCCAAAGAACGTGGAGGAATGGAGGTTCTAAATTTTCCCCTAGGTGTGACTATGGACAGGCAGCCCTTCCAATGAGCGTAGGGATCCTGGTTGTGATAAGCTGGGTGGATGGATGAGGGTGTGAATCAATACCAAACCTGGAACTCAAAGTGCTGAATGTCCAAGTCCTTCATCTTGTTGAAGTGTTTGTCCTACTGCTACTTGATCCTTAGCTGAACTAGTACACAGTTCAGCCCCTTGTTTGAGTGTTTGCAGTGTTATATTACTGCCATAGGATGCTGTTCGTCTGCAGTGTATTGTTGCGTGGTCTTTGCGTGGTTTATACAGCGCTTTGCGGTGTCTGGTGATTTGTGACCATTCGTCTGTAAAGTGTTTACGTTCTGTTGGGCTTTGGAGACCAGAGAGAAGTTTCATAGAAGGACAATAAACTGAAACTATTTTCCATTTTACACTTTCTAAATCCCTCTACACCGACAGCGTTTCTCGCACAGATATTTTCTGACGAAAATATATGAAGTCCCGCTTCAACAGAGAGTCCTTGCATGCAAATGCACAAAGCACACCAATTTCCAAAAGTTTCTGCATAATTAAACGCTTAAGATGTGAGCCACGTCAATCAGAGTGGGTTTGATGGGAAATTTGCGGTTTTAGAGAGACTCGCCGAGTCAGGATCGTCGACAGCGGTGATGAATGGCGTTTAATGCGTCTCAAAGCTCCCTCGTGGAAAATTATTATGTGAAGCGGTTACGACGACTCGGCCTGATGCCTGAGAGATTTTTTTCGGGGCCAAGAACATATTTCATACAATACATACAAGATGGAGGAGTGCATGCAGGGCATGTGAGGCAAAATAGTCCTCAGAGAAAACACGTTTTTCATTTTTCCCACTATTTTACTATCATCATTCCATATAAAACCTCAGGAAACATGTAGGTTTACTGGTGAATTTAGACAGGAAATAAAATGGCTTGGTGTTGTAGATGTAACGACTGGTTCCGTTCACCACCACTGTATAGAAATACGAGTCCCTGCAGTGAACCGCGTTACACCAAACCCACTCTGAATAACTTTTTGTCTGATTACTTTAGTTATACTGCAAAAAAAAATGATGGGAATCCAGCATTATAAGTTTCAGTTTTAGGTTGAAAGTGTAGTGTGGCCTACCTGCATTTATCTTAAGCTAACTAACCATTTTTTCCCCACATTTATGACCAAGAATTCTGTCTCATTGGCTCAGAAATGTAAAAGAAGTCTTAAAAATAGTCAGTGAGTGAGGTATAAACACAGATACAGATTATAACACAGAGACTTTCATTCGAACTAGCTTTAAAGTCAATATTCACTACCACCACCGATATTCTTCAGCAAAGCCTCAACTCTCTTAGACCAGTGCCTTTCTTTAAATCGTCTTCAGGAACAGTTCTCCAGCCTTCAAGGACGTCCCAAAGCTCTTCTTTGAACGTTGGCTGTTTTGTTTCTCTGTGGCGATGATCCCACACTGCTTCTGAGACTGCTCAGGTGCAGAGACTGTACTGAAAATGAGAACCAAAAACATCGTCCTGCAGGAAGACCTGGTGAACTGTTCCTCACTCATACATTGGGCAGTGGTGGCCTAGCGGTTAGGGCGTTAGCCGCATGATCGGAGGATCGGGGGTTCAAACCCCTTCCCAATAGGTTGCCCTGAGGTACCCTTGAGCAAGGTACCGTCCCCATCACTGCTCCCCGGGCGCTTTCAATAGCTGCCCACTGCTGCACGGGTTTGAGTGTGCATGGGTTAAATGCAGAGGTCCAATTTCGTTGTGGTTCATGTGTGCTGTGCCGTGACCTCACAATGACAAGGGTTGTCACTTTCACTTTCACATGAAAAATACAAGAAAGTCTGGATCTTTGGATGCAAAATAAGAAGAAATGAGATACATGAAACAGTACAGTAATGATGTATTTGTACTCGTCCGTGGCAGTATATTAGGCTTTCTAAAATCAATTGTGCTGTTTTTTAGGCCCGACTGAAGTCTGTGGGAACTTATTTTTGGAGCCCTTTGTGTTTGTTTCATTAAGCAGGAGTTACACTCAGATGAGCCAACTTTGTGTTTATGTGAGCCCTGAAGGACAAGCATTTCTCTTTTTTCCCCCCATACTGTTTAATTAAACCCAGAAATACGACTTTATTTATTTATTAATAGTTTTAACTGCTTCAAGTCAGCAGAAATGACCTCCCAGTTATAAAAAGCAACCTGTAGGGGGCGCTGTGTGACAAAGCATGGCTATTACTACAGAGAGGCTTTTTATTATCATGCCTACAGAAAAAAAAGAATATACTGGAATTAAAAATGGGAAGTGGAAGAAATCTTGTGATCAAAGATGAATCTGGTGTGAAGTGTGGAGTCTGCACTTTTTGAGGGAATGGGGGGAGGCTTTCTCCCACTTTAGCTGGATTGGGATTATCCTGCATTTTCAACTCTACTTGCAAAAAAATCCAAGATTGCTAAAATTGAGGGTGGGGGTCTTTGTTTTTTTTCCCATTCCTTTCATTCCCCCTTTTACCCCAATAGGTGCAAGAAGCAACAGCTGCTTTATCCACGCCCATATGCGGGAAGGCCCCGCCCATCGCGCGGCAGGATTGGCCCGCTGCGGTCCTGGCTCATGTTTATTTATCCGCCTGTGCTGTGATTGGCTTCGGATTCATACCGGCAGCCAATCGTAGCGCGGGGAGGGGTGGAGGGCAAAAAAAAAATCAGATTTCACACAGCAGTCCAGCAGCATCATGACTGCTGGAGACGTACTTTCTCAATGGCTTTAAGTCCCCGATCTGCACAGGAATTATAGGAGGTGTGCATGTGGTAGAAATGCATGAATGCATGAAATAAATCGAGCATTTATATTCCTTTTTTCTCCCCCCGATCAGTCCTCAGTGAAGTGTCCATTGTGCGTCCAAAGTGTGGCTGAGATTTCGCCCAAACTGCTCTTCATGTTGCAGAGACAAGGCTCATGACGATGGACTATTTGCTGTTTTTATACAGCCTCCTGGTCCCCCTGGTCTCTGCTGTAGAAGGTGAGTCCCTTTGTTTGTTTGTTTGGTTTTTTTTGCACACTTTGGCTATTCCATTAGGGTACCTTCCCATCCTGGATCTGCATTTTTTCTCCAGAAGAGGAACCTAAAATCTGTTTTTGCTGAGCAAGATACCCCCAAAAGCAAAGATACTTTGGTCACTTCCCTTGAAATTCTCTTTCACCAGCTTTTTCTTCTCCTTTTTGAAAATGTCCGTTCCACCTTAAAAAGTGCTATAGTTTCGCTCTTGCGCCAGACCCAGCGCCAATACGCTGCTGCGGCAAGATTTAAGGTGGAACGGAAAATTCCAACGAATTGGAAGCGTCGTATCCCATTCAGCTCATGCAGTCATCCTGCTTCCATTGTGAAGGAATGCTGTTGTTTTAGGGATGGGCGATCTAAAAAATGACTCACTTTAGGGTAAAAATGCATGCACTATTATAGTACATCTATAATAAATATATTTATAGGGAGTGGGTTTCATTTATTGCAGTGAATTTGTCCCAAGGCTCATTCTCTTTTTTCTTCGGCCAGAGAGGGTCTCCAGGTGGGCTGTTGTGAACTGTAAACTGTATTCTTTTTCTCTAGTATGGCAGGAATGCCTCCATCCACCCAGCCCTGGTCAGTCCAGTGATTACGTGCTGATGCTGTTGCACTGGGGTGACATCTCCTCACCTGTCTGCTCCCGTGCTTCTTGCCTAATCAATAAAACGCAGTGGTCACTATGTGGGTGTGAGTGTGATATTGCTGGCCATACATGTTGAGTGTGGCTCAAGCATAATGGCTTTTCCTCCCATGAGCAGATTCCCTAGATCCCACTTCCCCGTCCCAGGCCTCTCAAAGCAGGGATTTTGATGGGCACTGTAACACCCTTTGGCCCCTGGGGCCTTTTATGTCAGCCCAAGTGTGACGGTCACCGCAGGTGCTAATTGGCCGCGTCTGTTCAGCCGACCGTCAAGCTGACGAAAGAGAGGTCAGCGTCAAAGGGATGACATCTTTCATGGTGCCATACAAGGTCTCACCTGCATGAAAGGCAGGGAGCTGCTAAGAGGCGTCAGGTGCTGACCCCTGCCATGACCTTTGGTGAAAGTGGCCAGCTTGACAGTAAAGTTCAAGAGACAAGACTTGGCACCTCAGCTTCCTCCTCTGGGGGCTGGGTGTTGAAATGCAGTGGCACAGATTGTGTTACTTCAGTTCTGAGTATCAGTTGGGCCAACAGGTACAATGTTTCAAATCGAGACAGCTGATTGGCTGTGGTGCTTACATTCTGGTCAGTAAATAAACTCACCCGTGGCTTCTCACATTCATTTGTGACGGAAGCCACACCCGCTTCTGGTCTGTGATTGAAGGGAAATGATTGGAAAATGTACCACGTACCAGGGGAGGAGATATTGCAGCAAGTGAACAATCAGTTCTTGAAAAAACGTAAAGAATCAAGGGTCCAAACTGAAGATTACACGACTGGATCAGAGAATCTTAAACAAGGCAGGTCTTGTGCAGGGTTCACTTTCTACCAAAATGGTCTCATAGAGGCTCGCTGATGATTGGTTGGATCCCACTGAAGAGCTGCTGTTGCACAAACGGATGAGAAAGTTCATGCTGGGTCTGATAGAAAGCTGTCAGAGCACAGGCTATGGACTCAGATTGCCCATGCTGACCGCTGTCCAGTGAAACCATCTATAATAGACATCAGAACTGCACAAGTGCACGAAAAGAAGGCTTGTCTGATGAATCACAGTTACATCCTGGAGGAGACTAGGTGAAGATTCTTCTGGAAGGCAAGCGCTATGGAGAGAAGGCAGGCCAGCAGAGGCAGTGCGATGTCCTGAGCAATGATCTGCTGGGAAACCTTGAGGCCTGGCATGTGGATGTTGCTGCTAAGGTCCTGCTAAGAGGCTGCCCTGCTAGCCTCTTGATGGAGATACAGCACACCTTCAGAGTCCATGCCAGAGGTGTTTAGGTAGCTGAAAGTGAACCTACATAACATTTTCTCAGTTTTCCCCTTAATTTGGTAGCTAGGATTACACAATGGTGTGGAAGCAAAGGCAAGCATATGCTTCCTTCCAGTCACATGAAGCAATTTTTGGCCCTCAGCCCACCCCAAGCACTTTGGCTGGGTGTGGGCGTCTTATTTTGGGGCTGTCTTGAACTTTTTTTGTTCTGAAAATGAACCTTCTGCCAATGTTGGAGTCAGTAAAGAGGCATTTCTGAACCCAGTGTCCTGGGCCTGCTAGATGGTCCTCTATCCCAACTCCTGACACACCTGAATATCTGGGATGGGTGTACAGTTTGGTAGGTCAAAGCAAATACTGTGGACCCTCTGGAAAACTGAGGACCACTGTGTTAGAAAGTACCCGAGCTTGGGTGCTCGGGTCCTGAAAAGGACAAAAGGAGGTGCCTCCTTCCTTTGTCTGATGCCTGTGGTCTCTTAACTGTCTCCTAATGTGTTTATAATGAATACATGCATTCACAGCTTTATCTGCCATCCTGGCTGTGTGTCGCTAAGCCATCCGCTCATCTCCTCATTCCTCATCGGTGTCAGTGTCAGAGCTCAATCGATGCTGGACATTGGCGTGTGTGTGTGTGTGTGTGTGTATGTGTGTCTGTGTGAGTGTGTGAGTCAGAGGGCCAGGCCTTCGCCAGGTTCCCTAACAGAGAACATTAGTTACGCATCCGACGGAGGTCAAGTAGCTCCAGCCAGAGGAAAAGAAAAAGTGTAAAAACCGCGCCCTCCGTCCCTCGAGTCGTCCTCGTCCATCTGTCAGAAGTCCTGAAATTGAGCCATTTATTCTAGGGGGTGGGCAGGATGGCAGAAGCGGAACAGTTCACATGTTTCTGAGGTTTAAAATGTTGGAATAGACAAAAAGATGAGGACATCCTGTGGTCTTGCGGCCTGCTCCTCATATCAAACATGGTCTGCAGCTTGTCAGCTGCTACTGGCAGTGTGAGCGACTGTAGTATTTACCAAATTCCAGCACTGTCTGCTGTTCATAGGGTGTGTTTGCTGGAAAAATTCTGATGTGAAGCTACAGTGCTGTGCAGAAATCCTTCATCTCTTTGCCTCCAAAGATCCAGACCTTCTTGTCATTTTTTAATGTATTGTATTGGAACGGTTCTCCAGGCTTCCTGAAGGACAACATTGTTGGTTCTCACTTTCAGTACAGCCTCTGTACCTGAGCAGTTTCAGAAGCAGTGTGGGCTCATCTCCACAGAGAAAACAAAACAGCCGACGTCCAAAGAACAGCTTTGGGACGTAATTCAGGAAGCCTGGAGAAATGACTTCAAGAAACAAGCTGGTCTAAGAGAGCTGAGGCTGTGCGCAAAGATATAGGTGGGCGTAGTGAATATTGACTTTAATGGTGGTTAGAATTCTATTCTCTGTTATAAACTGGATCTACATGTATGTTTGCAGATTGTAACTCGTCTTTTTCTTTTGGCCAAACCCAGAAAAGCTGTTGAGTTTTATAGGAATGGACACTCTATTTTACAGTTTCCACGTTTTTGCTCAATCTGCATTTTTATGGGACAAAGTGGACGTGTGTGTGTGTGTGTGTGTGTGCATACTGCAATGCATAGCTGAGATGCAACAGTTTATGGCTGCAGGGCTCATCTTGGCTGGGTGTCGTGGGGCCGATATTTGATAATCAGGTTTCGATATCCGTTTTGGAAAAGAACAAGTGGTAAAATACTGCACTTCACTGAATCCCACTATCATGGGCACTGTCTGTGTTTTAGGCTGGTATCAGTAGAGAACTCGGGACCAGTTGGATCTCACCCTGAACTAGCACACCCTCCGCCTGTGAGGTCGTGTTGTTCGCTGTGTGTTTCCTCTTGTGGGGTGTAGAGAACACGCCCACATACCTGGCGAGACTCGCGCAACAAATCTCCAGTCAGATCTCACTCACTTGTGACCACCGCTCATCCTGCCGTCATACTTTCACACACAGGCGTCTCCGATTGACCTCTTGCTGTGCACGGACGAGACGTCCCTGGCTCAGACACTTTGGACACCTTTTAAAAATGCATTCAAAGAGAGACACAGACGAGCTAGACCCCATAATCAGAAGGTTGTTGGCTTGAATCCCAGACCAGTAGGTTGCCCTGAGGTTCCCTTGAGCAAGGTACCATCCCCATCACTGCTCCCCGGGCACTGGATATTGCTACCCACTGCTGCATGGTGAGTGTAGGTTAAATGCAGAAGTTAAATTTCGTTGTGTTTTACTGTGTGCTGTGTGGTCACGATGGCAGTCACTTTCACTTTCACTTTAGCCCCTCTTACAGTGAATTGTGTAGTTTTCAGAGTCACTAAGTCATAAATATAGACAGTGGCAGTCAATAATGTCTTCAAAAACAGGGTTCACCATGACAGATCACGCGAAAAGTAAGCTATCGTGTCACAGGACAGTCCCACTCCATCACATTATTTTGAGTTTGAAAGGTTGAGGTTGAAAGCACGAGCCTCACGTTCGGTCCTGGTACAGCTGAGTGTAAAACAAAGATGTAAAGCCACAAATCGTCAACATTAAAGTGTCGGTGACTCACTCAGCAGACTCGGCTTCGGCAGGATTTCTGTGGGCGCATCGAACCCTCACTGGGCGTTTAGCTAAGTTAACAGGCTCGAGTAATATTCCAGAGAAATCTTTGAGCGAGCTGACGCTCAAAGTAGAGTCAGTTAAGCGGTGGAAACCGCGAGCTTGAGGTTTGCATGTCAGGCCAATCCCTATTACCAGGCTACACACAGTGCAGCACACAATGAACCACACACACACACCGTACATCAGGGGGCAGCCGTATCCAGCACCAGTGGAGCAGTGTCTGGGACGGTATCATGCTCAGGGCTACCTAAGCTATTAGGTTCAAACCCAGGACCTTCTGATCATGGTGCCTAGTCTCCTCATTTCTGTGTTTTGTTTCTTCCAAAGCTACGGGCTTTCTTGTATCTTAATGTATTCATGAGGAACAGTTGTCCAGATCTTCCTGAAGGACAGTGCTGTTGTCTCTCATGTTCAGTCCAGTCTCTGTACCTGAGCAGTTCTCCAGATCTTCCTGAAGGACAGTGTTGTTGTCTCTCATTTTCAGTCCAGTCTCTGTACCTGAGCAGTTTGATAGTTCTGTGTTGGTTAATCCACACAGTGATCTATGTCTGAACCTTCTAGCAGAACAAAGCATCTAACTTAAGACATGAAGCAGTGAAGAAACAGGTGCAGATGATTCCAGATGATCAGGTGATTCGTTTACTGCTGATGCTGAACTCTGAGCGGTTGGAATCCCTTTATCTAGAACCTTGTGTCTTTAGACACTTTGCAGCCCTTTTGCTCCCATATCTGGGTCAAAGGTTATTTTTTCAGAATTTTATTTCAAGGAACGTCAGAGAAAATTCAAGGAAGTGGACGTTTGAAGCATGTTTTGAAGGCACGATATCCAGGAGATCAGAAAGCACATTGTCCATCCCCCTTGTTTAGAGCCTGGCGGGCTTGGATCACATCCTCACTGCTTCCTTCCAGTTACAGTAGCCCTGATTGCAACCTCTTTATTTTACCGCTTGTTAGAAAGCCTCACACACTTACTCATGTGGCTGATACATGAATAATAAATGCTATTGCTTTGTTTAGCTTGCTTCTCTTTGTAGAAGCTTAGCTGATACCCCACCCCACCCCCCTGGCACGGAGAAGTTACACCAGGGGAGTGTTTTGTGAATTTTTGCCTTTTTTTAAAATGATGCTTTTGGGGGCAAAACGGGCTTTTGGAGGATGTTTGTTCATCCACGTCTGGCGACATCAAGGAGGCGGCAGTGACACAGTGCTCTCCGGCACGGAGTGAATGCGCCGATCACACAGTGCCGTGGGGGGAAAGAGAGCGAACACAGTCATAAGGAATTGATCAAAGCAACTTCCCTCTAATTATATGAATATTTCACATAAGCGGGATGCTCTTAAATTCACCCTCTATCTCTCTCTCGCTCTCCTTCGCTCTGTAATTTACGCAGCAATAAAAGGCAGCCCTGTGACTGCGTGCTTGTGTGCTCATATTTTTTTTCCCGGCGTGCTAATCGGCCCAGTTGACGTCCCGCTCTGAATATTTCATGGGCGCGCTCGCAGATGCGCAAGTCACATTCATTTGAAGTGGAGGGCGCTCGGCCCCGCCGAACAGCGACTCGACAAAGTGAATAAAACATCATCACCGGGCTCGTTTTGCTCCTCCGGTCGGACGCAGTAGAACTTTTGGTGGGGCAAACGCACGGCCAGTGCTCCCCTCGAGGAACCTGACAGGGCGCCATTCCATGGCAGCCTGATAAATGAGGGGCATGTTATCTTTAAGCCGGCGCGAGAAGCAGTGATCTGCATCCGGTAGAAGGTACAGAGAATGTTGAATAGCTGTGAGTCGAGGGTTTTGCTTAAAAAAAGATGTTTCATCACGTTCTGTGCTCTTTTCTTTGCTTTGCAGAGACACTTATGGACAGCAAGTGGGCCACAACAGAGCTGGCCTGGACCACCTATCCAGAAAGCGGGGTGAGTAGGCCCACATTGTCTCACACACCTGCCTGCCAAAAACACAAGAAATGGTCCACTCCCATGAATGGTTTTTCTCCCAGCTCTGAAAGCATTCCATCCACTCCTCATCCACTCCTACCCCCCACCTCTGTATCCGAATCGCAGTGGCACTTTATTTCAGCTGCATGACCAGTAAGGAAATTAACCACCGCAAATTTTGACCTTAAGCTTGACAGTCCGCCCCTGCGCCAAACCCCCCACCTCCCCACCCCCGGGCCAGCTCCTGTAGTACAATTCGTCTTTGGCATGTACAAGCAGAGTCAGTCAATGGAAATGATGGGGTTGCCATAGCAACAATCTTAAGCAGCCCGCTCCTCTGTGCCGGTCTTGGTCCTCGCTGTCTGCCGTCTCGAAAGCCATACATCATCGTAAGTAATGTGCTCCGGCGCAACCCGAGATAAACACATGCTTGCCTTCTCGCTGCGCCGCTGCTTAATTGTGTCGTGCGAAGTTCTCTGACCTGAGCGTCACCTCGGAGAATGCATCGTATTTACCCCAGTAGCCGACAGAGAAGTGCATGGGCCGTTCCGGGGAGTGTCAGGTCTTGACTGTTACAGATGGAAAGTTAGATTTACGGCTTAATTGCAGGATTAATTGCGCAGTTATTATCATGCGTTTTTTAGGTATAGTGCCTTTGTTAAGAGCAAGGGTTCTTTACAAGAACAAACACGCACTGTTTCTGGCCAGTGGGGGTAGGATTCCCAAAACCCAATAACTGGGTCACTTACCTGACCTGGAAAGAGCCTTTAGACACCAGAGAAGGTGTCTGTCTTCCTGGGATGCCTTATAGCTTTGGTGTGCTGTAGCTCAGCCGACCAGCTCTGAAAGCCTTGTAGCTGCATTGTAGGGTTTGTGAGGGGGCCTAGCTTTGGTCAGATAGCTGGCCAGGAAAAACCTCAGGTGTGATCCAGAAAGAGTCACAGGAGGTCCTTGTCATCCTCCATCATTCAGGCAGCCAGTCTGGAAAGCCTTGTTGATGTGGTGTTGAGTTGCAGCCAATTGGCCCAGAAAGCCTTGTGGCGCTGTGTTGCTGAGATGATTGGTCATAGGTGTGGTGTACTGTCACTCAGGTGCCTGGCCTTGTAACCCACATATCTGCAGTCTGGAGTGTTTAGACCCATAGATGCATTGTTTCAGGAACAAAGCCTCACTGTTGTTGGGTCGTGTTGGAGAGGTGGGTGACCTGCAAAGCCTCATAACTGCAGAGTTCAGCCACAGGAGGTCCTTCTCATCCACTTGCAGCATTGCTCAAGCAGCAGCTCAGAAAGCCTCGTATCTGTGGTGTAGCACTGCTCAGGCGGTTATCTTGGGTGGCCTTGCAGAAGCGATGCAGCCAATCCAAGTAGCAAAGCACAGAAAACCAAACCACCATGATGAGCCAATGAATCGTTGATCATAAAATTACACCAATGTTTCATTATCGATGGTCTTAAGTGTGTTTTCTAGTTAAAGGTGAAGGCGTGGAGAATGGGTGTAATTGGTCGCGTCTAACCTTTATGGGTTAGAGAGAACATGAAGGATTTGATCGGAACGATCAACCCTAGGAGGTTCTACATGAAGTGAAGGAAACGCTTGAACAGACAGGAATGATTGGTGTATATTGACAAATGAAGATGTGGAACCTGTGCTTATGTGTGAAGAAACAACATTTCCTGGAACCTTGTTTCGTCTTGATCGCCTCTTCGTACGGCGCTGGTCAAAAGTTCAGACACACCTACTTATTGCATCAACTGTAATGCCAAAAAGAATGTTTACATGAAATAAATGTATTGAAAGGACTAAAATTGTTGGCCCTGCAACGATTTGTGAGAAAGTTCAGGGTTCCAGCAAAAAACTCCAGCCCCCTCCATGACCCTGGTTATAATAAATGGCCCAGAGAAAGGATGAAATGATAGAGAATGACTTCAGTTTCAGCATATTGGCCAAAATTTGGGTGGATCATCAAAACTATGAACTTCACATATGGAACGAATCCAATCACCTAAATGATCATTAAAATCACCTGCCAAATGGGCTTCACTCGTTAACAAGGATAGATATTCGGTTAATCACTTTTAAAAGGCCTGAAAAATCACTTTTACAAAATTGTCCACTTACTCCAGATGTGGTCAATCAGCCAAAACCGGTTTGGAGTCCAAATTTACTTCTATAGTTTAGAACTAAAAAAGCACTAGGCACTAGACGATTCCCTCACCAGTAGGTTCCCCTGAGGTACCCTTGAGCGAGGTACCGTCCCCGTCACTGCTCCCCGGGCGCTTTCAGTAGCTGCCCCCTGCTGCACATGTGTGTATGGGTGAAGCGCAGAGGTTGAATTTCGTTGTGTTGTGCTGTGCTGCGTTTCATAATGACAAGGGTAGTCACTTTCACTTTCAACTGGGGCAACAGTCACTCTTTTCCTTAAGCAACCCCATAAAACATCTCCCAGACAACTCAACCAACCTCATCCGGCTCCTCGTTAAGGAGGAGCAGACTTGTGGGTGCGGTTTAGGACTCAAGACTACTGTCAGTATTAAAATGAAACAAACATTAACGACAACAACAGAAAACCCCATGGCTGATCTTGGATCAGATTGTTCTGCATTTGTGGTGGTTGCTGCAAACAAAAACTGATTCTAAATCAGCCCTGAGGAGGTTTGTGAAAACAGAGCAATGTACAGCGTTAAAAATGACGCTTTTCTTATTTTCAAAACACAAAGGCGTGAACCTTACCCCACGCCATGTCTTAACGAAGAGCTGGATGCAGTTTGATTGGGTTAAGAAAAGTATAGATTTGGGTGACTATTGACTCCCAGTATGAGTAGCATTAGCCTTGTAGATCTTAAAAGCCAAACTTGGGCCTCCAAACCTTTCTTGGCTGATTGAGCTCATCTGGAATAGGTGGAATTTATTTGCCAAATCACGGAGCACACGGTAATCAGGAGGAGAATGAAGTTTGCATGCTAACTATGACACTAAATCAGAAAAATGTGTAGCAGATGCAGATGTTTATTGTTTCTGAGGATGTTTGTTTTCACTGGAACTTCTCCGCAGTGGGAGGAGGTCAGCGGCTACGACGACTCCATGAACCCCATCCGGACGTACCAGGTGTGTAACGTCCTGGAGCCCAATCAGAACAACTGGCTGAGGACGGACTTCATCCCGCGGCGGGGCGTCCTTCGCGTTTACGTGGAGCTCAAGTTCTCGGTGCGGGACTGCGCGAGCATCCCCAACATCCCGGGTTCCTGCAAGGAAACCTTCAACCTCTTCTACTACGAGTCTGACGGAGACACAGCCACCACCAGCAGCCCGCCATGGAGGGAGAACCCTTACGTGAAGGTCAGATGGTGTTTGATGGGACGCTGTTCTGGGAGGACAGCAGGGGACCGTCCTTTACGACATGTGGACTAAAAATCCAATAAATCCATGCAAATGAACACCAACCCATCAAATACGACTTGCATGTTAACGCTTCCGAGTAACCCTCGGTAGCCCCCTTTAAAGTCCAGTTTTCAAACGTTCTTGTGACGTATCGAAGGACTAAAACCCACCAAATCTTATTATAACTCATGTGAAAAAGCTTAAACATCCTCAGCTTAACGACTGCAATCAAGTTCCTTACCAGTAGATCAGTCTTTGGCATCACTGTGCCAAATCATTTTCATTTATTCAGGTTGGGGGCTCTTGCCATTTTCGGGTCCCAGACATCTCCCTGGGATTCTGGACTCTACCCTGTTTTTAGAATTAGAGCGGAACCATTATGAGGAAATTTCTTCATTTTTAAACCAGTTATTTTTTGTATTTGGTTTAGTTATTTGAAATTAAATGGCTTTTTTTTAAAATTGCTATTTTGATTAATCGTTCTGCCCTGCTATCAACCCCCTTAAGTTATTGTCTCCCCAGTCGTCTGCCTGCACGCCTCAGAAGGAATACAGGGTGGAAAAATTAGCTATAATATAAATAATGAAATGCAAACTATATATAGACTCTATTATCCTGGACGACTCTAAAAAAATAATTCCACTTAAACACACATAGTAGTACGTGACTTAATTTACACTGGGTATGTGTTAAATAGTCTATTGCTGTCGTATTATGCTTATTTTTTTTTTTTTAAATCAATATAAAGTGACCCATTTCCTGTGGGCTTCTATACTGACGTGAAGATTTTTCTTTAATATGTAACACTGGACCTGTGATCGACATCAGCATGTGCTTTTCTTTTATTAATATTTTAGTACTACTTTGTCTGTAGTGGCTAAGAGTTAAATATGATGAGTCCTGTGTTTTTATATAGATGCTATGCAACTTGTGGAATCTGTAGCCCTGAGGCCACGTTCTTCGCTCTCTCTAGGTGGACACCATCGCCCCTGACGAGAGTTTCTCCCTGCTGGAGTCGGGAATCGTCAACACCAAAGTCCGGAGTTTTGGCCCACTCTCCAAAGCCGGCTTTTATCTGGCCTTCCAGGACCTGGGCGCCTGCATGTCCCTCATATCGGCCCGCGTCTTCTTCAAGAAGTGCTCTACCACCATTGCCAGCTTCGCCGTCTTCCCTGAGACGGCCACGGGCGCCGAGGCCACCTCGCTGGTCATCGCCGCAGGTGCCTGCGTCCCCAACGCCGTGGAGGTGTCGGTCCCGCTCAAGCTCTACTGCAACGGAGACGGCGAGTGGATGGTTCCCGTGGGATCCTGCACCTGCATGCCGGGATTCGAGCCGGCCAAGAAAGACACCCAATGTCAGGGTAAGCAGCGGGGTATTATCCGACTTAAGCAGCTTTGCCAGCCAAGCCTTTTTGACCGCTTTTCTGGCACATGTCACAAATTGAAAAGAGGGGATGCCAAGGGCATTCGTTGCCCATTAGAAGTCTGGAGACACCTTGCTTTTCAAAAAGTTTTATTGCAAATGAATATGTTGAGGATCATGATGACCCCTCCCCAGTGATGCTGCCACTGTCGCACCCAGTGCACATCTATTTTTAACGATCCAAACACAGCTTTTTGGCGACTTTAGTAGCCTTTAGCTTTGCGTTTCTCTTTTTTGTACATTAGCATGTAATCTCGCAGTACTGTGTTTTTACCCACAATTGGTAGTTGTTAAATGGCGGTTGGCAAACAGCTTTAACATGCAAATCCTGTCACTTTTTGGGGATTATCAGCACTTAAAACCTTCAGGTGTTTAAAGCTCAATTTGGGGCAAAAAAGTGTCAGCATTTGTAGCAATAATGCATTTTTTTCTTACGTAAAGGTGTGAATATTTGTCATCATGAACGAAAGCACAGCACTCCCTCTTAAAACCCAACCTCTTCTTAAAACCCACAACCACCGTGCAGCAGTGAGCAGCAATATTCAGCACCCGGGGAGCAGTGATGAGGGCGGTACCTTGCTCAGTGGTACCTCAGGGCAACCTACTGGTCTGGGATTCGAACCCACGACCTTTTGATTATGGGACCAACTCTCTAAACACTAGGCCGTTGCAGAGAATTTAGATCTGGGATCGAGCCTGTGATCGTCTACATGTTGGCCTTGAACTTATGGTTTGTTTTTCCGAGGTTGGAAGAAGGTCTATCTGGCGTATCGGTGTTAGAAAAGATTAAACCTGCGCAAACTAATTGGATGATGACTTTGTTAGTTATGAGCCCCGTGAGAATTGAGACAGGAGGCTACGGTACAAATTGGAGCTTCCCTGTGATTTAGAAGAATTAGAATTAGAGGGATTTGCAGAAGCTCTTCGTGTTCGGCAGAATGTGAGGGATCCGTCCAGGCCGCCTGCTCCGAGCACGAGATGGTCTTTTTTTTTTTTTTTTCCCCTGAAGGAGAAGAGAGGAGAAGATCAGAAATGGGCGGAGGGCTGCGGCTAACGTCGGAGAACAAAGCTAGCAGCCCGAGAGCCGCCCCGTGACAGATCTGAGAGGGTCCTAACAGAGCGATAGAGGGGAGACGGATGGTGCTGCAGAAAAAAGAAGGGGGGGAGGTTCAGGCTGTGAGGCGGACAGAGAGAAAGAGAGAGAGAGAGAAAGAGAGAGAGAGAGAAAGAGAGAGAGAGAGAGAGAGAGAGAGAGAGAGAGATGCACAGATAGAAAGGGCATGTAAAGAGACAAACAAACAAAGAAAAACAAAGAAAGGGTCAAGGAGGGAGGGGACGGCCAGGGTGAAAAAAGATGTGCTATCAGTCAAAAGTTTGAGCACCTCAGCCTGAAGGTTTGAGTTTTGTTAATCTCAAATGTATCTTTGATTTAGGCTTAGGCTTAAATGCTTGAAAGTCTAGTCAGACTGTGAAGAGCTCCAGTAGATGCACATCAGAAATCACTGCGTCGAGATGCTGCTCTACATTTTTACAGGTTGCAGGGATTTTTTTACTAAAACGTCTCGCATCTCCAGACGAATGATTCCATGACGCGTGAGAAAAGCTTTAGAAACATCTAAAGTTCATTTTTAATAAAGTTTACATCCAGGATGAATTCCTTATCAGATGAATACTTAGTAGAAGTACAATAAAATGTGAATACTTTTCAAATTCGAATCAGAATAAATTTCTAACCAACTTAAGGTTGGAAATCTAATTCTAAAAATATAATACAGTTTATATCTAAATATTCTTAATGAATATTTAAAGTGATTCATACCAAGAGTGGAGTTATTACAACATGATAACAAAATTATTTTTTTAGAATAAAGTCCTAATAACAATTCTAAAAAGAATTATTTAAAAATACTAATATAATTAATATTCCGAATGAATTACTAGAATTTTAATATGCAGAATAATAATAATAAAAATACTGTAATATATAATAATAGTTATAACAAAATAAAACAATTTTAATTGTTTTGTTCAATTGTAATAAAATTAATATCCAAAAAACAATTCAATTAAAATAAATTAATTGAATTCAATTAAAAAATGAATACTCAAGTTGTAATTCTAATAGAATTATAAAAAGGTTTACATGCAGGATGAATTTCTTGGAAAGTGCAGAATGAAGACATCAAATAATAAAGAATATCCAATACATCAAGTTCAAATCAAACTCATATCCAGTCTGCAATGTATTTGAAAAGTGGAGATAAAATCAAGAAGACATGACCGTAAATACATCCTTATAGTGTGTTATCGGACATTTAGTAACTTTTTTATTGAAATAAAATTTGAAACTTGAAATAAAAAATGTCAGTGCATTTTAAAATGCATTTCAAATCAATTCGTTTTACATTCTGAATAAATAAAATGTATTAATGCAGCTTTTATGCTGCATCGTGGTTGACTGCCAGTGCAAAACAGTGATTTTAATGACCAAACCTCTCCAGCAGGTCATTTCCATGCAGGACTTGTTGCCCCCCCCTTTAATGACGTCATGTCATTACTGCGTGCCTCGTTAATAGTTAATACGTAATTATTAGCATATGTTTCCTTCTCTGTGTGGCAGGAAGGCCAGGTTTAGCAGCTTTGCCTTCATTGTGATCATAAAATGTCATAAAACGGCCCAAATAGCGAAAGTGGGCAGATGTGTTTGCGACGTATCCTTAGGCGAGGTACAGGTAGCTCTGCCTCTGGAGCTTCATTTGTTTCCATATGGCTGCTCAAGGTTAAGAGCGCGCCTTAAAGAACTGATAAACGACTCCCGGCGGGGGCCGCCACTTGGCCGTGGGACGGGGGGAGAGGGGGTCTAATTTCCTTTATCACCTCTCGGGCTGTAATCCGCTAGCTGACGGACAGCGCAAACACACACACCAGGGACGCAGGCGGGCCTGTTAGCGTTTATCTCTCTCCCTCTCTCTATCTCTCTCCCTCTTTTTTTTTCTCTCTCTCTCTCATCTCGTTCACAACCACCCCCTCCATCCGAATGCGGAACGGAACGCATGTTAAGAGGCCACTGGCTCGGATTTTCCACTTTCTTATTATCCTCACGCCTTCTCTTTTAGGAGAGGAGTAATATATATCATGGTAGGAATTCTGAAACCGCCTGCTACCCGAGGAGTAATTCAGCTCCTGCACTACCTATAGCGGTAATGCCTGCCTGGGCTGTTCCAGCTCTTCAGCTGTTTCCACATGTATAGGATTTAGTCATGCTTTGGACATGTGAAGAGGAGAGACGAGGAGTATATCTGGAGAAGGATGTTGAGGGTGGAACTGCCAGAAGAGGGGGTTTATGGATGTAGTGAGAGAGGACATGCAGAGGGTAGGTTTTGAAGGAGGAAGATGCAGAGGTCAGGAGGAAATGGAGCCGCTTGATCTGCTGTGGAGACCCCTAATGAAGAAAGAAGAAGAAGACATGATTTAGTCTGGTAGGATGAAGGCTATGGAACACTTGAGGGAAAAATTGAAACATAACTGGCCTTTAGTATGTTTGCCAGCGATGTTCTGTCAAACATGGCGGTGGTAGTGCAGGTCGTGGTAATGAAAGGGGTGAAAGTGGATTCACACACCAGTAGCCTGTTGGGATGGTTAATCCATTGTGATCTCTCCTCAAAAAGTTTTTAAGATGTCTCATCGAATTGCTCAATATTTTAGCATCGATCCACCCATCCCTGAGCTCCAGCACCAAGCTGAAGAACACAGAGACGCTAATGTCTTGGCTAATTGACTGTGCTGGTTTCATTCTCTTTCTCTTGCACTTTCTCTTGCACTTCCTTTTCAGCCTGTACTCCTGGGTCCTTCAAGTCGAAGCAGGGCGAGGGCTACTGCATGCCCTGTCCTCCGCACAGCCGTGCCACCTCCAGGGCGGCCAGCGTCTGTCCATGCCAGACCGGCTACTACCGGGCCGACAGCGACTCTCCAGACTCGGCCTGCACCAGTAAGTGACTCATTCGTGTCCTGTTTTACAAGTTCCCACCTTCTAGAATAACAATGAAGTTAAAAGAGTACAGAAATAAGACCGAACGGACTCTCGAGCTTCATTCGAAGCCGACTGAGATGTTTTGGTTTTTTTTCCAGCAGGCTGTTAGAAGGCGCACGTCCTCTGAGGGATTAACTTCATAGGCAGGTTTGCGATATGTCTTTGATTTAGCTTTGAAGCACTTTTAACATAAACCCTCAGATGAAAATAGCTTCAATGGCTCAATCAAGTGTGTCCAGACTTTTGACTGGTACCGCAGATTTATTGAAGTGCTTTGTAATGTCATGCAGGTGTTCAAGGCCGTCTGTGCATTGCTGTCTCGTTTAATATGTTTCGTTTGCCCCGTGGCACGAAATGCAGGAGCGATAAAGGTCATCTTCGTTATCAAAGCAGATGCATGTAGAGGAAGGTTCATCACAAACACTTAGCCTGAGGGATGCGGACGTAAGAGTTTTTGTCCGTGTGTGTGTTCGGCTGTGGGACATGGACTTAAAGGGTCCGTTCTCCAGATATATATCACAAATGTAGTTGATCAAAATGTGTTGACGGTGTAGCAACTGGTCAGGAACTTTTGCTATGGCATCTCCTTAGCATCTGGGAAACGATAGTAACCTCTTAGCAAGGCTATAGCAACAGCCCAAGCTACTATAGCAACCATCTTGAATCACCACCGGAAATGCTAGAGCAACTGCTTTTCAAGCATTATGGCTAAAATTGCAACCTCTTAGTGACACCAGAAATGCTTAGCAACCACCAGGGATACTTAGCAACTGCCTACAAAGCACGAGAGTCTCTACAGGTTTACATTTACGGCATTTCTTATCCAGAGCGACTTCCATGTCCTAATTACAGGGACAGTCCCCCCTGGAGACACTCAGGGTTAAGGGTCTTGCTCAGGGTCCCAGTGGTGGTAGTGCTAAAGGTGGGATTCGAACCTGGGACCTCTTGATCCATAGACAAGTTTAGCAACAGTTTAGTGACACCCTAGCAATCTGGGATACAATAGCAACACCATGGCATGTATCAGAAATACCTTAGCAACCACCTAACAATGTCCCAGCACCCTGTCTAGCAACCAGCAGTGGTGCCATCCCAGCAGCCAGGAAAACACAGGAGTGTATATCAACCACTTAGCCACACCCTAGCAAGCATTTAGCATACAATAGTGGCTTCTTAGCAACACCTGGGCAACTTTCAAATGTACTGTAGCAACCAGCAGAGACAAAAACAACTTTTAGGAAGCTTTTGAATGCCACCTAGTGACAGAATAGCAACCACCTGGAAAACTTGGGGAATTTCACTATTTCAACATGGCAGGCTTCACTGAAGTCTGATTTTTTTGGTGTTCGTTTTCATGTCCGCTCAGGTAGATTTAGAAATCAACAAGCAAGCCTGATGCAGTTAAAGCGAGTGTTAAGCCCAACAACCTCTTCTTGCCAACAACATGCGATTTTCAGTTTCTTATCCGTGTTTGCACCCGTTGAGCAGTAACCGGGTTAGCTCAGCTTGGACGCAGGAGTGGTTAACTCACTCTAAATCGTCCCAATTTTTCTGCCAGTCCAGGGGATTGAACCCCAACCCTTTGATTGCAAGCTTTCTTCTCTCACCATTAGGCCACATCCAGGTTTTGGCATTAGAGGGACACATGAAACCCAGAAGGGAGGTTTCAAAGACTCTTGGTTGAAAATGCCCAAAGTGTTGCCTCATCTAAGGTTTCTCATTTCTCTTCACCCCCCGTCTATTCTGAAAAAGCTGCCCTGATACTAGCCGTGAACAAATCGCAAGCAAGCAAACTTCAGACCCCAAACACGTCTCGGCTGATTGACTGCGTTCGCATGAACTCGTACGCGCAAATGCAATAACCTGCTTTAATATGAACTAGATTAATTACAGTTTCCCTGCGACGCCCAGTGTATTTCGCAGAGGGGCCGTGTGCTTAATATCACTGGGAGGGGGGGATTATTTTCTTTTCGCTAATCAAGCCCAAAGCTCTGAATCCACCAGGGCCTTGTTTTGACTGCAGCCTCTGCTTTTAATTACTTTGCATTATGACTCGGTGAACGAGATTCATTGGTCTGAAATCCGAGCTGACAAACGAGGGCCGTGTCCCGGCTCCCGCGTCCAATCAGGCGCTTTTGGAGCGGATATGTGCGGGTGATTAGCTAATTGAATCGATGAGGGCCGTCGAAATGAGTCGAAATAAACACCCACTTTTTTTTATCCGGCCCCTTCAGGGGATTAGATTTGATCCTGAGCAGTTTAGCACTTGGCAGCCTTGAACGTTTCGCACATCGCTCGCTCTGTTTGTGTCTGCCGGTGGGAGCGTATTGGGAGATTTGTATGCCGCATCAGAAGTGCCGAATACTCTACCGCGGAGACCTGGAGTGGATTGCGATTCGAGACTCAGGTTGAGTGGATATTGTAATCATGAGAATGTGGCACAAGTTATGTAACTCGGACCTGCTGTAATGGCTCTGCGTTGGACGGCTTAAGGGTGTTTTATAATGGGCTGGTGGCACACTGGCCTGTTACCTCGCATTACAGCATGCAATTATGTTAGACTGTATTAACCGCGGTGTAATGATATGGTTCGATATAGTGTGAGGACAGAACCACTTTATTATAAACCCTGAACTTGTTTTTCCTGCAATAGCATCTGATCAGTCTATTGATGAGGTTGAAGGGGGCTGATAATTATGCAAATGGGCTACACAGGACACAGGACCTACAGCCCAGTCTTGCACCAGCCCTCATTTCTTTATATATTATTAGGGATTCACCTTGATGAAAATACCGTTTAATGTCTGTCAAACTGTCTCTTCTTTGTCATACTGAGATTAAATGAAAGAAATGGGAACAAAAGGCTGCAAAGTCTATAAAGATGCAAGGTTCCAGATAAAGCGGTTCCACTCAGCGTTGAGCATCAGCAGTAAACGAGTCATCTGATCATCTGGAATCATCTGCTCCTCTGCTTCATGTCTTAAGTTAGACGCTTTGTTCTGCTTGAAGGTTCAGACGTAGATCACTGTGTGGATTAACCAACACAGAACTATCAAACTGCTCAGGTACAGAGACTGGACTGAAAATGAGAGACAACAACACTGTCCTTCAGGAAGATCTGGAGAACTGTTCCTCTACAAGACATGAAACATACAAGAAAGTCTGGATCTTTGGAAGCAACATAAAGAAATGAGGGGCTCAACAGTTTTGCACTTTGCAAATTGTGTATATAGTGGAGCTTTAAAGTTGACTAGACTATTTTTGGTTTCAGGTGGTCTAAGGTGGTCTTTGTTGGGCATCAGGAATCGAACCCACAACCTTCTTATCCCGGGACTTAGGACCCTAAACACTAGGGCACTGCGGTCCCACAGATCGGTTTAAAAAGCAGTTACAAATAACAGTAAAAAGATGGATTTTGTTGTGTTATAGTGCTAAATAACACTTAATGAGAGTAAAAATGGTACTTTAGGAGTACAAGCTTTAGGAGAAATGGCAGAAAAAGCTTTTTTTTTTTTCAAAATACCCATGTTTGGTACTAGTGGTCGGACATTGTGGTTGATCTTGTGAGATGTTGGCTTTTTGCCAGCTTGTTTGACTTTACTTTCTGCATAGCAACAGCATCAAGCTGAATCTTTTTCCATAGATACGAAAAGTCAGATTTTGTGGCCAAAAGTCTGAGCCCCACTCTTGTATAATACAAAGATTTGAGGCATGAGGTGACGGCAGAAGGTTCTTATTCTGAAGTTATGGTGTTTTTAATACGACTGTAGTATAACCGTACATAATCCTCTCGTCCTCTCTGCAGCCATTCCTTCATCCCCGTTGAACGTCATCTCCAGCGTGAATGAAACCTCCGTGTCTCTGGAGTGGGCGGAGCCTCGAGACTCTGGCGGCCGGGCTGATGTGGTTTACAATGTGGTGTGTAAGAAGTGCCAGCACAGCGGCGGGTCCTGCGTGCGCTGCGACGACAATGTGAACGTCTCGCCGCGGCGGCTGGGCCTGGCTGAGAGGCAGGCGGCCGTCAGGAACCTGCAAGCACACACCCGCTACAGCTTCGAGATCCAGGCCGTCAACGGAGTCTCCGCTAAGAGCCCTTTGACGCCACATTACACCACTGTCAACATCACCACCAACCAAGCAGGTGAACAGTCTGGTGTTCTGGTGCGATACACTGGATCTGTGATTGCTTTCTTGTGCTGCATTTCACAATGACAAGAATAGTCACTTTCACTTTTCTTTCATTATTCATCAAAGTGTTCCAATACTTTTGGAGAGGACAGTATATTACAGCTGTCGGAAAACGGATAAAACATCCGACCATTCATCAATCAGGTTCTTAATGTGCTTTAAAAGCCTGTAGACAAGTAGTAGTAATGTTCTTACAGAGCTACACAGATCCTCAAAAACCATCATAGGAACCCTGCTCGCTTTGGAAAGAATCGCAGCTACACTTTCACTTTTCTTACAAGAACGCAAGACATTTTTAAAATGAGGTTTTGAAGTCACTGAGGTGGAAAAACCGATAAAGGCTGAAAAGCCATGCAGATGAAAATGTGTTTGTTCACAAATGACAGCGAAGGCAAAGTAGACCTTTTTTGTCAGTTTAGTTTCAATGCATAGATTTTAAGGACCAAGTGAGAGTTATGCTTTCAGATATTTGCAGATGTAAAACCTCTTATCTCACATAAGCGGCAATGACATATCGGCTCTGTTCTCCAATAATTGGATGCAAAGTTTCAAAGTCTTGGTTGGCTGAACGCGACTGAATGGTAAAACTGCAGAAATCTTATATTTTTTACCAACTACACCTCTGACTGTTTTTCGATTGAACTGTTTCTCTCGTAGCCCCTTCGGCCGTACCCACTGTGCACCTGATGCGGGCCACAGCCAGCACCCTGAGCCTGTCCTGGCTGCCCCCAGAGCGGCCCAACGGAGTGATCCTGGATTATGAGATCAAGTACCAGGAGCGGGTAAGAAACGACAGGAAACCGAAGCCCCCTCTGGAGGGGCCTTGAACCAGGGCCAGGTGACATCACAGCGGTCTGCCAGAACGGGTTTAGGCTGGACTCAGCTCAAAGTGGCCCCGGCTTCCCTTCAAGGCTGGGACAATGGGGGAACAGATGGCTCTTGGTCACAAGTGAATGCTTAACGCCGAAAGTGGCCGATAATTCCACCGGAGGGTTTGGTCGGAATCACGGACTTTAGTCCAAGCGCTTTCCGCCAAGGCACTTTCACACAGACGCTGCGGGCCATTAGTTAGAAATAGATTTGGCTTATTTTGACAAGACGTTTCTCATTGTGTGTGTGTGTGTGTGTGTGTGTGTTACAGGGAGAATCCTTCTCTCATACAGTCACTGCCCAGTCCAGCTCAGCCAGGGTGGAGGGTTTGAAGGCGGGTAAGGTGTACACAGTCCAGGTCCGGGCCCGCACGGTGGCCGGCTACGGCACTTACAGTAACCCGGTGGAGTTCAGCACCAACCTGCATGGTATGAATGTGTATTTGCCATCGCTTCATGAAATTCAAATGTAATCACGCCTGATTTTTGTACTGAAGCTTCGAAATATGAGAGGCAGAGGTTTTTATTATTTCGTCAGTCCAGCTGCATTAAAGAAGAGGGGGATTCTGGGAGCGTGGGGTTTATTAGTGGACTGATGTGCTCCTTTGTGTCGGCCATGTGTCCTGTCAGACGATCCAGAGCGGTCGGTGCAGGACCAGCTGCCCCTCATCGTCGGCTCGGCCCTGGCTGGCTTCGTGGTCATCGTCGCCATGGTGGTCATCGCTGTGGTCTGTCTCAGGTGAGAGCGAAGAAGTCTCTTCTGCTATTCTTAAACTCACATAAAGAAAGTTCCAAGCAGTGCAGCTGAGGCCAGCCGTTACCGCGGTTTTATCACGTTTCATTGGGCATTAAGCATTTTTTCATACACGCTGGGACTAATTCTCGAATTCCCTCTTACTCCCTAGATGGCGAGCTATGAATAGAAATTAAAACACTGGCTCAAACAGAGTGTCTAACGAGGGCCGTTTGGGATTCAGCCTCTCCCTACTTGACAAATTTATGATTTTCCAGCAGAAGTCAGTGTTTCATATCCGGCTGCATGGGAGACATTAGGGACTTACCCCTGGTTTACTCCCGATTAAGGCATATCTAAATTAAGACACTTGAAGCTTGAGGGACATCCTTTACTCTTTGGATTGTAGCTTTTCAGTGAATTTTAAGGAAATTAATAGAAACTTTTAGAAAAGTGTTTTCACTACTGCTGGTTATTCGAGGCTTTACGCTTCACACGTATTTAATATCCACCAAGTATTTCTTTCTCTCCAGCATCATTCAAAGCTTCAGGCAAAGTGTGAAGCCACAACTAAATCAATGAAACATTATTATTACAATTATTATTGTTATTAATACCATCAAGTTACAGTGCTGCTTGTGCTGGACAGGTTTACTCAAAATCATTTCAAAAGTCATTTTAACCACAGTAAGAAACACCTTGAAGGGTTAAGGGAGGAGCCTTTTAGCCTGTTAGCTATAAGATCAGCCTGAAAATTTGTCGATGAGGTCCTATAACAAGTATCTTACGAAGGTTTTGGACCAAAATCATTGTCCAGCATATCCAGGATCTTCAAAAAACATAATTATTACATAATAACAGGAAGTGCACAAAGACGTTTCCTTACGATAGGAATCCAATAAAGCTGTTGATCTCGCTTATATTTTTAACATTAACATAACATTCAAACCCGCAAAGAAGACAAACTCAATATCTAATTGGGAAAATAGCGGTGTTTTCACATTTGCAGGCAAAACACCATTAACCTCGAACTCCGCCGGTTCGAAATGTTCTTCGTTTCTCAGACGCACAATGGTTTCTTTTTGATGGCAGAGCTTTGAGAAAGGACGCTGATTTAGTGCCTCATAGGGGAGACTGTAGACCGTCATTGTGTCTGCGCTGGGCCATCTTCTCTGTCATGCCAAATCCTTCTCTTTTCTTCTTTCTCATTCATGCGTTCTGTTTTGTGGTCCCGGTGTTTGTGTGTGAGCGTGAGAGGCGTTCTTCTCCGCCGGCCATTTAAATTGGAGATGAGATGCTAATTAGCAGCAGGCGTCATTGTCAGCTTGGGACAGGAGACAGAAGGGGGAGTGTGTTGGGGGGGGTGGCATGGACAGTGCATTCCAAAAGGCCCCTCCGCTGCCCGTCCCTGTCCAAAGCCTCTACTTATGCAGGCGAGACAAAAGGACCCTAAAAGATGATTTAGCCTTTAAAATCGCCCGACATGAGACGGTCCACGACACCAGCATTAACACCAAGCAGACACGGCATGTGTGTTCCGTCTGTCCCGGCTTCTCCCACCCGGACGCCGGGTCCGGGACATGTGAGCTCCTTACATGCGTGTTCTCCACGTAGCAATATGACAGTGGGCTGAAAAGCGAAAGGGAGGAAACTAGCGTTAATTGGTGTACATTTGATCAGGTACACTTCGGATGCTCATAGAAGGCTCTTTCCTCTTTTTAGGACATTTCAAATTTATGTAATAACCATCTGTGCTTGCTCTGCCAGCAACACCTCCTTATAAGCCTGAATGAATTGACGAGGACATGCATGTCCTCGTAGACAAAAGCGTGGCACTTTTTCATGTGTACAGTCAATACAAATGGCTTTAATTCAATTTAACAGGAGAAAGACAACAACATAAAGGGGGTCTAAACGATGCATACTGTACGCTGGTGCTTTCATCAGAAGATGGCCAGCTCTATCCCAGTAATGCTGGAGCTCTGCCTCCCACCCTTCCAGCCCGCCAGCATTGTGTGATGGGCCTCGCTAGTGGGCGGAATTGGAATTGACTACAATTGGAGGGAAGAAACGGATTTTAAAAAGCAGCCCAGAATGTCGTTCGTTAAGAAACTAATATTTCAACAAGATCTGGAGATAAAGCAGCATTGCTCCTTTCCAGCACCCTAAACGAGGACGGTCACCACCTGTAGTTTTCAGTCCTGCTGACTGCAGCCCTGCGAGGAGTGAACGTTGTGCATGTGCTTGCGCTGAGGATGTGCTTTGGTTTACTTTTAGGAGGCAGCGCACGGGCTCGGAGCTGGAGTACACCGAGAAACTGCAGCAGTACGGTGAGTCTTGACCCATAAGAACGTCTGATTTACAGTCACATGGATGTAGGTGGTAGCTTTTTAGGAGAAGGGACTCCGATTTCAGTGTAAATATTAGGAGAAACATTGAGAGAAACACATTACATTGGGACTGTATGTCTACAAAGGGATAAGGACAATATGTCTAAGACACAAATGTAATTAAAAGAAATAATATAATCACCTTAGAAAATACTGGACAAATACCTCCCTTTATTTAAAAAAATAATAATAATTATAGCTTGAGTTCTATACTTATTGACACATTCAAGTATAAGTCGTTTGTATTTCGTTATCTTCATTTTTCTAATTATTTTTCAGTTTTATTCCTTTTTTGGAAATACAACCTACTCTGTTCGGTAAATCTTATAACGAGCCGTGCAAATTGTTCCAGACTGCTTGGATTATCTGATCAATGGGGCAGTGGTGGCCTAGTGGCGAATACCAAACCAGTAGGTTACCCTGAGGTACCCTTGAGCAAGGTGCTGTCCCCGTCACTGTCCCCCGGGTGCTTTAAATAGCCGCCCCCTGCTGCACGGTTTGTGTGGGTTGAATTTTGTTGTGTCTCACTGGGCCGTGTTTCACAACGAGGGGAATAGTCAATTTCACTTCGCTTTCGCTTCACTTGCTTCACTTTCACTCAACTGTTATTGTAGCTTTAAAAACCTTATATTTATGATTTTCTTATCCGTTTTGGATAAAACGGACCATTTCTGATGCATAGCTTATCAGTTACATATGGACAGATTCTGTTTTCGGAGGAATTCCCAGACGCTTAGTAGAAGACATGCCAGATGGACAAGACGCGTTAAGCCTTCTGCTTGCCTTGCAGTGTCTCCAGGCGTGAAAGTGTACATCGACCCCTTCACTTACGAAGACCCCAACGAGGCCGTTCACGAATTTGCCCGCGAGATCGACATTTCCTGCGTGAAGATCGAGGAAGTCATCGGAGCAGGTGAGCCGAGCCATTTCACGCTGGAGAGAGCGCTCAGCCAGGCCGAAGCCTGCAGCCGTCAAAGAGAAACAACAACGTCTAATCTGAGAGTACCGTGATAGCCGGTGTTTGTAGCTTGAGCTGTGCCACCAGAGAACAGCGGAGCATCTAATGTCCATCTGGGGCTCTCAAAGGTCGCCCGTGTGGACGAATCAGCACCGTATAAGGTGTTTTTTATTAAAGATTTGAAATTCTAACTATGTAATGCGTAACACCTCGTCTTATAGCCCTCCATGAATTATTTAACCAAAGGTTTGGGCACTCCCGGTCATACGACATGCTTAGTTCTCCAAAGTCTACACCCTCTACAAAGATCCTCTCAGCACTGTCACCTCACAGTGAAAAGGTTCTTGGTTTGATTCCCAGCCCGGGCAGCCTGGGTCCTCTCGGTGGATTGAGGCAGTTCGGGTGAATTTGAGATCTCCCCTGTGATGGACTGGTGACCTTTCCAGGGTTTTTCTCCACTTTTCACCCCATGAGTGCTGGGATAGGCTCCAAAACCCCCTGGCGTTTCTCAACTACGCTGGCAGTGCTGGATGCTGGAGCCTGTCCCAGTGAAAGGTGGATAAACACCCAGGGAAGGTCGTCAGTCTGTTGCAGAAAAGCTCGATTATTATCAGGCTTTTGTACTTGAAGTAAATCTTTGGTGTCTCCGCAGGAAGCCCCAGATGGTCCCCGAGTTTTCTTCTGTCCCTAAATGTTGGGTTGAAGCAAAATGTAGCTTGTATTTGAACTAACTGACAGCATGCTGCTCGCTTTCTTCATCTTTCTCTCTTTCTTTTATGCCTGTGCTTGTTCATTCCTCCCTTCTGCCTCTTTTCCATCCCTTCAATCCATTCTTTTTCCCTCATTTTTCCTTTAGGACCCAACCCTAGATCTCCCACTCCCCTTAAACTCCTATCTCCTCCCTCCCCTTTGCCTGGACCTGAAATCCTCATCACCCATTCTTTGTCTCCATCCATCCCCTGCCTGTACAACCCTTGACCGCTGCCACTATTCCATTGCTTTCCTCAATATTTTACCACCCTCCTCCACAGACAACACGTATCTTCGTCAGTTTTTGGCCCTCAGCTCAAATCGGTATTCCCCTCCCCCTTCCTCAAAACCCGTCCCTCACTCTCCTCCTCCACTCCCCTCCTCCCTCTCTCCGTCCCCCTGCTCCCTCCCCCTCTCCAGGAGAGTTCGGAGAGGTGTGTCGCGGCAGGCTGAAGCAGCCGGGAAGGAAGGAAGTGACCGTGGCCATCAAGACACTGAAAGCAGGTTATACAGAGCGGCAGAGGCGTGACTTCCTGGCCGAGGCCAGCATCATGGGCCAGTTCGACCACCCCAACGTCATTCACCTGGAAGGGGTGTTGACCAGGAGCTGTCCGGTGTTGATTGTCACTGAGTTCATGGAGAATGGAGCTTTGGATTCCTTCCTCAGGGTGAGTTTGAGGTAACATCCCTCCCCAGAGTGTTGGCTTCCTAAACTTCATTAGATCTTTCAGCATCTATGATGTAAACAGGACAGATGTTCTCCGGTCAGAACAGCATCTCACTTTTTCCAACTGAATTCAAGGAACATTTGTAGGTTGTCTTGAATCTGATTCTAATGGGATCTCTGGATATGAGACCAGTCAGATTGGACTTCTTTTCCCTTTTTTTCCATTCAGCAGTTGTTCCATTCAGGAGAAACATGTTTCAGCTTCACCAGATATTTAGATTTTGCATGATGGCTCTGCTCATGATGTTCATCAAGATCTAAGCTCCTAAACTGATTTCCTTCATTTTACTCCTTCCATGTAAGCATGTGTTTGGTTACTATGGCAAAGAGGGTTTACAAGGAAATACAGCTGCACTCTGGCCATACAAGACGGATTTGTGATTTTGTGAAAATCAGATGTTAGTAATCTCGATAGTAATCTCAGTGTGGGGAAAGTGAAAGTGACAACCCTTGTCATTGCGAGGTCACGGCACAGCACACATGAACCACAACGAAATTGGACCTCTGCATTTAACCCATGCACACTCAAACCCATGCAGCAGTGGGCAGCTATTGAAAGCGCCCGGGGAGCAGTGATGGGGACGGTACCTTGCTCAAGGGTACCTCAGGGCAACCTATTGGGAAGGGGTTTGAACCCCCGATCCTCCGATCAGGCGGCTAACGCCCTAACCGCTAGGCCACCACTGCCCCTGAAAGCCTAAGCATTGTCCCTGTTGCAAGTCCAAGGGAGCAGAGCTCGGTCTCTGTAGATGGGCACCATCTTTTTGATCATTCGATTACCTTTTTTATGTGACCCACAGTATTTCTGACCTCAGTCTGAATCAGGGAGCTTGTTCAAAGAAAATACTCCCTGAAATGTATAAGCAGTGTCATTTATGGCTCATCAGGATAATATTGCAAACATAGGGTTTAGAAATTATTTTGCTATTAAAATTATAAGCCAAATTTCAGGCCCATGCTTTTACTGATGGGCCACGTTTGAGCGAGCAGAACTGATTTTTTGTCAAACCATTAAGCATCCTTGCAGGAATCAGCTCATGAACGCCTTCTTTTATGCATTAGACCGTTCCTCAAACTTGGTGAATGCTCAAGTTGCTGTTTTTACTCACAGATGGGAGAAATTGCTTACCCGTCCTCCTCCTGCCAAGCGTGAGCCACGGCGTTTGGGATTTTTCGAGAAGTAACCTTGCTTCACCTCGCACCAGAGTTCTCTTCAGCCTCTGGCTTCCCTGAAGATAAGCAGTCATCGTGGAAACACACTCGGCAGCACCCCGGCTCACCTCTGTGCCGAATTGCTGTTCTTAAATGAAGCTGTACCCGCTATGACCCTTTATTCAACGCTGCCTCTTTGTGTAAGACTGCGAGCGAGGACAGTATGGCATCCCTCGCATCCTGCATGAGTCAGCCTCCGGGTCTCTCTGTCCCTCAAGTCATCTCCTAACAGAACAACCTGTACCTTCAATCTCAATACAATGGACACGTCTCCAAGTGCCCACAAAACTCCCATGGCAACACAGTGGGAAAAACAACCTTGGCGGACCTTGCTTAGTCTCTTGCAACTGCGACACGTGCGAGTGGTTAATGATCTGATGATTTTCCCGCTGCTGCAAGGCTTAGCATGAGCCATGTGGTATTTGGAATGGATGGGATTGAGAATAAGCTCTTCTTCTTTCCTAGGACGTCACATGGTAGAGTGCATTTGTTGTCTCTACATCGTAAAGCAAAGCGCTGTTTGAGCGGCGAGGTTTCGACACCTTGTGAAAAAGGATGTCGCTACATTATGCATGCAGGGATTATCGGCAAAAAGTATTCTGCCCAGGAGCTTAGATGGCGTAGATGAGCGAGGTTGATGTCGTGATGTTGCCACTCCATTATCTTAAAGCAGATTACACAGTGCAACAAGGGCAGTCAGGCAAAACCGTCGGCCTGATTAGTCTGTTTTAGACTAGCGTATCTGGGAATGTCGCTCAAGCTTTGTTTTTTCCCGTTCCAGCTGAACGACGGCAGGTTCACGGTTACCCAGCTTGTCGGGATGCTGAGAGGCATCGCTGCCGGCATGAAGTACCTCTCCGACATGAACTACGTCCACCGGGACCTGGCTGCCCGCAACGTGCTCGTCAACAGCAACCTGGTCTGCAAGGTCTCCGACTTCGGCCTGTCCCGCTTCTTAGACGATAACTCGTCGGACCCCACCTACACCAGTTCCCTGGTGAGTTGACCTTGGCAGTAAGGCTAGCTAGCATGTGTGCTGTTTTTTGCCTTTTACTGTGGTTCAAACAGCGCCCAGGTTGGTTGAACTCCTACAGAGGAAGTCCATTGATTTTTCAATCTGCATAATTAAATGAGAGTGAGTCGTTCACAGTTTTGGGGAACGGAAGCAGACATTCAAAGAGTTTAAAGCTTCTTCAGCACCCTCAAAGAACTTTCCAGATGAAATCCCTATCAATATGCTGCTTGATGTTGTAGATGTTCTTTTGCGGTGCTTTATAGAAGCTTTTGGCCTAGAACATAGATTTTAAAGTATATGCTGGGTGGAGGGATACATGTTGGGTGTAGGGAGGTAAAGTAGAACCAGAAGAACCTTTTTTGTGCAGATGTTTTTCAAGTCACTTTATAAGAGACATGTGTATGTTCTTTGGTTGTTTTTAAGAAGACAGAATGTTGTATCTGTGTTGAAGATGTCTGGTTCCATTTACCACTACTGTGAAGAAATCTGAACCATTTCAAACAAAACCCACTATTAGTTCCATCTCAACCAAAGCCAAACTCATTTTGCAGAAATTCTGGATGGAAAAAAATGAAATATTAAATATGATGGTGTTGAATTACGAAGATCTGAGTTTGAAGAATCTTCAGCTTGGTTGAAGAACTTCCATATAATGGAAAGTTCCTAAGAAGCGGAGAACCTGGAGCATCTTTAGCCTCAAACTGTGGATCGTTGGGTCACCAGAACTTCTTGGTGTTGCTCGAAGATCCGTTAGTAACATGTTGTGATCAGGTTCTCTAGAAACATTCCACATTTGTGTTCTTTCTCCAGTTGCACTTGCAACAGCAGAGAAAATGGGGTTGCACGCATGTTGGTCGTGATTTAGGATTTACCGCTCCTACCACGACTAATGAAACATGGCTTTTATGCAATACTACCGGCGTGTACCTGCATATGCCAGGAGCAAAGGTGCCAGAGGGAGAAGTATTATGTCTTTTTCCGTGTAGAACATCTAGTTTAAACAGGAATTAAACATGCCCACGAAAACCTACTTTGCCTTCCATAGAGAGCTATTACATGTGGAAAAACCATTAGGCTGCCTTTTCAGCTATCTTTCACTATAGAATTAGAGAGTGAGGATTGTGTTAGCGACTGCATTTGGAAATACATTTTGGCTGCCGTGGGGAAACATTTTCATTCAGGCTTTTAGCAAGATAGCTAGATCCTATCATTCCCTGGTTTTGCGTAGTACCTCTAATGCTCTGAGTAGAGCTGCGCCATTAATAGTGTTTTTATTTGTCGTCTCCACAAAGGCCTTGTAAAGAGTTGCAATGATTTAAAATGACCTCATACGTGTGATGTGAATTAATATTGGTCCCAAGAGCCAGGCTTAAACATCGCTCCGCAGAGTGAGTGGCTTCTTCAGCTTCTTCAGGAGCCATTTAGGATCCGTAACATGAAAACCACCTGCCTAATATTGCCCCCACATGCCCACAGTGCCGATGAAGGTGTGGTTTTGTGCACCAAGGCATTAGCAGCAGATTCAACAGTCCTGTTAGATGCCAAGTGGGGCCTCCATGGACTAGTTTGTCCCACAGATGCTCGATCGGCGAAGAAGTGCTACTAAAAGGCTCATCGGTACATGTGTGGAATCAAGGCTGTCCCATCTGGTCCGATCCTACAGAAGAGCTGTCGAAAGGTTATGCTGGTTCTGAAAGCTGTCAGAACACACTGTGAAGCACAGCTTGCTGCGTATTCGGCTACAGACTTGCATGAAGCAAGAGAAGAAGATGGTGGCCTGATCTCATGAACACGGTCATGAGAGTGCGTCTGTTATTTTTTGCAGTGACCTAGTGTTTAGGGATTAGGCTCCATGATAAATAGTCACTTTCACTTCACTTAGGGGAAGCGGTGACCTAGTGGTTAAGGAGTAGACCCCCGGATCAGAAGATCGGAAGTACCTAAGGTACTCTTGACCAAGGTACCATCACCCTGACTGCTCCTTAACCACTTTCAATAGTTGCCCCCTGCTGCATGTGTGTGTATGTGTAAAATGCAGAGGCAGTGGCGGCCTGGTGGTTAGGGAATTGGCTCAGAAGATTGTTGGTTTGAATCCCAGATCGGTAGGTTGCCCTGAGGTACCCTTGAGCAAGGTACCATCCCCATCACTGCTCCCCGGGTACTTTAAATAGCTGCAACTTGCTGCACGTGTGTTGAATTTTGTTATGGCTCACTGTGTGTGGAGTTACCACTTGGCTTCTTGCCACTTTCACTTTCACTTCAATATGGCGCTCCTGGAAGAAGACAAGCCGGCTCAGGCACTGCGATGCTCTGGAAAAGGATCTGTTGGGATCATTCATATTCATGCCGTTGTTACATTGACACGTCTTGGTGTCAGTTACCACGAGAAGGTCTTGTGAAGTTCACGCGTCGATGGATCAAAGCTGTTTTGGCGTCCCGTGTGGGACAGACACTGTCAGTTGATTTTAATGATGCCTAATGGATTGTTTCTTTCCTTCTTTTCTGTTTCTTGCTTCCTGCTTAAAGGTGGGGTTCATTAAACATCTGCTTAGATCTCTGTGCAGCAAGCTGAATAAACTGTCCTGTAGCCTCGGCTTCCACGTTATATCGTAAACACGAAATTTGTGCTTCATGTCTTCCTTTGCCACCTTTTAAGGAGCATGCTTATTTGTGAGCTTTTTTTTGTAATAAAGATAGCTAGTTCAAACTAAGGGCAGAGGGAGCTAGCATTCTGCCACTTTGCTGCAGCTCGTGTCTTCAGCTGAAATCAATGAACACACTGAGAAAACCCTGGGGAGGGAAGCCCATGAGAAAGTGCTCAGTCTCTGCTCTAATTAGGCATCTGCGGACTGCTGGTTGGTTTGAAGTTGGTGCCTGAGTCAAATGCTTTATATGTGGTGTGTGGGTGTATGTGTGCAACTCTCTCTCTCTCTCTCTCTCTCTTTCTCTCTCTCTCTGTCTGTCTGTCTCACACCCTCCCTGTCTCTCTTCACACAGGGTGGAAAAATCCCTATCCGCTGGACTGCCCCCGAAGCTATCGCCTTCCGTAAGTTCACCTCCGCCAGCGATGTGTGGAGCTACGGCATCGTTATGTGGGAGGTGATGTCGTTCGGAGAGCGGCCCTACTGGGATATGAGCAACCAAGATGTAAGCTCTTTCTCTCCCTAGCAAGCAATGCTTGCACTCCTTCATGCACATATTAGCTCAGTTTTGACAGATCTACAGTGTAGGCAAGGGTGTCTTACCACTCCTTACAAGTTCTTACAAATGCGGGACATCCAGGCTTTGGAAACACATATCAGTGTCACTCCACGGCTACTGTGAAAGAAGGCTTTGTGCTGCAAAGCGCTATCTCTCTTGTATCAGCCGAAAATGCCAACGTGGCTACCAGGAGAGGCGAATCTCCAGGGACCCGGTCAGGACGGTCTAATTTCCATAGCACTAACTGGCTCTCAACCGTGGCATTTCTCGGCCACGCGATCCTTCAGAGCTCGCCGTCCAATGTAGTCATTAGTGTCGGCAAACAGAACCCGGAGGAAACCAGAGTTCCTGGAGGAAAGGCACACAGACACGGGGAGAACGTCTCCATTCCACATAGAAAGGACCTGGACTGCCCCACGTGGGAATGGAACCCGGACCGTCTCGGAAGAAGCACACTAAATACTAATTCCGTTTTGTCAGCTAAACTCCCAGCCTTTACACAAATGTCCCACTCAGGAACCTGATTCCTATTACATGCCTTAAATTTTGCGGTCGTGCCAGGATGCCAGATCTTAGCAGCAAGATCCACAACACCCTGTGCTTGGCAAGGAAGTTTGTATGGAATTTGTTTGGCCATTAATAATTTAATGAGCATGAAAGTTTAGTTTTTTTATTTAACAGGTGAGGCTAATAGTTCTCAGCACTGCACGGTGCAGAAACAGAACGTCATTAAACATTAAGCCAAATGAAAGCACATGTGATGCTGGTGATAAATTCGATTCTGCTTTTGGGGCAACGTTGGCCTAATGTTTAGGGACTAGGCCCCAGGCTCGGAAGGCTATGGGTCATACCGTCCCTTTCACTGCTCCCCGGGCGCTTAAATAGCTGCCCCCTTCTGCACATGTGCGTTTATATTTGGGTGAAATGCATTTCATTTTGTTGTGGTTCACTGTGTGCTTTTATTTTCAACTTTTATCATGATGTTATAATTCTGTCGTCACCAGCAGCACTCCGAAACGATAAACCGTGACTTCTCGTTTCTCCTCGCCCCAGGTGATGAACGCAGTGGAGCAGGACTACAGGCTGCCCCCGCCGATGGACTGCCCAGCCGTGCTCCACCAGCTGATGCTGGAGTGTTGGGTGAAGGAGCGTAACGCCCGGCCTCGCTTCGCACAAATTGTCAGCACGCTGGACAAACTCCTGCGCAACGCCGCCAGCCTCAAAGTGCTGACCTCTGCACACTCAGGGTGAGCCAGTCAGACGCACTTGTGTGTATTGCTTCTGCACCTGGATCTAGTTTCTTTTCTGGCCACAGGGCTGAGTGAAAAGACTGACCTCAAGCTTTATGACTAAGGCTTTATGTAACATAACATATAATGATTTGAAGGCCAGCATGTACTTGCACACTAACTGTGAAAATTTTTTAGCATCGTGCCAGGAGCCGGAGAACGTTCTTAAGAAAACACTTCCAAAGGATCTTTAGACAAAAACTCATGAGACGTCACGCATTTACAACTTAGATTAAAGGACATATTTTAACACCTAAGGGTCATTTTCTCGGTTTTCTGTATATATAGGGCATATTTGAAAATGGGAGCAAGTTTTGAATTATTGCTACAAATGAAAAGGTTCTTTGAGGGCTTTTAATGTATGTAATGTATCTGCCCACTACATACTGGCGCAGACTCTTCCATCAGGACATCGTCAGCACTGATTGGTTCAGGGCTGGCCTGTGATTCCTCAGAGTCACTTGAAGCATCACCTCATCTTTTCAAACAGTTTGGCTCCGTTTCTCCAGTTAAAAGGCCTTAAAACCTTCCCTGAGGTCTGTTTTGTGCTCTGAATTATTGTTTTCTTTTTAATTTTGCACAATGACTGAGGTGTTGTCTCAATGCCAGCTTGGTTGAGTCTGTCAGCCTGTAGATCAATGTCTTGGTCAGTCAGGATTGGTTACCACAGGGATTCCCAATGACTTGATGATGTTTTTGTGTAATCCATGCTGGGAGAACACTGAAGAACAAAAGCATGAAATCAATATAAAATTACATTTTTTCAAATCAAAGAGGAATCAGAGAAAATCACACATCATTACTTAAGTGCAGATACTTAAAAAGCAGCTAGAAGTACCATTTCAACTTCTTAAGTCAAGTGAGAAATGCTTACTGAGAGCATAAAGTAAAAAGTACAGGATTGTACTAAGAGTGTTAAGTAAAAAGTACAGGTATGTACTGAAAGTGTAAAGTAAAAAGTACAGGAATGTACTGAGAGTGTAAAGTAAAAAGAACAGGAATGTACTGAGAGTATAAAATAAGTACAGGAATGTACTGAAAGTGTAAAATAAAAGTACAAGAATATACTGAGAGTGTAAAGTAAAATGTACAGGAATGTACTGAGAGTATAATGTAAAAAGTACAGGAATGTACTGAGATTGTAAAGTAAAATTTATAGGAATGTACTGAGAGTGTAATGTAAAAAGTACAGGAATGTACTGAGATTGTAAAGTAAAATTTATAGGAATGTACTGAGAGTGTAAAGTAAAAGTACAGGAATGTACTGAAAGCGTAAAATAAAAAGAACAGGAATGTACTGAGATTGTAAAGTAAAAAGTACAGGAATGTACTCAGAGGACATCACATTCAACACACGCCTTTTCTCCATCGTCCACTCTACATTTCTTCTCTCATGCATCTCCTTCTGTCTGTCCTGCACCGATGGACACAGAGGGACCTTCTTTTCTGTGTAGGTGATGGAAATAAAGGAGGAATCTCTTTAAATACATTCAAAGTAAAGTAGAATTGAAAAAGATATCATATTCTGAAAATAAAAAGATACTTGTGTGTACATTTTAAATAACATTTTTATGAAAGCATTTTCACTCCTTCTTCTGGTTCTAACACTGGTTCTACAGAACTGCACAACATCATCTGATTCTCAAGCCTCTTTAAGTAAAAATAGCATCCAGCTCGGTGTGCAGAGGCCTTAAACGGCCCAAACATCCGAGCGAATCTTTGCTCTGATCTAAGTTTGAGCGATAAGCTATCAGCCCTGCGACTACACTAATCCTCATATGCAGCTGAGTGCCTCTTGCCTGACCTGTATCATTTTGCAATAAGCAATTTTCCCTGCATAAATCTTTCAGGGGCCAGCGGGAAAAAAACACACACGTAATCACACACATGATCCGTGACAATGTGGAGTTTGGCCGCGATGCAGAAACGAGCACGCTAACCTCTGCCTAACCTTGTGTTTTTCTCAAAACGGAAACGACAGCAGGCCCGAGGGTTCGAGATCACGCACCATGCTGTTTTTTTTTTTTTTTTCCCCCCACTGGGCAGTGGTGCTGCGCTGGCGGGTGGGATGGCGACTGACCATAGCTGGGGTGATGGAGGGAGCCTAATAAGGGAGACGGAGGAGAAGCTAAGAGAGAGCAAGGCTTTAATTAGCTCGCTAATGAGCTTTTTAATGCGCCCGTCTGAAAGGGGCCACCAAGCGCGAGGCGGCACACGCATGGAGGACCGTGTGTGTGTGTGTGTTTGTGTGTGGAGTGTGGGAGACACTCTGGCATGGAGGTGCATGCTGATGGCCTGCCTGTGATTCATTTATGCTCGCATTTGTATGCAAGGCCCATCCTTTGCTACTCCGTTGACGTGCCGTGATCTAATCGCCGCAGCCTGCCGCTGCATATGTCTGCTTGGTGTGTGTGAGTTTGCCGTCAAGTGGACGTTTGTGCTCGCGGCTCCTTTCAAGTGTGAGTTGATCGAAAATCAAAGTCTTGAGCCACCCGTCATTTTGCTTCTTATATTCTGACTTATTGTAGAGGAGCAGTTCTCCAGATCTTCCTGAAGGACAGTATTGTTGTCTCTCATTTTCAGTCCAGTCTCTGTACCTGAGCAGTTCTCCAGATCTTCCTAAAGGACAGTGTTGTTGTCTCTCATTTTCACCACAGTCTTTGTGCCTGAGCAGTTTGATAGTTTTTTGCCACAAGCATCTAAACTTAAGAGATGAAGCGGTGAAGAAGCAGGTGCAGATGATCAGGTGGTTCTGCTGCTGTTGGTGGAGCACTAAAACATTTGTTCCCAACATTTGTTTTATTAAATCTACTCAGAATAACAGAGATGAGACAATCCAATATTATTTGCTCCTATAAGGTGATTGCTTGCGAAATAGAAAGAAATGAGGGGCTCAAGACTTTTGCTCAGCAGCCTTTTCTGCTCTTATAGTTATTAATAAAACGTCGTTTATGACTTCTGAATGGTAGCGGCATTGGGCAGTGACTGAATCTCTCTCTCTTTCTGTCCCACTGTCTCTCCAGGGACCTATATCGTGTTGGCGGGACCCTCCCTGGCCACCAGAGGAAGAGTTTAGGCAGCGTCCAGGACATGAGGCAGATGAGCCAAACCCTCCCCATCCGTGTCTGACCAACCAAGAAAAACCACCTGCTAAAAGCTCAACGGCTAGAGGAGCCTCCAAAGAACCATAACACCACAGGACTTCTGGAGAAGGGTCTTGGGACAGGAACGCTTGTGCAGTTGTTTTTTGGATCAGCTCTTTTGGGAAACCCTCAGAGGACTGGCCCGACAGCTCTCAGTCAATAGACAACGTGTAAAAAATGCTATTGGGAGTTTTTTCGTTTTTTTTCTTTTTTCCTTTTTGAATCTGTGACAGCGTCTCAAACGGGCTTTCTCCCCCCCCACCCCCCCGTCCTCCCACCCCCTGTCATGTGCGTTGTGTTTACACTGGACGTCCGTTATGCAGATCCAATCCATGACGATTATGTTCCTACGACTCAGGTTCGGTTTGCATGTGTGCATGTCCTTCCGCGACTCCTTGCGCTTTCGAAAGAGAGTCCGGTCCCAAAAGTGCTGGCATGCCTGAGGACGAGCGAGGAGGGACAGATTGGCATCGTCTCATTCGTATGCTAAAGATCCGCCACTACCTTAGCCATAGCCTTTTCCAGGCGAAAGCATAATTTTAATGGAATTCCTCCCTTTATCATCCGGACTCGCTGGGCGAAGATGCAGGCGGAAGAATTATAAGCTAACCAAGTAATATTAAGAAAAAGGAAAGATGGAGGGAGGGAGAGAGAGAGAGAGAGAGAGAGAGAGAGACGTGAATTAATATGTTAGCCTGAAATAGAAATGAAAGGGTTTGACATTAGCTTGAGGACATTTTCAACAATGCCTTTTATTTTTCTCCCCCCTCTTCTGAGACTTGACTCTTCTGATCTTTTCTTCATATTGAAGGAAGGAATAGCGAAGAGCGGAGAGGCGGCGGGAAGGATGTTTTTCCAAAGGGGCGGAACAGCCGCGGAGTGGAAGAACAGACACTTGATGGGCTTGATCTGGTTTGGAAAGGGAAAATTAAGGCGTGGAACCAAGGAACCCTTCCGAATCTGAAGCTGATTCCCACATGAAGACAAACATTTTGTTTACCTCTGTTGTATTTCGTCTTCCATGTTACAGTATTAAGGAAATCCGGAAATGATGGACAACGCTGGACTGCGATCTTTGGAATAACTGTTAGCTGTGGTTGAGGAGGACTTCATAGAGGGTGTGTGTTCGAGTGTGTGTGTGTGTGTGTGTGTGTGTGTGAGAAAACTGCAGCTTCATATGCATGCTAGACTCAGAGCTATGTGATCGACCGTATCCGTGAAGAAAGAGTGTTTTGACTGTTAAAGGCCGTGGTTTAATGACTATCCTTATTATTTCACAGTAATTCACTCTGTTACGAATATGCATAATTGTGTAAATAAATACAGCTCATACGAGACCAAGGCTCCGGTGTGTTAAAGCTGACGCTCTGCATTCCCAACCACTCGCCAGCTCTGCTCAGAATTCACCGGACGCTTTGTTACAAACGGCCACTTTGTACCGGACCCTATATGAGCTCCACGTCACGTCTACGCTGGGTGTTCAATTACAGACCGTTGGCCATCTGTCGCTTTATCAGCCCTTGGCCTGTAACAGCTACTGTCTGCTCGCGATCATTTAAGCTGACGCAGCAATTAGGCAGTTATTTTTCACAATTTCAATTATTGTGATCTTTGCAAATAGATTCGTGAACCGAATGTAAATATCTGAGGCAAAGCTCTAAAAGGATCACGGGAAAAACAGCAGATAGACGGGGCACCTGAAGAGAGCGGCAGTCAGTAATGTTTGTTTATTTGAGGATGTTAATGACGTCTGCTTTATTTACTGGTAATACCTCAGCAGCGTTGAGCGATGTTTCTTTGTTTGATGTTTGGTAACACCGTAAGATGGTGATAGTGAGTAACGTTTGTTTATTTGAGCTTGAGTGACTTGCTCTGCTCTTCAGCTCAAACTGCAGGATCGTGACTGGGCTTGAGGCTCCAGAATGTTCTGCAAAGCGTGCCAGGATGAGTTGTCTTAACTTTGCACCAGCAAGGTAGATTTTCCTCCTAAGCGTACATTAGCCGTGTGCCGTAGTCGAAGAGCTCACAGAGCCTCTAATGGCCTTGAATGTTGAATCTGGATGTGTGGACTTTGGAAGCAGTTTGTCAGCATGATCAGAAGGATCTCTATCTCCAGTGCATCTGGCTGATTTCCCCAGTCGGATGTCCCTAAGCGCCTCGGCCCCCTGTTCCCCCGCGCTCCACAAAGGCACGTTTGATCTTTCCAATTACGGCGGCCGCTCCACGAGCAGCTTGGCAGAGGAATCGGGCACGCGTCGGCCTCTTTTAACTGGCATAGCAATTTACCCAGAGGTTGCCGGGCCTGCTATCGCTGCCTTTCTCGCTGCCTCATCAGCAGAGAGAGAGAGAGAGAGAGAGCGAGGCTGAGAGATACGGAAAGAGAGAGAGAGAAAGGGAGGGGAATAAAAAGTGAAGGTACAGAGAAAGAGAGTGCGGGGGCCAAATGTGCTGTAATAATCACAAAGCGAGACTGCTCATTAAAGACTGCAGGGCATAGTGAGGGAAAGTGTGTTTGCGATTGTGCGCGAGAAAAGAAAAGTGTGTGTGCTCGTCTGACAACCGGTAGGGCTGAAGATTCTTACGACATATCAGAACCACCGTTTGCTGTCTATGCTTTTCCGATCACTGGCTTGCGATTCCAATTAGGCGCTGCAGACCTCGCTGCAGATGTATCCCGCGTTGCATCTTCTCAGGCAAGAGCAAAGAGCTGAGAATGAGCGGTGAAAGCGGTGAATCATTAAGCTGACATCCACACAGCTCTGTTCCAGCCGCAGACTACGCCTCCAGATCGCATCGCTTTCTTCGCTGGCTAACTGTGACCCGCTGCTCCATCTGTAGGAGACAGCGAAGGCAAACCTAGTCGCTTCGGCCTCCGTGATCTCCGCCTACTCGTGTGGAGGAGCGGCCGATTTAAAGTCCCGCTGTCTCCCCCGAGGCTGCCGTTCCCCTCCTGCGGGGCCAGAGGGGTTGAAGACGAGTCTAGAGGGGCTGGCACAAGTCTAGAGGATTTAGCACTTCGAGGGTGACAGTTGCCCCCAGCTTATTCTTGCAGCTCACCAACTCTGAAAAGGACTCCCTCAACAAGCAAGCACAAAGGCATCATGTAGGTGTTGGGAAGAATAAGGGACCGGGCCTGTGAAGATGACATGAGGACAGCGAGCCTGAAGCATATTCCCAGATTAGAAAAGAGGTTTCCTTGAGAATCATTCGTTCCTCACTACCCCTGCTCTTCTTTTTCCTTAGTGCAAGGCATTAGACGTTGGGCCAATCAGATTTTCGAGCAAGGGTCTAAAAAGCATGGCCTTCAAATGCCAGAGTGTGATCAAGGTGTCCTCCTTAAGCCGGAAGCTGCGGAATCAAAACCACCGACCTCCAGGATCGGCCTTGAAAGGCATGTTTAATGACTGATTTATATTTATGGGCCACTTAAACACCCGGCAAAGCTCAGCTGCCGTTCGCTTCCCGTTCGAGTGACTGAGTTACTTTCCCCAGGCCAAACACCAACCTGAGCTTTCTCCCAGCCAAACACTGATCTCTGGGTTTCAGTAGAGGCTGCAGCATGACTCTTACACTCTGCGCCACGGTCGCCCACTCTTAACAGAGACAGCACAAAGAGGAGATTAGAGTCCTTCTCTGTTTGCTGACAGGATTGAGGGGGTTCGGGACCCCCCACCCAAGTTCCTGCCAACAAATCCAGGCAGTATATCAGTGGAGGAGGTGGAGAAACTGCAGGGGGGCAAAGACCCAGCAGGAACCTAATACATTATCCTTTGACGTCAACATACAGTAGAAACAGTGGACAATGGGATGGGCACAGCAGGTTCTTTTCAGCAGACTAATGTGTCCACCAGTGGACCACCACACGGTATCCAATCAACTCTACCCTAAGCGGCCTTTCAAAGGCAGTCCAGTGGAAATTGCCATAAAATCCCTCGAATAAAATCCCCCTGTATCCCGTCTCCTTTTCAGCCCCTGACTCTTCTCCTGCACCCATCCCCCCTCCTTCTTGTTTTCCTTCTCTTCCTCCCCCTCTCCATGTACCTGATTTCCTCAGTCCGGGTGATCCAAGCTGCACAACTGACATCTGCCACCGCTTGCCTGAGTAATCACACAGCCAAGATTACCTCACTGCAAAGTCATGCAAACCGTTCCCTCCACATTTTCCCTCCTCAGCTCGGGGCACGGATGAAAATAGATCAGCATTAGTTTGTTTTCCTTTTCTTACTGCTATCTGGCTTTTGAGCACACTCTTGTTCCACGGGAACGAATAGGCAACAACGGGATTGTCATGCATAAAGCTCATAAATGACCGATTCCTGGCCTACGCCCTAATGGCGGTATCATAAACTGGCACTCACTCTAAAGCGGGGTGGGACCACGGTGGTGGGAACGGGGTCATTTCTAAATCGAGAAGAAGTTCTGCTAAAATGCAATCAAGGGCAGACCGCTTTTATATATTTTTTTTTCCATGGCGCTCGACGTGTGTACGGCAGAGACACATTAGAATAAATCAATGGTGCGAATTAGTCGAGCCCGACCCCCGCTCGCCGCTTTCTTGAAGACGGTCCAAAAAGCAATTAAGAAGCATAAGAGAGGGATGCGGTGATTGATCGCTCGCTGAGGGCCGCGTCGCACAGTGCCCCTGTCCTTGCCGAGTGGTTGCTATAGCAACAGGAGGAAGGAGATGGACTCGAAGAGAGAAAGAGAGAGATCAGTTTTGGAGCAGACTGACCGTGCCGCTCCCCCGCCGACTCTAGGCGCTGGTTACAGCTTTCTAGTGTCCTCCAGATCCTAATGAGATTTCAGCCTGGCCCTTCTTCAGCAATTACAACACACAAAATACATATTACAGGTTTCGGGGCTTGTGACTAACTGCTGCATCACGTCTACGATATGTCCGCAACGGAACTGTTTGAGAGTCAGCCTATGGATGGTGACGAAGAAAGCAGGGCCGTTTCACGCTCGTTGAAGAGAAGAGGCTTCAAAAGTTTGGACTGAAAGAATGTTTTTCTTCCATTTGAAAGACATTTGGATCTAAAGCAGGGGTGACCAGTGCTGATCCAGGAGACCTTATCTCCAGCCCTGACCTAAAACATCTGATCCAGATAAGGAAGCTCTTCGGGGGGCATCCGAATATTAGAGCCAGCTGTGTAGGTTCTGAACTCTCCTGGGTGGTAGAACCCCAAGACCAGGAATTTGCAACCAAATAGCTTTAGCTTGAAACAGCTTGAAAAGGCCAGTGATGGCTAAATATAATTTCTTTCCAAAATAAAAATAATACATTGAATTGCAATCATTGTATCATCCTAGTATGTGTGCTTTGCATGAAGAGCATCTGTGGAATCTCTGCTCTGTTGATATGAAGTGAAGCGAAAGTGACTATTCATTTTTACTGCATTTAGCGGACACTCTAATCCAGGGATAATTACAGGGACAGTCCCCTTGGAATAATTTGGGGTTAAGGGTCTAGCTCAGGGAGCCAATGGTGGTAGTGCTGGAGGTAGGCTTTGGACCAATGATCTTTTGCTCCATAGGCAAGTAGTCTAGAACCCCTAGACCACCACAACCAATTTCTCATCTTGAAACAGCACACCATTGGGAAGCACAACAAAATGCATCCTCTGCATTTAACCCACACACTGTGCAGCAGTGAGCAGCCATATCCAGCCCCCCACGGAGCAGTGATGGGGATGGTACCTTACTCAAGCTACTTGTCCAGGATCTGAACCCACGACCTAATGATCCTTGGGGCCTAGTCCCAAACCACTGCCCACTAAGCGTAGTTTGTTAAAATCGATGGCTAAATTCTTAGTATTCGACACATAAAGGAGTGAGATATTCAGTATACACTTAAGGTACATCTTGATGTGTCACAACGTTCCTCGCTGTCACGTTTTGGTGGTTCTCTCTATGTGATCTCTCTGCGGGGCAGCAGTGGCCTAGTGGTTAGGGAGTTGCCCCAGGTCAGAAGATTGTGGATTCGATTCCCTCACCAGTAGGTTGCCCTGAGGTACCTTTAAGCAAGTTACCGTCCCTGTCACTGCTCTCTGGGCAGCTTTCAATAACTGCCCCCTGCTGCATGTGTGCATGAAACACAGGTTGAATTTCATCGTGTTATGTTCTGCTGCGTTTCACAGTGACAAGGGTTGTCACTTTTTATTACATGCTTTGGTTAATACACCAAGGGGCTCTCAACAGAAAAGGTTCATCTTCATTTCATCTCCTCAATGAGAGGTTTTGAATGAGATATAAATTAGAGAATATAGTTAATTGCATTATCTAGTTCATATAATATAGTTCATTCCTTGTATATAAACAATTATATTTTAGAATTAACATCCCAGTAACAAAATCAGGCATATTTGAGATTGAAGTGGGTGGCCATGGGATTTTGAGTGAATGACATGCAACAAAAAGCAAGCCACCACATGCTCAGTTTATGATTCTTCTGGGGAACCTGTTGGTTCATCCAAGGAACAAAGACTGAGATGATAACTGGATCACTGATTTGATTTGTCAGTCTACTCAGGCTTTAGGAGAGACGTAATTCCTGCCTGTGTAGCTGCTCGTGAGTCCATCTGATGAATGGATACTTTACACACAGCAAATAAAAAGAATTTATACAATAAGATTAATGTATATTTTTTAATATATTAAGTCAGTATGCATTTCTAAACTATATTAGATTATAGTATACCGAATTCTTCCTTTTCAAATTGTAAAATGGACTGAGCACAGATCCCATTCTGTTACTTTCCAGACAGGGAAATGGAAATGTATGTGTCTTTCCTGGCAATGTATATTCAAATCAATGCAGCAAGTGAACCTGAAGTCACAAGTGCTTTAAGTTCACGTTTTAAAGCCAACATGGCACCTGTCACAGCCTTCATGTTTGATTAAAGTCAGGGGATGTCGCAGTGATATGGAGCGTCTCAGAAGAGACACTAACCTCGGTTTTGGAGGCCATTAGCCTTTAAAGGTTTACGCCCCCTCCCCCCTACGTTCTATTCTGAATGATATCCATCATATACCATCCTTTCATTATCAGAGCACACATGGCCTGGCATCAGAACGGGCCAATTACCCAAGCGACCGTGGGCGTAAGTGTAGAATCCCTGTTGAATTTCACTGACGCTTACAAGAAGTGTGCGCGATTCGAAAACTTTTCTTTTTATCCATCACCATACTGTGCGGTCCAATAACTCCCACTGCTCGAATTAAAGAATAATTGAAAAGCGTGAGTGCGGGTCAGTTCACAACTCTGTCTGCCTTATCGTGACCACGGGCCGCTTATATTATTCAGTTCTGCAGTTTCGTTTCAAGCTGTGGTCATTGAGGCCAAGGTGCCACAACCCAATTTTCCACAAATGATTTTCCTCAATCAGACCAAACATGTGGTGGTCTGACGGATGGTGTTTGGGTTGATTTGTTGTGTTGTGAATGGGACGTTCTTCTGGGGAAGGCCACCCAAACACCAGCTGGGCCTCGAACCCTCCGGAGGCTGCCAGTGCTGCCTTCAAAGCAGCCCAGCAGATGTGCCGTGAGATTAGTCAGACGCTGGAGGAAGCAGCCCTGCTTGGCTGGGGCTGAGCCCACTTCGCCTGGATGTGGACCTTTTGCACCCAGACACCAGGTGCAAGTTTGCACCAAATCATCCAAGATTCCTACTGGCCTCCAGGCTTTTGTACATGGGAGGACAACACCTGATTGCCACAGGAGTGAACCAGTCCATGTATGTGGATCTAAGCAAGGAAGAAATGTCCAACAGCATGGAGACGCTGCCGCTCGAGGATGAAATTACGAACTTACTACATTTTCAGGAACAGATGGCAGATGGCCTCCCGTCGTCTTCATTTAAGGCGATAGTAAGCAAATTTTACACTGATTTCCCCGTTCCCTAAACATGCCGATCAGCCAAAACATGTTGGGTGTCTGAAGTTTGCCACTTTTGGAGCTATTAGCAAAAAATGGAGAAAAAGTCACAATGTCTCTTGGAGGTTGTCTAATTCTGAACAATACCACACAGTTTGAGGCAGGTGTGTAAATTAGGAGACATTGGTTTGTGACATGTATTTCCTTCCTTTTGAAGACCTGCATGTCAGGTGGACATCTACTAGGTGCCCTAGGAAGAATCCTTTGAGCAATGGGATCCAACCCCAGTGCAACCTTGGTTAAGAGACTTGGATAAGATGGATGGATGGATGGTATATATTTCTTATTATATGTTAGTCTCAAAGCCCCATAGCATAAGCAGCAAGCAGATATTTTTTGCTTATCAGCTGCCTTTGGACTAGAATTTCATCCAAGTCATTCCAAGTCTACCTGAGCCCAGTCACGGCCCTCAAAATTAAGAAAAAATGTTCTAGGTTTGGGCTTCTAGGTTTTTTTAACCAACTCTTCAAACCAAGGGTGCCATTCAGTGGATGTTTCTTTAAAGAATCATTTTATCAATGAGACCTGTGAGTGTGAAGAACCTTCTTCAAGTTTAAAGAACCCTCACATCATGTAAAGGTCCATGGAAGAGCCTTCAGATTGGTTGAAAATCTCTATATCATGTGAATTTTCTTTTGTTTTTTCTTCTGTTTTATTTTTTGTTTTTGAGTTAAAGATGCTGATTTTCGTTGGGTGTGACGAGGATGGACAGGATTAGAAATGAGTATATTAGAGGGACAGCTCAGGTTAGACGTTTTAGAGAGAAAGTTAGAGAAGCGAGATTGCACTGGTTTGGACATGTCCAGAGGAGAGATGAGGATTATGTTGGCAGGAGGATGTTGAAGATGGAGCTGCCAGGAAAGAGGAGAAGAGGAAGACCAAAGAGGAGGATGTGGTGAGAGAGGACATACAGGTGGTCGGGTTGAAGGAGGAAGATGATGCAGAGGACAGGAAGTAATGGAAACGGACGATCCGCTGTGGCGACCCCTGAACGGGAGCAGCCGAAAGAAGAAGAAGAAGAAGATTTGACAGTGTTTTTCTATAGACACAACCCGTTGCTCATTATAGCATCAGCCTTGGACCAGGCCCAGGTTTAACAGTAAATAATTCTCAAATTCAGGGTCTGCAGCCCCCTTGGCACCCACATTTCCTACATCCCTGCCAGCACCAGTTTATCCCAGCAGAACATCTTCTGTTGATGAAACTGTATGAAGCAAACAGCACTGCCAAAAGCTGTCTTCAATAATCCAGTTCTGCAAGAGTGTTCAGTAAGGTTCGGGTATAAATCGCTGCTGTACCAGTTGGGCTGGGTTGGATCGGCTCCTAAAGTCTTTGGTTTGGGCTGATTTCATGGCTCAGTTTTATGCCCATTCAAACCACTAATTTTGTGGGTAAGGGCAAAGTTGTGTGGATTTGTTTTTGGACCAAACAATTGCTTTAATAAACCCCGGCGCGCAAAAGGCAAATCGCCAAGGACTTTCAGGAATGAGCTTGGGGAGCATGATTTCAAAACACCCACAACATGCCCGTCTAATGGGGGTTTTTCAGACGTCCAACCCTCGAGAATAACCTCCAGATTCCTCCAAGACACTTGCACGTTTCTGAAAATTGGGAGCAAGGGAACAGGGGAAAGAGACTCTCCTCGTTCGGTTAGGCAAAACAGATGTTGAAAGTGACATTGCGGCCGCCTCCAAATTGGATTGATTATATCGTTTGCGCTGACATGGTGGTAGACAGAATTATCCTGCGCTCCTCCAGTGACACCCTCATCAAAGCTCTGGCACCGAAGGCCCTCTTTAATCAGATTTGCTGGAGTGAAAACTCTCCGCCGCACAAAGGCACCATTGATACTCGGCTGATGTCAACAAAAGGAGCGTCCTGACAAGGGAGGCGGGGTGGAAGAGGAGAATGATGGAGAGGGAGAGAGAGAGAGGGAGAAGAAAGAATGGAGGGGGGAAGCAAAGGGAGGGGGTATGGCCCTCTTTTAAACATTATCATTTGTATTGCGTGGCTCCGATCCGCAGGGCCGCTGTCAGTGGATGAATGGACAGCACAAATTAGCGAATGAAAAATCTATTAGTTTGTACATTTCACTCCATTCGACATCAGAGGCGTTTTGTATCCCGGTTTCCAAAATTCGTACCAAATGACCCACATTTCGTACGTTCCAAAACCCTCCAACCGCTATCGTCGGCACACATACAATTAATCATTTATTAATAATTGTCATCTAATCATCACTCGTGAAGTACTTTTCACTCTTTGCATCATTTCCCAGTTTATTCCCTTTTCACGTCAGGTGGTAGACCCATGCAACCACATGGTGCGTGTGTGGAGCCAGTCCTGTTAATGTCAATTACTAAATATTTTCCTTTGCTAGTTCAAAAACTGTTCATGAGGATCCACACCTTGTTTCTCCCATACCAGTCACATGACTGCAAAACCCCAGGAGATGCCAGCTGGTCCACAATGAATGAGGGTGAATGGACCTCCTTTAATACTGACGAATTCTGAATGATTTCTGTGTTTTTACGGTCAGAATGAAAAGAAAGTGAAAGTGACAACCCTTGTCATTGCGAGGTCACAGCACAGCACACGTGAACCACAACAAAATTGGACCTCTGCATTTAACCCATGCACACAAACACCGTGCAGCAGTGGGCAGCTATTGAAAGCTGCCCGGGGAGCAGTGACGGTACCTTGCTCAGGGGTACCTCAGGGCAACCTACTGGTGAGGGAATCAAACCCACAATTTTCCAATGCGGGCCAACTCCCTAACCACTAGGCCACCGCTGCCCCAAATGCAAGCAAACTCCCCGTCGGGGAATCGAACCCCGGTGTTCCTCGTGACAGGCGGAGATACTGTCCACTATACTAACGAGGACCACTGCAGAAGGACACTTTCTTCCAGATTCATTCCTTCTAGAAGCTTTTTATTCAGTGCTAAAGCTGCAGCTTCTGCAGTTTTTTAGAATGCAACAGCTATCAGCCAAAAAAAGTGTTTCTGTTGGAAGAGCTGAAGAGTTGAGCCCTTGGTTGTCTGATACCTGACCCTCCACACCGGACGTTGGCTGAGAATGCAGTAAACAAAGATTGTGTCCATGCTGGACTCAAACAACATGTCCTGCATTAGCGTCCAGTTCAGATGAGTTCTACAGTACGGCTTAATCCAATCTGGGGACGACTCAATTCGCCGTTTATGTTCGGCTCGCTGTCTCTGTCACGGTATTATGTGCAGTGGCAGCGGACACACAAGACGGCCATTCAGAGGGCGATTACACGAGGCTTTGGAAATGAAGTTATCGTTCCAGGGGACGGCAGATTCAATTAGCGACGTAGCTCCACTCAGCACTGACCTGCGGTCGGCTGGAGCACGTGTGCGGTGGGGTTGGGGAGACTTAGTTCTACTGTAACCAGTGTCAGGTGATTTGTAAACCTCAAAAAAAAAAAAAAAAACGTTCTGCTGCCAAAAAAAAGCCACCTGATTGATGAGATTTGGCCCCTTCAAGTTAATTCAGACTGGCAGGCCAGGCCGGCCAAGCATGTATGGTAATAAAGAAAATTAATGGAATCAGAGACATAATGGGCAACTTACTTATTTAATGTCTTTATTTATTAGGCTATAGTCTGCAGAGAGATACATTAATAAGATTGATCAAATGTTCCTCGTAGACCATTTCCATCACGGTCCATTTCTGCCGGAACAGGCCCGCATGGGACAAAGCTAGTGCTCTTTTTTGGTTCAACGGGGAAAAAAGAGCAAAAAAGCTTGTGCCTTCGCTGTATCCAGCAGAAATTTACTTCTGAGAACAAAAAGGTGTCTTCTGGGCATGCATACGTCCCAGCGGCCTCAACCCGTGAGAAATTAATTTGCACAGGCGAGGACTTGAAAGCCCTCGCTTAATAAAGGAAGGGAAGGCAAAGGAAGATGTGAGGCGGCCTCAAAGTCATGGCCAGGAGTGCAAGAGCCCAGGCGATATCGTGGGCATGCACAGCGTGTCCCAAAAGCGACAAAGCTCAGGCAGTGGGTTCAGCGCTGGGCGCCGAAGGGGACAGCTGGAGGGCCGCCATGCTTTTTCTGAGAAAGAGACATGGCGATACACAATGGCAAATTGGAGCGAGGACCCCCAGCTGTGCTATTGTGGAGCCCTGCTGAGCTCCAAATGGAAGAGGTGCCTGAGAAAATGGCAAAACACCCAACACAGACACAAACGGGCACATGCTTCTCGCAGAAAGAAGATCAAAAAGAGATAGACTGCTGCCCAGTGGGCGGCACAATGTTTTTACAACAGGCCCATCCTCACCCTCTGCCTCGCCTGGCAGACAAGTCTGAAACTGAAATTCTTTTTAATGACCTGCACTCATGGTCTTCCATTCGACAGCATGTTTACAGGCATCTTTCTAGATGAAGGAGTTCCAACCGCTCGGCAGAACTAGACGCAAATTGGGAGACCATATCTAAAACCATATCTAGAACGTCTGGTTGGTTTGTCCGTCACAGTCACGAAAATGCCACGCCATGTTCTTCAGCAAAAGAACTTTGAGACATTGAGACACAGCCATAACTCGCTGCTTAACTAGCTAGAACAAGGCTCTAGACTGAAATATGCATTAGGTCAGCAAAAAAATGTTATTTCATAAACGTAATACATCTTTTGTCCACCTGGAAACACACGCGGGATACACTCGTCTTAGTGGAGGGGTTTTACGTCCAGTCTCCACAACAAATCATGGAGGCTGAAGCTGGACACCCTAAAGCAATGCTTGGGCCACAATTAGCAGCAAATGTTATCTTGACCCAGTCGTCCCTAAGTGGAACAGCACACTTTGTAATTGGATGAAAGGAATCTTGGATTGATTCTCATTTTTTTGTCTCCAAAACAAGGAGAGGCAGGCTAAAGTTTGGCCCCCTCAGGCTACAGCGTGGTGGCTGGCTGACTACTGGCTGTGTAGTGGTGGCAGGGTACACAGACTGGCCATTGTGTGTGTATAGAGATGGGATTTGCATGCATGTTAGACAGGATTACTCATGGCGGAGTATGCTGCTGGGAACCTGAGCCCCTGCAGGCTGCGATCACTCAGTGTCTTAGCGCCCGCTCTTGAAAAGAAACCTCTTTTGCTGAAGATTGCTGGACCTAAAGTTGATCGATGCCATTCATAGGGCATGGTGGCACACCTCTGACTCCAGAGCTGCTTTCAAGATTTGTGCTTTGGCCTAAAAACGTAACCTTAAACTAGAGATATGGAAATTCTGTGACTCCAGACATGAGGAGGAATCTCATAAACAACCGTGTCATGTTTATGTATCAATCTCGTTTTCCTTTTTCGGCATTATTTGACAATGCCAGCTGCCCTTCGCGTTGCGTGAACTTTTCACGATGAATAAACCTCCCCGTTTCTTGGAGTAAAATCTCAGAAATGTTTATTTCCAGCGTTCTCCTACCGCATTTCAGAGCCTTTTGTTATGACAGAAATGACATATGAGAAAAATTATTGGTCATTTTTCTCCCCTAACGTGGACCGAAGGCCACCGCACAGATGTAAACCAGGCTCGGGGAGGCCCGGGAGACTTTGGAGAGCTTGGGTGGTACTGTTGTTTTTCTTGCCCTGAATGAAATTCTTTGAGACTTCTACATCACCTCCCCCTTCCCCTTTCAGAGTCTGCTCGGCTGCACGTTGCCTGGATTGTCCTGTCTGTCTCTTTTTTTGTCCTGCCAGGAAGGGGTTAATCCACTAATCTCCTGAAAGCCATATCCATATCAAACCCTGCTTTAATTCCCCTTTACCACGGATTCACACTGAGAGACAGAAGTGACTTCAAACCGCCTCAAAAAAAAATAAACCCGGGATGCTGAAATGTCTGCAGCCCATATGCAGTCGAGTAGCAGCAGAAATCGGCTCCAGCATGAGGCCCATTCAGTAGGAATCGGTGTGAGAAAGGCAGCGTGGTATCTTACACACTAGCTGCTTGTGCTCACACCTCAGTCGGCGTGACACTTAGACCTGCTGGATTAAATATGAATGGCTTTTTAATAATGTATTGACGCACCGTTGAGAAATGTTTCAAGCTGTGGCAGAGCCTGCATGGGGCGAGTGTGATTAACCGCAGTGTCAGCTTAGCCATTCGCTAAATATAACACATAGTGCTTCCTAATTTGAGGCCACTGTTTAAGACACGTCGCACAGGCGGGGTTTTAACTCATCGAATTTTTGATTTTTAGATAAAGCTACGCTCTAAATGTGACTCGAACTTCCATGCCATGCACCGTGTCTTGAATTTTTCACAGTGCATTGTGTCTTGGAGATGAGCTTAAGTAATCATTTCAACCACTTTATGTTTTTTTAAACAGTCACTTCATTTGCGGTCAATGCCTTTAACATTTTTCAGTCGATTGAAGGTTTCAGCTTTTAATCGCTTGTCTTTCTCCTTTTCTGCCTGATCTTTGTCACCTCATCCCACATTTTATGGACATATCATCTCTGGATTGGCTGGTTGGATCAGGAATGATGCGCCTATCACCTTCTTCTTTTTTTTTTTAAGAACGAGTGTTAGATGTACACCACTTACATAAGAATGTTATAAATAGATTAGCAACCACCTGGGATACTGTTACAATGACCTAGCAACAGTTTATCCTCCAAAGAATCCACCTAGGAAGACACCAGTGCATCCAGGGAACTGTTGAAGCACTCCTTGATCCAAGCTTACTTTTTTATATTTTACAAGAGAATCGTCTTGTTGGAGTTATGCTGTTTTATGCTTGTCAAACTGTCCCATCTTTGGCACATTGAGTGGAACAAATAAAATAAATTGGAACAAATGTTTTATGCTTCCTTCAGGAGAACTGTTCAGGTACAGAGACTGGACTGAAAATGAGAGACAACAACACTGTCCTTCAGGAAGATCTGGAGAACTGCTCAGATTCAGAGACTGGACTGAAAATGAGAGACAACAACACTGTCCTTCAGGAAGATCTGGAGAACATCACATTAAAAGAAAGCTCCTTGGAAGCAAAACATGAAGAAATGATACATTAAAATTAGAAGGATGCCTGCATTAATCAAGAGTATCTCAACTTTTGCAAGTAACAAATAATGTGGACATTAGGTGCAATGTCGTATTTCGTGAGATGCAAATTTTAAAAAATGGTAGTTCTGGTTATTTCAATCCAATTGCTTTAGCTGTCATTACATCACTGTATACACCTTTGTTTTTGTCCCATAGCGAACCCACTTCTACCTAGCCCAAGGTTCTTTTTTTAGTCACTGCACTCATTTTTCATTTTCTTTGTTCTATGTCTCTATTGTGACCCACAGTAGCTATTTCACGCTATGTGTTTGAACACCCGTTTCGCTCTTAGAGGTCCATCTAGTTCAAGGACCATACTGCAAGGAGACACTTTGTCTTCTCCAGAGACCACTGCAGCCTTGATTTTACATCCATAGGCTCTGGTTTTACTTTTGTCTTTTGGACTAGTCATATTCTCTCTTTTTTTAATGGCAATCACAAAGTTTTAGTTGGCCACCCCTAGCCCTGATTTAAGCGATTCCTGGTTTGAGACCAGCAAAGTGTTGGCACCACTCCGGAACCAGTTTTTCTAACCTAGAGCTGGTTCTTTGTCTTTTAAAATATGAAGCAGTTGAGCAAGGCCTTAAACCCAAAGCAACTCCAAGGAGAATGTCCTTGACGTATGTTGCTCTGGATAAGAGCGTCCAACGATGCCGTAAGTATAAATTTGAGACCTGTTCCTACACTAGCTCAGAACCGGCCCTCAAACTGGTATAAATGGTTTAGTATGGTGGGGTGTTACTCAAACAAGGTCCCTACTTGTGATTAATTATTGTCAAACTGTAGATATAGACTCAAGTGCTACACAAACGCATAAGCATCTAAGTGGCTTCCTTTGAGGCGGCGTGAAAGTGATGTGATTGAACGGCTGGGAAATTGACTGTGATACTTACCTAAGCCATTACTTTCCGCCTTGCCTTCTCTTTTCTCTTTCCTCCTCTCCTGCCTTTGTAGTCTTACTTCATCTCAGATACACATATCAACAGGCCCAGATCAAGCAGTATCCAGCCATTCATAATTTACAAATTCTATGAATCTGACAGATGAGTGTGCTGCTTGAAGGCAACGTCAGACTCACCCTGTGGACGTGCACTCTTGGGAATGGCCCTATTGGCCGGCCTGACCATATTGTCATAAGGACTTAACTCGTGTCATAAGCTAAGGGTTTGGTGGCATGGGTGCCTAGTTCCACAATATGGTAGAGCACATTATCAAGACTAATAGATTACCTGTCAAGCGAATGAAGACAAATGGCGGCAGCTGCATCCTTTCAAGGTTGATTTTGTGCTGTTTTCAGCCAGTACTGGGTGCTGGTTAGGAACCGAGTGAGGGTATTTTTCCTCGAGCACCAGGTAATGCAGTTTTGGGCTCTCAGGAGAGACATGGCAGGATTTTCCCCACTCGAACGCTGAAGGGGAGAGGCTCTGCCCTTCACCATGATGCGGTAATTAGCGATCGATCTCTTGTTGACCTCGCATGATTCGCTTATCAGTGTGTAATAACTTCCATGTGAACCTTTAATGCAATCAAGAAGCCACGCCGTGAGAAGAAACCTGCCTGCGCTGAGACACGAGCCACGCTAAGCCCAAAACACACCAGCAATAATGGTGCAAACAGGAGGTTTTTCATCAAAAGTTATACGAGTTTCATTGCCTGTCTCCTCGTAGACTATGCCATTTCCTAAAACTCATTTAAATCCTGGGATTTCCATTTTATTTTCCATGGACTTTTACCTCCTGCCATCTCTAGTGATGATTAGTCCAAACTTTGGAGAGGACTCGTGTACAGCATATTATCAATATATCAGTTGTATTGACAACATATTGAACACAAGTCTTCTCCAGTTTCTTCAATATCTGGTCAATGTTATTATGGTGTTTTTGACCCAACGGTGCAGTTTTATCTTTACGATTTTAGTCGTTCCCAGGGCAAACTGACAGGACTATATATATTAGCTGGCCTGGGAGCGCCTTGGGAACCCCCAAGAGGATCTGGTGAAAAAAATGTGGGTTGCCCTCATCAACCAGTAATCACCATGACCCGGTCCCAGATAAGCGGAGGAATGAATGAATGAATTCTGTTGAAGATCATTTTTACGGTTTTTGATAAATGGGTACTGGTTGCTCTGTCGGCCTCAAGCTATTGTAAAAATGCAAAGCATGCAATACCCAGGCCTCTGTGCAATGTGGGAACCCCCGTGGCAACTCGGACTTAACTAAACCGGGATAATCCAGACCCGGGAGACTGTAGGGTTTGATAGAGGTACGCTCAGTAAGTGTGGAAATGGTTAAAACAACACATTGGCAGATTGTCGAGTCGGGATTGCTAGCTAATACAGTAGTTAAATTGTTTATTGTCATTTAATCTGACTGAAACTTGAGTCAATTACAGATCACATTGCTTTAAAATCGACCAAAACTTTAGCTGAATTAAGAATTAAGAATTAAGAAGCAAGCATACCTTCGACACAAACCACAGACTATTAAGCGAGTTTTAGATGTTCCGCCTCGCCATTTAGGCATTGTATTTGCATTTCATCTCGATACATCACTTACACTTGCAGGAGCAAACAGCTTTCAGTTCCACACTAACCGATACTAGACACCCTCCACAGCAATGCTAATATTTTTATGAAAACTACTTTAGGAATCACCCGGAATACCACAGAAAGATGGAGAAGGTATGTTACTCTCGCTTACTCTCTCACCGAGACAGGTGATCTGCTGTGGCGAAGAAGAGGACTTGGGGCGGCGGTGGTCTAGTGGTTAGGGAGTTTCCCCCGTATCAGAAGATTGTGGGTTCGATTCCCTCACCAGAAGGTTGCCCTGAGGTACCCTTGAGTAAGGTACCGTCCCCGTCACTGCTCCCCGGGTGCTTTCAATAGCTGCCCACTGCTGCATGGGTTAAATGCAGAGGTCCAATTTCGTTGTAAAAACGAAAAAATAAAAGTAAAAACAAATGAATCGGCCTTGCTGTTCCAAGACTCTGGGAGGAGACAGTATGTGTGCATGGACTGTATGGACGAATAGTGTCAATGTTGAATGTTGTACACTGGTTTGCCTTCACTGGGAACCTTTGACTAGGGCTCGACCAAACATCTATCATATGCTGCTTCCCTTTTCTGTTCCAAATTATACTGAATGCCAAAGCACACATGGACTGACCTCGTACTGGGCCAAGATATGCCAAGCTATCTCCCTGTTGCATCCCTGCCCATGTCCCTGCCCTCAAATCAGCCCAATTCCCCCCTCGGCGGTCTCACAAGGTTGTTTTTTTTGTTTTTTGATATGCAATATACTCGCCTGACACGTTTAATCCCAAGCCGCTTATGACGTATGACACACATTTGTCAAATAGGATTTGAGCAGCGTTACGCTTCGTGATACTGCCCGTAGCCGCGACCTGCTGATTTGTAATGGCATTTTGCAGCTGAAGTGAGCAAAGCTGCATCTCTCTCAAATCAGCTGCGCTCAAATGCCAACCCGACGGCGAGCCATTATTCTTGCGGCCCGTCGTATGAAATCTTCCATTAATTCGTAAAAAGGCCTTGCGTTTGTTGCTCCCTCCGTTGCTCTCCAGAGGCCTGCGTTTGACGGGGGACGCGACCCACACCCACTACGAGCGTAAACATCATCTAATGCGCAATCAGGAGCGGAGGGGATGTCATTAACGCCCCGTCACTCAGCATCACAGTAATGCGCCTGGCAGAATTATGAAGGTGTTCCAATAAATACTGTCACCAAGGCCTTTTAATGCCGAGGGGATTATCGGCAGCAGCCGTCTAGCAGGGTGGTCCGCAGATGTGAACATGGGGTTGAGATTGGGATTATAATCCCTCGTGTCACCAAGAGAGAGCAAGGGATCCAGCGGTTATCCCGATTAAGGTGTGAGGGGTTATATGATAATTCGCTTGGCTTTCCGCCCCACCAAGAGAGCCATAATTCACTGTTATGTCAACACGGCCCGCGCTGACAGATGGGCGTTCATGCAGAAATCAATGCTTCATATGTAAAAGCATAGGCCGCATAATGATGTCTCTCGGCCCCCTTTTCCCACTCCATCATTAGAGACTTTGGCGGCTTAATCTGTGCGTAAACGTGATTCTCCGGGCTTGAGACTCATCCCATCTATTAAGAGTAAATAACACCCGACATCAAAGTTGGTGAGATTAAACCGACAGTGCGGTTTTGTGGATGTTTCAGAGAGTTTTTCTGAATCTAATTTCCCTTTTTTCGTCCTTTCTTCACGCCCCCAAACTCACAGGCATGTCCTAGGTGTGGACAAACAGTGCCCTCATGTGAGAAATCACTGCACTACACATCGCAGGTCCAAACACTGTTCATTTGTGCCATTTCATGTTCCAGACAAAAGCCTTTACATTTACAGCAGAATTAACAGAACACTGGGTGAAAATGAATGATAGGAATGGACTGCAGTGTGAGTGTGTGTGTGTGTGTGTGTGTGTGTCCGTCCCTCTTGCTGTTCGAGGTCTGCTACCTCTGGCACTGGCTCGTAACACCCCACCGCTTCAGCATCTGCTCCTCCACACGCTGCACACACTCCACGCGTGGCCAGACGGACCGCCGAACGCTCACGACCCTGAATGGAAATAAAAAATCACAGATATATGAATCTGGCTCCGGATGAACCGGGAGCTGGGTCTTGTTTGCACCCTGTACCATAGGATCATATGCTGCTGGTACTCCAGACAGAGTGATATCAGGTCAGGAAGGGGATTTTCGAAGCAGATCAGCTCTGATCAGTCTCTCAGGTCAAGGCGTAGGCGAGGCTTCATGGGATATTTCAAGCCATGACTAAATTGCAAATAAGAGCTCTGCGTAATTCAAGAACCCTATAAGCGATGGCGATCTTCTAGCCTCACCTGTGTCGCGTGGTGTGTGAGCGAGTACCGTCCTCCGCTACCCTCCGCTCTCACAGCTTTCCGCATGCTGGACCACGGGAGGCTCCACCAGCTTCTCATAGGACAGCACCATCATGATCTGGCAACCAAAGCACACCTTTCAGTTTAATTATCCAGGACTTGTGCTCCAACACTTGTCCGCACTTGTTGCCCCGTGTTGTGTCTTATGTTGTCTTGTGTCTTGTGTTGTGTCTTGTCTTGTGTGTAGCACCGGGGTCCTGGAGGAACGCTATTTCGTTTCGCTGTGTACTGTGTATATGGCTGAAATGACAATAAA